>VZSZ01000803.1:212671-228708 GCA_013398815.1 Ibidorhyncha struthersii | reverse complement strand
TTTCTTACATAATTTTCTTTTGTGTTTTTCTTTTTTGTTTCTTTTTCTTGTTTGTTCATTATTGTGCCGCTCGCGGTTTCTTTCAGTTGCAGCCCCTAAGTGGACAAGGTATTTGGTTTTAATCATGAAAGCGCTTGCCTTTCTCAGTGGAAGCATAAGAGGTTTTTAACTTACTGACTTTAACTTCTCTTAACGACCGAAAAATGTAAAGGAAATGAAAACTTTTCTAAGGGTAATATTCAGAGAAACAACTTTTGAAGCAGTTCTTGGTAGCACTATGTTAGGACAGTGGTGTGTGCAGCTTAGAGTTGTGCAAGTTTTCAGCCTGCACAGTGATTCTTATAGAGAAAAAAAGGCTCTAAAATCCTTCTTACTCCTGCCTCTGTATTTGGTCCTATTAAAAAATGGAGATAGTTCCTCTTGTAAGTCATTATAAGGCACAGAAATGTGACAGAAAGCCTAACAGATGACACATTTTTTTTTAAATTTTATTTTGTAGAGATAATTTGCTGTCTGCCATGCTTGGTGGAAATAGGATTTCAGGAGGCATTTGAGTAAGAGGGATTTTTCCACATAGATAAAAAAAACCCCTAACTGTATTCTGTGAATAAAGTATGAGAAACTGACAGGACAAAATCTGGTGAAAAGATGTGAGTACTTAAGTGTTTTTCTTTTGGTGGTGTTTGAATATCGAGTGCAACAAAGAAGGTGGTCCTGTAGATGTATCTTAATAATAACCTACCAGGAAACTCATCTGGCCTTCTCAGTTGACTTGTAAATTAGACATTTCTGCCAACATTTTGTTATATAATGTCAGGGAGGAGTATTCCTTTTCTCGATCTGAAACTGCTGTTATTCAGAAGTTCCCATTGGCTCCCCTGAGAATAGTTCCTTTGTGGGGCCGTTTCAGAAGGGTATGGTGTGTGAAATGGCCCAACATTCTGTTTTATCTGAGTAACACTTCGAATGAGAATTTGTACCAGGATGTAGGAAGGATAGCCTATGACTAATATAGTGACTCAGAAGATCCAGTTCCAATTTTTGGCTCTGCCAGCCAAAAAGCAGCTCTCTGCACGACCGCACATCAGTCAGTCAGCACCTGCATATCTTGATTTCCTGCTTATAGATGGGGGATACAGTAATCTCAGGGCAGGAACATACATTCTCTATGTCTTCTACAAGTGAGTCTTTTACGTGCAAAGGTGCTACCTAGAACAGAAAGCAGAATTTGTATCACCATGCATGTTTGTGCCCAGGTATTGAAGTGACAGAACTCTTCGTTTGTACCAGGAGTTTCCATACTCTCTGACTGGAGCACTCCTTTTTTTCTCTTCTATATTAGCTTGAATATTACTGCATCTGTAGCGTCTTCTAACCCCTGTCTCAGGAGTGTTTTTGGAATTTTCCTCGATGTTGTATGCTGAAATTCTTCAAAAATTACAGAATTTTCAAAAATTTACAGTTTTTCCTTCTGACTAGTTGAGCTGTGTGAGTCACATCTTTCAGGCTCAGCATCATTAAGACAAACGGGTACCACTAAACTACATTAATAATTAGAAGAGGGCTATGAGGTGGAATAGCTGCCCTTATCAGCGGAAGCCGCTTTTATGAATATCAGTGTTATATCTAATGACTTTTGGTATCAAAAATTTGTTTCTTGCTTTTAATGGCTGTAGAGTTTGTTGTGCTGTTCTAGCTGTTCATGAAGGTTGAATGCAAATTACAGAAGTGCCATTAAACACACAGTATATCCCCTAACTTCGTTTGTTAATTATAGCAGTTTTGTGGATGGCCAAGCCTGAGTGATGATGAAGCGTCACAGATAGCACTGGAGTGTGCATTTGAACGCATTTGTGGAACCAAACGTTTCTAGTCCACTTCTGTGCTAACTTGTCAGTAAACTGTACAATGTTGCTGTATGAACTGTTTAAAGACTTTGCTTTTGCTTTGGTCTCATGGCTTCATAGTGCCCAGGACAGGGAGTAGTAAATTCTAAAAGCCATTAAAAATTTCATCATTAGAAAGCCGTGATCTCTGTCAAAACCGGCATTAACATGAGTAAGGGAGGTGAGACAGATATCGGGTAATGGTATGAAACAGATTTAATTTTGTTTTAGTGACCTTACATATGCACTTGGTTTTATTTTTGTCTTTCAGTAAGGTATAACCCATGTTTCACATTTCTGAGGTTTCTACAATCTAGAGCCCCATTTTATTTTTAGTCAAAATGAAAATGCTACATTAAGAATTAATACAGGAATGCATAAAGAATACACTTTGCCAACCTCAGGAGCAGGCTTCTAAGAGGCATTTTCTAGAGTTGCCTTCTAAGGCATTTTTCTAGAGTTGTTTTTGTGTTTTAATGCCCAAATCTATTTTTAAAAGGTTAAAAAATGTGACCCCTTTTGGAGACTCTTTAAATATTTTCCGTGCTGTGGAGCACAGAATGGCTGAGGCTTTAACAAATTAAAGAAATAAGATAGTCATGAATGGGGTAGTGTTTTCTGGAGGAAGATTTAAGTTTCTTTGTCTCAGAGAGCTGTTTTAAAAAGTGTTTAGATGCATTTCTTCTGTTCATTTTCTTCAAGAGCACCTAACGTGTTGTGAAGTAATCAACAGTAGTGCCACTTCATTATAAATTGAATAGGCAACGGTTTATTTTACCTCTCGGTTTGAATACTGTTAGAAGGTAGTAAATGAAAAGCGAACCTGCTAGCTGAGGGTTTTGCTTTGTCCCCTCCCTATCCCCCCATGCTCTAGATGTTCAGGACAGCCAAGTGTAAAAATGAAAGATCATGTCAGAAGCCTTGGCTGTAAAGGTGTAAAAATCCGACTTTGGGAAGGTACTATTTATTAGGTGTGTGTTTTTCTACCTTTTTCCTTTAATTTAATTCTTCCAAGGTCTTTTAATCAGGTCGAGAGCAAGGATCTGCATGTAAAAGACTGTTCTGTACCACATTAGACCCGATTGCTGCGCAGCGTGGTTTCTGGTGCTTGGGAAGCCGTGGGTGAGCCTTTAGGTATACATACATAACATAACTCAGCTGGGATTTGTAAATTCAAAAATACAGTTTGGTTCAATTGCTGTGCTTGTTGAGAGGAAGCAGTGGGATGAACATTATTAATGGAAAGTGGCTGGTCTGTGAGCACCACACTGGAATCTCACTGGTTTTGAGTAGTATTAAGATCTGACGAGTATAAACACAGTATGTACAATAATTTGTATCTATCTTAGAGGCTGCCCAGTGGGTTGATGTAGCACCTACCTCCTACGGAATATTGCATAGTAAAAACCAGTAAAACAGGTGATGTGTAACACAGTCATCATTGGAAGAGAGGTTGGTAGAACACATCTGAATATGTGTGTGCTGCTAGACTTTTACAATGCACCAGACATTTTGCTTCGACAAAGATGTTAGATTTTAAAGCATCACAAGTGGTGCTCTGGGGATTCCTGCCTACCTTCCAGTGGCCTCTGGGTGGGATGCACCCTTACTTTCTCGTTGCTCCAGTAGATCAGAAGTAAAGATTTAATGTGCTTGTCTTGATGGTGGTAATAAGAGCAATTCTCAGTGTTTTATAGACATGAGTTGCAATATGATCATCACCAAAAAGAAATATAATTAAAAAAGGAAGAATTGAGCTTCCAGGCACCTGTGAAACATCACTGGGGGTTTGTTTACATAGCTTGAGAGTTTTGACCTTCAGTCAGTTGCTTTACAGTTTTATGAAACAGCGGTAGTGGTCTGTGGCACAGAGGTGTAGGATTGTGGTCTGAAAGGTTATAGGGAGCAGGGTCCAAAGACCTCATGTTTTGTTGTATTTGAACTGATACATGGAAGAGAAGTAGGAAATACATATTTTATACCACTGCTTATACTCTGCAGCTGTTTGCAAGGCTTGCATAAACTGTGGTCTGGTGCTGCATAGCGAGCCATGGAGGCTCGTTATGGCAGCAGTGGAGCCCTGAGTTAAGTGAAGTCTGTACGAGTGGCTGGATCACAGAGCAGCATCAAAGCCAGAGTCCCCTCTTCACCTTCTCTGTGTCTTTCTCCCACAGTTATATGCTTTATTTACAGGGGAGAGGAGAAAGTCCAGTTGGAAGCCAGGTTGCTGCAGGATCAGGAAGTGTCCTTTTGTGTTTAGGAAAATGCTGCTGATACACAGTAGGTGCTAGGACAGCCAAATAGTAGTCACAGTATTGGCTGAAGGGTCACCTTGTCAACCAGTAGAATTGCCTTTCTGCTGAGGTTTAGATAATGCTTTCCCTTATCTAATTTCTTTGGTGTGTACAGAGTAAAATAGTTTGATAACTGATGTCTTTTCCATTTAAATGCAGTTAAGTCAATACCTGCTGTTTTCATTTTCCACCAGTTTATTTCCTTATTGTGGTCCTTCTGACATGTCTTGATAATTGGGGAAACAATGCTTTAAAATGCTAAAATTTGTAATGTTGAAAGAGATTGGATGTATGAGAGTCCCATAATTGGCAACCAATAAATACAATATTCAGTGAGGAAAAGTGTTGGAGGGGTTATTGATATGTCTTGCATCTTTGATAAAACCCCAGATACTTGTTGATGTTCATCTCGATAACTTGAGCCGGTCCGGAGATCAGCAATAGCATTTGACATTAGGTTTAAGGGGAGATTGTAGACTGAAAGAAGAGCTAGTTAAGTAAAATGATTTTCAAGATTTTTTGTTCTTTTTTTTTATATTTACCTGTACTTGACTGAAATGTATGCTGCAAGTCTCTCCAGTTTGCAGCACATGACAATACATGCTTCCATTAAATTTATTGCTAAACTGGATGCTGAAAAGTGTTTTTTCTGTGTGTAGATGAATCCTGCTACTGCTGACATTGGTGTGAACTCAGTATTTGTGGGCAATGCCTGAAACTGGACCTGTTTGTCTGTTAGATGTCTGTCCTGCTGGTTTTTGTGTCAGAAGCACAAGTGTCAGAGGGAGAGATCGGGTGTTGCTCTGTGAAATGATGTGTATCCATGATGTCAGGCAGCTCGACCCTGCCCTTGCTGTGGGGAGTAGGACTGCTCCTCAGCACCCGAGAGCAGTTGTCTACATGGCACCTCTTGGGCATTGGGATCCTGTTTTTTGGGGGGAGCTGAGCAGCTCTTTGCCATGCAGAGGAGGTGAGCGGTCAGGTACATGTGATAGTGTCTCCTTCAGTCCCTCGCTCTGAAATGGAGGTTGCACGAGTGCTGCTCTGTAGCCAGAGCTGAGTATTTCCTCCCCACGTGCATCCTCTTCTTCTTCCTGCCCCTCCCAGCCACTTCCAGCAGCCAGGCTGAGTTACTGTAAGCCCCAGATGGAGGAAAGACGTGAGCCATTCATGTAAAACTTTTTTCTAAGCAACCACTCTTGAGAATGTGAGGAAAGTAGAAGAGGTCTCTTAGTGCTGTGTGTTGACATTCATTGGTTCTTCTGTGGGAAGCAAAAGGAGTACCATTTGGTACACCTTTGTATCCAGGAAACACCATTATGAGCTGGTTTGCCCAGGGGAGCGCATGTCAAAAGTACTGATCACATTTCAACATGGCTCTACTCAGTGCTGTATGGAAAAAATTGATTGCTTCAGATGAGCTGAATCTTCAGGTTATTTATCCACTCAGGATCCATATTGAGCTAGGTACTTAGTGTTTCTGAACGGACAAGCTCCCTGGGGATCCACAGTGTGACACAAGCAAAGGGTGAAGGGAGCGAAGTTGGGATGGCGTTGTCTCTCCAGTGAGTTGTGTTTGTATTATCCAATAAAAAAGTAGTTTATTGTACTGGTGGTGCAATGATAATCCCCCAAAGGAAGGGCTAAATTATGCCTTCTTGTGCCCGCTTGCAATAGGATAGGTAGACTAGACTGAATACCTGCCTTTGGTATCATTGCAGAGGAGGATGTTGAGATACGTTTCTTGAGGCTCTGGATGTCAAGACAATCATATGACAGAAGTAAGCAGAAGTAGGTCTTATTCTGTTGGCATGGCATAACGATTTGAATGTGCTTGTATTTTCTGGCAGGGGAGATGGTGGAGTTTAGTTTGGATGTGTTCCTTAAAAGAGGGAGAACCATTGCAGGTGAAGGCATTTTATATAGCAGAATAGAGCAACAGTATAAAACGGCTGGCTGGCATGTCTGTCATTTCAGCCAACCATGTGGTGCCCTGTATAGACATAATCTGTGTGTGGCAGTAATTGTGAGTTAGTGACAGGTCTGGGATAGAACTTAATGTGCTTCATCCCTTCTGTAAGGTGACACTTGTGAAAAGGTCCACCTTTAAATACTCCTTCTGGAATTAATGTTACGGTTTCTTAATTTCTCTTGTAACCCTCTTTTCTTCTGTACAAGCAGGACTGTCCTTCCCATGCTGCTGCTCTTAAGGTTGGGCTCAGGATGCTGTTGCTGGAAACTGCAGAGCTTTGTCCCTGTCTGTCAAAGCGAGACGCCTTGTAGTCAGCTGCGGGACACCTCCTCCTTCCACACAAAAGAAGAAACCCCTCTGTCTGACTCTTGCTGTTGTCCAGGCTGGCTGGATTAGTGTTTGCCTTTGATACCCTTTTCTTACAATATGAAAGGTGGTTTGGGTTTTTTTTTTTTGGCTGAACATTTGTGGCCAGTGATTTTGTAAAGGGTTTTGCCTTCTGTNTGTGCTGGGGTGGTGGGTGGGTCGTTTTTGATTGAAGCTGTCCTGGTTTGAGGCTGTACGTTTAGTTTGTGCAGTAGGTAGGCAGGGAACTTCTCAAATCCTATCTGACTCATAGGAGGCTGTACCTATGCATTAATGAGCAATGAGCTGCACAACTGTGTTGTTCTTGGAAACTGTTCAGCTGTAAAAACAAGACCACATCTGAGCTGAGACAGCCTCGTCTTAAGATAGGCTCTCTTTTTTTCATAACCTGTTTCAGCAAATAGAAGGAGACTTGTGTGTAGTTGTTGAGCCCACCTTGCTGTTTTAGAGATGTGGAGTTGCTTCTCGTATGCTTTTCTCACTTGACAGGAATATTATTTTTAGAGTATGAATTTTGAGGATGTAGTGAGTTTGAAATACAATAATAGAAATCAGGGTTGCTATGATGACGGTAATTATAGTAATTGCAGTGATGACTTGTATCAGTAGCTTCCTGTTTAGGGTAGTTACGGCAGCGTACCTTGGGGGTATCTTCTACGAAGCTGGTAAAATAACAGCACCCTACACTTGGGATATTGGTGTGGAGTAGAAGTTGCTAAAACTACATCTTGAGGTCAAATTCCATTTTTTTGCCTCTAGAAATAAGAAACGCTGCAATTCCCATTACTTTATTTGCTGCAGCTACGAATGTCTGAGTGGCTGGGCTCAGCCTGACCTGTTTTGTTTACTGTGTCTATTGTGTGAAAAGCACACAGCATCTTAACTAAGACCAGCCACCCCTCCTCCAGCCTTACACAGGCATCATTACAGCAGCGTTTCCTCATTCTGGGGGACTTTGGAGCAACTGGATAGCTGATAAGCTTAATATCCTTTTTTCCCCCTAATTCTGGAAGATGTCAACTTAGTTTGCGTGAATGGGATATAATGATATCAGTGCCTTCTGATGGGTGTGTAATAATTCCACTGGTTTATTCTGTTTCTAGATGCGGTGACAATGGAGTTGAGCTGCGCTGAAGTACCTCTTTATGTAAGTTCTACAACACTAGGCTTCTGCCCAGAGAGTCGCTTTATTTTGGGTAATGGCTCATTCAAAAGCAGGGTGAATGAAACCAAAACTCATTCTCTGGTTGTCTGAGACCACAGGCTGTTAAATGTTGCTGTCTGATGCAGGCATGTGTGCGGATGATGGTTTTCAGTATTGTGGCTCAGTTCTCTGAAGTGAGTTTAAAAATATTTCCCCTTTATGATTATTGTTTTCTTCTCCTTCAGTAGTCTTAACTGCAGTTTTCAAAAGCAGAGTTACTGCCTGTGAAGAGGCATCACTCACTCTTTCCCACAATTTACAGCTGTTTTTTCCCTATAAAATTCCAAATTACCATTTTCTCCCCTTCCTCAAAGTAGGAAATTGTATGCTATGTCAAAAAAATGAGTGAGTTGAAATTTGTAATCAAATGGATTTTTTTGTTTCTGCAAAATCTGGAGTGATTGCTTAAATAGGTGAACTCAGAGTTCAAAACCAGGTAGTAACAGGAATGAGGACGTGCATTAGATAAACTTAATTTACTTGGTGCCTTTAATGGGATGTGAGTATGAGGATTAAAACTTGGGCAATCTAGCCATTATTATTAGTAAACCATGGTTTGGCTTTTTCTGCCATGGTTTGCAATGAAAATGGTAGTAGCAGGGGTACATGAATGTTGGTGACTAGGAGTGTAGTGGGAGGGCACTGAATGGTTTTCAAAAAGGTGGTAAAAGGTGAAACAAAGACAGAAACAAAACAATTACCTGCTTATTGTGTTGAGATGGGGATGGAAATAATCTGTACCCCAGAATATTGAAGGAACATAGGATTGCTGATGCAACAGCAGTGCGTTTTCATTGTATTTGTCAGCTTGGCAGTGGGAACCTCAGGCTCCCAAAAATTAGATGCAAGACCTTCAAAGGCAGTGGGGGGAAGGGATTTTGTGAGGCCTGCTCATGGATGTTGGTTGTACAGCTTTCTTACAGAAAGAATAATCAAGAACATGGTGCTAATGGTTAAAATTCAACATGGTTTTATCATAGGTGGCTGCATCAGACTGATCTGATATCTTCCCATGATAAGGTAACTGACTGCTTAGAGAAGGGCAGTGCAATGGGCTTAATCCAAGTTGTTGAAAATGAAACATTTGATACTGTGTCTCACAGGAAACTCTTAGGGAAAATAAAGAAGGTGGAGATTAATATAAAGAGATAAGGTTATATGGATACTGCAAGAACAGTTATTAGGGTAGAGAGAAAAATATTACAAGTGATACTCCTTAAGGGCCATACTTTAAGCCAGTTCTGTTTAATATTTTGATTATAACCCTGAAAGCCAAATGTAGGCTTGTGAAATCTGTGTAAATCTCTGGACTTCGTAGTATTGGGAGATGTTGGTTAGTACTGAGCAGAATTCAGTTATTATGTGGGAAGACTGAATTTTCCCACCTTTTATTTACTCCAGTTAATAAGAACATGGTACAAAGCTGTGCATTTGGGGACTAAAAGTGATACATTTCTAATGAACTAGGGGCTCGTCAGGTGGAGGCAGAGAGGCCTTGGGGTGTATTAGTCACTTGTAGAGTGATGGATGTGAGAACGTGATCTTAGCTGGGAACACTCGCCCTAAGCTTTGCACAAGCAAGAGCCAGTACCGGACCTGAGTTTTGGTAACTTGCTGGTCGTGGTCCACAGCCTCTCACCAGCCCAGGTGGCTAAATCCCAGAGACGTCTCCTGACTCGCCAGAAACCTGATGAGAGTGGTTTGGATTGCCATTAGGCAGTCACCAACTTGTTTTCTTGTGGGAGAAGCAGGTGGGTCCCCAGTGCCCTACCAAGCCTGAGGATAGTGGTGAAACACGGACTTCCAAGACTTGCAGCGGGAGCTCACCTGGAGTGAGTTTCCCAGAACCTGGGAATGTAGTAATTTTTTAACAGTCTCCTATATTTTGTGTAGGTGAGTGTGTGTGTATGTGAGAATGAGGGTATCTAAAGCTTCCAGGGCTTCTGCAGGGAATGGGAGGGGGCTATGTGAACACCCTAAGGGGACTGAGAAAGATTCAAGGTTGTCTCTCAACCCCTATCTAAAACCTGGGGGGGTCTTGACAGACCAGACACTGATCATCTGAGGTTCCTGTAGTTGCTCTGGTGGGTTAGCAACTGGAAGTGTTGCAGCTTCACCATCTTGTCTGTCACAATATTGTTCCTGATCTGAGTACTTCTCAGTGCATCTGGGAAGATCAAAGAGATCTGTCCATCTTGAAAAAGTCGTTGAGTCAGGGCATTTCTTTTTTCCAATTATTTCATCAGTTCTGGAAATTCCTTCCAACTGCTCCTGCTTTATTTGCATGACTCTGCTGGAGAACACAGTCAAATCAGAATTTAAATTAGATGTGAAAGTCCTTTCTGATTGTGCAGTTCCTTAGACAGTTTTCATTAAGCAGTTCTCTGGCAAGCTGAGTTTGTCTAAAATCTGTTGAATCTTCATCCATCAGCAGGGGTAGAGGAAACGTCTCTTGGGAAGACAGAGGGAGCATGACAAATATTTGCACTGCAGTGATTTCAGGTATTTCTGTGATGTGTTCCGGTCCCTTTTAAAGGGCATAGTGGAACTACAGAATACCATGTCATGGCAATTGCATACTGTTTGCATGCAACTTTAACACTGTCAGCATACGGTTATAACACATTATTTTCTGCAGAAAAAGTAGAAGTGGTCAAAAGGTAGGAAGTAATCCCTTCTTTCCAGCCTCTATGAAAGCATAGGTTTTTGTTCTTTGGGAGAAAAAGAGTTCTACTGTATGCTGGGTCCAAAATTAGGATGCTTTTCACACTGTATTTAAACATGCTTAACATCTGTATCAAGTGGATTTTACACTCATCTTCATTCCAAGAATGTCTGTCTGAGAGGCTTGTAAAATTATGCAAGAATAACTGCAGTTCTGTGTTTATAATACACATTTTTAAAGATTATATACGAGGTACCTTGTTGAGTTGCTGTATGTGAGCGGTTGTTACACAGCTGGAGGATGCATCCATACAGCAGCTACTCCAAACTGTCACAATGCGTCGGGACTGAATTTCTTTGCAAATCTCAAGCAGTATGTGTAATCTGGTCGGCCAAATGATGACTGTGTCTGTTCTGTTACGTAAGAGGGAATGCATTCAGAAAGCTCAAGGACCTTGCTGGGTAATACAGTTTTTGTGAAATATAATTTAAAAATACTCTATGAAATTACTCCATTTCAAAAAAGCATTAGTTTGATACACTTCTCTTTATATGTAATTTTTGTGGCAGCGATACAATTAAAATCTAATTACAACACACATAAATGTCATGGTTTAAAAAATAAATGGTAATGAAACAAAATTAAATATTTGAAGCACATGCTTTTCAGTTAATTTGAGGAGCCTGTTTCCGGCTTCTAGACAGCAAGGTACTGTTAACCGTATCATAAAATTACTCCTTACAAGCCAGTCTAATTTTCAGGATTGACTAGCCAAGGATAAACTGAAACATCATATGTGTTGTTTCTTCTTTCGATGCTAATAATACATTGTTTAAGTAAGTATAACTTGAATTTAAATAGCTTTTGCCGTCCTAAATTAAGCTTTTTTAACTGATACAAATGAGATTATATTGTCCAGTCCTGTCTGTAAGGAGAGCAGCAAGGTGAGTCTTTTCATTTCATAGTGTACTAAACACAGTATTTGGAATAAGACCACACTGTCTTCAGGCAGCTGCTGGTTTGGTTGTAGATGGAGCAAACACTATCCGTGAAAGATAAAAAGCAAAATATTTGATGAAGCGCTTTTCAGATGTTAAAGGATTTATGTATGGCAGTTGTTCTTCCTATTGAAAGCAGTTTCTAGTGTGGAAAAACAAATATCTGTCATGGAAAATCCTTCCTTTTTATTTATTGGTAGGTGACTGTTTTTTGTTTGGGTTTTTGTTTGTTTTAAAGAAATGTTATTGATCTCCAACATTGATTTTTGACAGTGGCAACGAAATACCTTCCTGCCATTGGGCAAATGTACTGTGGGAGCAGTCAACTCTCAAGAGCAGAAAATAAGTTCTCTGAGAAGTTTGTAAATTATTCTCTGCTGAGACCTTGATGAATGTTTCCCATGGGAGCAGCAGAGATAAATAAAGAGATGCTGAGCCATGGAGGATGTCCACAGCAGTTCTCTGTAGACATCAGAGGGGACTCATCTCCCAAGGAGATGATGCTGGGTGTTATGTGTCGATTCTGTCTTTCCAAAGGAGTATTTGGAGGTTAATTCTCTGGGAAGAGACAGAAATATGCACTCCCAGCTTTGAGTCTCAAGATCTCCTGGAAAATAAAACTTCCGCTTGGTCCTGTACTGTACGGTGCTTACTGTTCTCAAAGTGCACTTTCCAAAGGTATCACATACTCCTGCCTGCAACCACTGGATTTGGCTAAAAGTGCTTGAGGTCAAAGCTTAATTAACTTCTTTTGTATTCTGCTGCACCAAGTCTCTCCCTTCTAAGTGTCTCTACTGGTTTGCTCTTGTTTGGGGTTGGAATTTGTTTCTTACACTGTTACAGGTTCTTTGGTGAAGCGTAGGTGCCAAGGAGGGAGGGGTGCTTGTGTATTCACTGTTTAATCCTCATGGACTAAAATATCCCTACAAATGGTGAAGGTTCAGCAGGTTTTCCTCTGACTGGATCAAGGAGGGCTGAGGGTAAGATGTAGCACCAGGCTGCTTGCAGCACTCGAGTGCCTGGAGACTGTCCCACCGTGCATAAGCTTGGTGATAGTCTTTGCCAGGGTCTGCAGAGTGCCAAGCATGTCAGGTTTTCTAGGCTTTGTTTTTCTCTGACGTTTTTGCTGTCCAGCATGTTTCCTTGTAGTGGTCTTTACGGAGTTTGCATGGTCATTCCTGTTCTTTGCTTGTCCAGCTGTTTGTTTGTTTGGGTTGGTGATGTGCTCTAGGTGATGTGATACTGGCTTAATTCTCTCTATTTTAGGAGCCTGTATTCCATCACTGTAACAATGTCAGTGTCTGGTGATCTTTGTAGTGCACTGTTCCTTGCAGTGCTCTTTTGTAGTCAGGAAATGTCGTTTCACTTCATTTACAAAGAAGGTTTGAGGTGATATAAGTGCAGCAATGTCCCTAAAATGTAAGAAAGGTGTGGTGAAACACACTCCCGTCCAGGTTTCTCAGATGCTAGGATGGGGCAGCATCTTTCTTCTGTAACCTGGTTAGAAGTTAAAAATGTCTGTATGAAGAACATTTTTGGGCATAGTAATGTGCGTTGCATGACATGTCCCATCAAGGGAGGCACATCCCATGGGATGCAGGTGCCTCCCATCTCACAATTCCGAAGAAAGAAGTGCAGCTGCTTTAGATGGGGGCAGAGAGAGGGAGGTGCATCGAGTCTGCATTCACAGCCATCTCCCCTCCAAGAATAAATGGGATCCCGAGGAGCCATGTCTCAACCTTCATCCCCTTGTTCTGCTGTGAAGCAGAAGGTATACAGGCCGGAGGCTGTTCCCATGAGTGTGTGGAGCACTTGAGGCAGCGTGTCCTGAATTCATATGCTAGTTTGTATGCACATACAGACCTGGGCCCCGTCCACACCAGCATTTCCCTTCATCAGTGCACCACTGGAGCTCAGCCTCGGTAGCAGTGGAGGAGGAGGAGGAGGGAGTGCAGCCTGGTGGCCGTGGCTGGCCTTCCAGGTGGATTTGCTCCGAGCAAATTGTGATGACAGTGTAGCTTCCCTGCTGCCTCCATATTAACTGCTGGCCCAAGAGGTTGGCTGTTGAGAGAGGGTAGGAGTGCAAAATTGGAAATTACATGCAAGACAGTCTGGCAGCTTTGTTATCACATGCAATATACCTGTAGCCTATCCCTACAAAAGCATGTCTGTATTACAGCCTCAGTTAATTACCCCTTGGATCCATGCTGTTTTATTTCCTTGTGTCATTAAGTAACAATTTTGAAGTTCTTTTGATCTTTTGTTACTTTTTCAAATGATGTACCCTCCCTCAAGGAATTTTTGGGCAAACACCTGGGCTACAGCCAGGCTCATTAGCATCTTCACTATTTTCTTAATCTGTGATTTTGTGGTTCCTCAAGGATGAGCCGGCATAGTTCCCAGGGACCCAGTTGAAAACACAACTGTTTATTCACAGGTACCTTAGCTGTAGAAGGTATTTGATTAAGGAACAGAGAGGAAAAAGTGAAATAAGGGACATACTTCATACCCAAGGGGTGCAGACAACAACAACAACAAATTTCTGGACTGATTTTTAACGTTCTTTCCAGCAAAGCTGGCTGTACTGATGGACAATTTAACTACCTGGATTTCAGCAGGTGAGAAACATGGTGAAACAGAATTAATTCTAAAATGTTTTAGTTCACAAATCAGCTCATTTCATTATCCGGTAAAAAAAGACCTAAGCCAGTTGGTGCTGTCCAAGGAACGAAGCAAGGGAGCTCTGTTCAGCCAGATGCCAGGGGCCATCATGCCTTGCCCTATTGCTGGCGTTTTTTGAGGCCAAATAAAAGTTTCAGATTGGAAGTCAAAGTCCTGTTGAAAAGATGAGAAAGCAAAAGGTGGTAGAGGTAGAAATTGCAATTAGGAAAGAGGATTTTAATGCGTATCTAGGGATTGGATTAATTTGGTAGTCTGTCATCAACTTCTAGTTGTCTGGGCTGTTTTTACCTCAAAGGTGAGAGTTTTCCAAAGTGCTGTCTGTTGGTTGATGTTGCTACAGCTGAAGGCAATGGTAAAGTGCACTCTGATACTCACACAGTCCTGAATGCTTCTGAAATTTTCAGTTCTGCACTGAGGCCCATGCAAAAAGTGATTAAATAAACAGGGGTTTATTTGTACTCTAGTAGTGTGTCCGGGAATAATTTGAGCATATCTGCTGGAAAATGTTTGGAGGTCCATAGGCAGAGGGACTCTGAAAACACTTTGGTGAGACAGTTAAAAAGTTGTGAATCATCTTGTCTGCCAGGAAGAAATTCCAAATGTTTTTTTCTAAAGTATGCTATTTGTATGCCTAGTTAGAGCTAGGGGGACAAATGAGCTGTAATTGTTACCTGTTTCATAAATGCATGGGTTTCATGTGCTTGAGAAATGGGAAACAGAATTAACAGTATTACTCTGCTTTCTAAATAATTGAAGTTGAAATTGATAGATGATTCCAGTGTAGTTTTGTGTGATTTGGATAGGACTTAGGTATTGATCCAAAAGTAAGTTGATCATCTACCTTGCCAAGCTGTGTGCCTTCCCAGATAGTTCCTCCATGCTGAACTGAGAAGAGTTGAGGTGGGAGGAGAGGTAGAAAGGGATAGAGTTTTCCATGGTGGGATACAGCTTTTGGATTTTCTCCTCTTGCCACGTGTTCAGTCTCTTCTAGCCAACACTTTGTGGAAAGAAGCCAGTTTCTAGCCTGTGTTGCCCATCCTGTGCTTTCATGTTCCTTGCTGTTGTGGTAGGATTGGCCATATCCTGGGCCAGTCTGTCTGTTCAACCAGGCTGAAACCACTGTCTTGTTTAGATGGTGATTTCAAAACACAAAAGAGAAATGTGGTTTAAAATGTAATTGTGTGCTGGGCTTCCAGCATGCATTTGCTAATGCATGGAGCTGCATTTGCTGGCCTGATCCAGCACTGGCTGGAGTCACGAGTGTTTTGTTGTTGACCCCTGTGGGAGGCTGGTCAGGTCCATCATGGGCAGCTTGCATGGGGACATGCAGAAGAGTGTGCACAGGCTGGCCTGTGTTTGGATGAATAGTTGCTGCCAGAATGAGACTGAGGAAATACACGTGAGAGAATGGGATCTATTTTAAAAGACATGAAGGAAAAGAGCGGGTACTTCAAAGCATGTCCATTGGCAGTCGGATAATTTTTTGCTCCCGTGGTGTATTATTTTTCCTCCATTTTTTGTTTTTCTGTTTAGTCGTTAGACTGGGATTTTTCTGGGCAGCGGCTTTGTGCTTACATGTATTTGTGTAGTGTCTGCAACAGTAGAGCCCTGATGTTATGTAGGATGTGAGAATAGTAATCTGATCTACATATTTTAAATTAAGTAAACTGAAAGAGATAACTCCTTTTCTTTAGTTAACATGTCAAAATGGGTGTTCATTTTCTACTAATATGCCTTATTGCAGAAGTTTTTTGGTGTATGTGAACAGCTCATTCCCAAGCTTCTTAATTCCTCTGTATGATTTTATGCACCAACATAAATTGTGTTGCCATTGACAGCAAAACACTGAATGTTATTTTTAATGACAGACCAGCAAGAATGTTAATACGTGTTTTGGCACTGTGTAAAGCTTGAAGATTTTTTTCTTATTATTCCCTTTTTTTTTTTAACTTCCTTCTTTCTGATGAAGG
>VZSZ01000803.1:170810-190306 GCA_013398815.1 Ibidorhyncha struthersii | reverse complement strand
CCCCCCCCATTTTGCCACATTTGAAATCTTCCTCAAGGGAAGGATGGAAAAAAGTGAAAAGTGTGGGAGAAATGCCATTTTTTCTGTCACAGTGAGGAGCTGTAAGAGGAGGTGGTGAATGAGGAGAACTGAAACTATAAATTGTTCTTAAGAAAAAAAAATGCTAAACCCCATTTTTTTCCAAATTTTACCTTTTTTAAAGTGCGAATCTTTTCTTTTTACTCCAGTGCTATTATGTACTTCAGGTCTATTTTAAAAGCTTATTATCAGTCATGGTGTCTTTCTGTTTGTTTTTTTTTGCTTTGATATTGCTGATCCTGGAATAGAACCACAGCAGAATTTGGATGGAAAGGGTGCCTGGAGGTGGCCTGGTCCTACCCTCCACTTGGAGCAGAGCCAGCTTCAAAGCTGGATCAGGTTGCTCCAGGTCAGGTTTTGAGCATCTCCCAAGGACAGACAGTTTGTAACCTCTCTGGGTGACCTGTCCCTTGTGTTTGACCACCCTCGTAGTGAAAAATTCTTTCCTTGTATTGAAAGAACATATTTATGTTTCCATTTATCCTTCTGACTTTACAATTTGTATTTAAGAGTTTAGTATTGTGAAGCTATTATTAATTGCTTTATGTCATCAGGTTCTGCTCACTCCTGGGCAAGCCAGGTGGGAGAATTAAGAGGAGAACAGCCCAGCAAACACATAGTCTGTAGAGAGGAAGGATGGGGAGAAATGCGAGTGCCATTTCTAAGTGCATCAGGGGTGAAAACAGCCGATGGAGCTGCTGGGTGGTTCTGCTGTCATGTGCATTCAAGCTTGCCATGAACAAATTTAGCTTAAGGTTAGATGAAGGTTATTAGTTTGGGCAGATAAAAATTAGTTACTAGAATATTTGCGGTGAGATAATAGAAGTTAATATTGTTGGTGGTGTTTTAAGACCACAAAGATTAATTACTGTTTATTAGTTATTTTTAAAACTAGGTTCTTTTGTAGCAGGCTTACTCATACTGCATTGTTTTTAAGATTTGGCTGCCAGAAGAGTAAATTTATTTGCTGCCGTGTCGGAGCAGAGAGAAGGCTATCCCTCGTTACGGAACGCTTCCTAAGGCCTCCCTTTCTGCTGAGCGGGAAAGCCCTAATCTTATCTTGCTCAGAGCAAGTTTATCTGGCTTTTTTACAGTGTTACAATATACATTGAAACCCAGTGACCCAGGCCAAAGTTTTAATTGGAGGATGGAGTTCAGAGTAAAGTTTGCCTTTTTGTGTTTTTAATCTGAGGGTTGGGGTGTGGTTAGTGTCTAACCAGATGCTTAATACTGTGCTTAGTACTGGTTGATGTATTTGCGTGTGTTTTAATTAGATGGCTTAAGTGCTGGCTACTTTTTAACACTATACATAGAAAAAATCATCTAGTTGGAAACATCCAAAGAAGACACTTTGATGTCTAAAGTGGGACTTAGCAGAATTTAAGTACTTCAGACCAAGGAACAATTCTGAAAGCTCATTTTTTAGTGACTATTTTAACCTGGAAATGCATAATGTTTGTTCTGGGGCTGTGTTTTGGACCACAGCATTTCCTGGGCATCTAAACTTGAGCTCCCCTATATACATACAAACACACCACAAAAGGGAGTGCTGGGGTCCAGACCGGTGGCATAGCCTTGAATCTGCTGAAGTCCTCACAGGGGAAGACTCTCTGAAGTACATAATAGCACTGGAGTCAGTGCAAAGCGCAGATGATGTTATCAAGCTCCATTAAGAAACACGGCTAGGGAAAGGGAAGATACTGTCAAGCATTTTCATACCATGTCTGAATGGTAAAGGCATTCTCCGAGCAAGTGAGGCACCCGGACTCCTGGCATTGTTTTTCAAATCTAATGACAGTATAATGAGAAATGCGTGCATGTCCAAACAGCAGAGACTTCTCCCGGATGATTGTTTCATTGTAGTGCGTCTGCTGCTTTCATTGTCTTCTACCTCTCATCCCTTGGGCTTCCTTCTGTACCGTGACCCATTTTCAATTACTCTGCAATGGAGGGGACAGGTGTGCTCCCACCAGATGGGTGATCACAGGAAGCTTGAAGATGTGTGTGGATTCAAATGCCATCTGGCTGAGGAAGAAGTTGAATTGAGGTCTACCATTTTTGAAGTGGCACATCAGCCATCATTTGCACTATCTCTGGACAGGTTTTGGGAATCCTGACCCCTTCTCAATTTAAAAGTTCCTCCATAGAAGAAGGTCTCTGATCCAGGCAGACCAAGGTGTTTGGTAAGTAGTGCTTGGATTGGCTTTGAAGCTCTGGGTTGGAGTCAGATCCTCATGCCTCCGTATTCCCTATGGGATGACTTTAGTCAGTCACTCACTCACTGGTGGGTTTTGCTCTTGTGAGACCCCACGATCCACTTGGGGCGTCCTCTCCACAGGAAAGACTTGGACCTGTTGGATCGGGTCCAGAGGAGGGCCATGAAAATAATCAGAGGGCTGGAGGACCTCTCCTATAAGCCTGGTGAAGAGAAGGCTCTGGGGACACCTTAATGCAACCTTTCAATATTTAAAAGGGGCTTATAAGAAAGATAAAGACTTTATATCAGAGCCAGTAGCAACAGAAAAAGGGGCAATGGTTTTAAATCAAAAGAGGTTATGTTTAGATTGGCTATAAGGAAGAAATTTTTTATGATGAGAGTGGTGGGACACTGGAAGAGGTTGCCCAGAGATGTTGTGGATGTCCCATTACTGCAAACGTTCAAAGTCAGGTTGGATGGGGTTTTGGGCAAGCTGATCTGGTGAAAGATGTTCCTGCGTGTGGCAGGAGGGCTGGACTGGATGATCTTTAAATGTCCCTTCTGACCTAAGTTATTCTGTCGTTCCATATTCCTGTTTAGCAAAGCAGTTCTGCAAATGCTTGAGTTGGATTCAGTTTACTTAAAGGTTGCGTCTACTTGAAAACTTTGAAACACATATGCCATCTCACTTAATAGATATGTAAATACTGTGATTCATACCATAAGTGATTAATGTTGGTAACTGAAATGCAGCAATGATTGTTGTCTCCAAAGACTGAAGTTAGAAATATTTTGCAGACTTTGAAGGAAAAAAACCCATAGTTTACTACTTTCCTCTGTGGCCTAGGATCCCACAGCAGATCCTGTGTCCAAATGGACACATTTTTGTCTAGAATCTGAAATGAGGAGACCAAGAAACAATTTTATTGCCCAAAACCTGGGGAGAAAATAAGTGTTGCACGGGCAGGCTAATGCACCAGATTATGTGTTGGCTAGCCACAAGTAAGAGGGAAGTTTGAAGATAATTTTATTTTTGAATAATGACGTGACATTTTGTATGTGTTCTAGACGTACTTAGGTACATATTGTGTATATGTTTAGTGATATTCTGGTTTAAAGAATTCCCCCCGCATCTCGTTAATGTGTCTGCTTCTGTCAGAACCGCAGTCAAATAAAGGTTTCAGACAGTACATGCAGGTTTCTTCGGTGTTACAGTGCTAAAGTCTGTGTCCTGAAGCTCCCTTTTACTCTGATGTCTGGAATTTGTTTCATTTATTGAAGGAAGCTTGACCTGGTTTTCTGGGATTTGACTCTGTCTGAAAGTTTTGATACCACTTGAAATGGAAAGGTAAAACTCTGGATGGGTTGCCACCAAATATTCAGAGCAAAAACTGATCACCAGCGGAGATCCCACAGTAAATTTCCCTGTGGAGTGGTGGAGCAAGTTCCTTAGGTTCCTTGCCATTCTGGCTTTATGAGATGGGGAGATACAGTTTGGTTTTTTTGGTGTGGCTTTTTTTTTTTAAATATTAAACCACTTCAGGTCCAATGTTTTCAAAGGAGGCTAATGATTTTGGCCCCAGGCTCTAAGAGGAGATTGCAAAAAGGTCCAGCTTTGCAGAAGGCAACGCTCCTATTAAGATGTCCGGAGAGGATGTACTCAGCTGAGACACGACAGCAGCCTTCAATTATGTAAAAGGAAACTGCTAAGGGAAAGGAATGAGGTGTTTTTCATGCCTGTTTTGGATGGAACAAGAAGCAGCAGGCTTATACTGAGAAAGAGTGAGCTAGTTTAGGCATTTCAGATCTTTGTAACTGCGAGGGTAAAATTATCCCTGGTGTAGATTGCCTATGGAGGTTATGAAAACCTCTCATCGTTGAAAGGTTTTCAGAACAGATGAGAGAAACATCTGTGAGGAGCGATTCAAATTGAGCTGATTCTGCCTTAAGGCAATGAGTGGACTAGAGAGCTCGTGAGGACTATTCAAGGTTTTTGGTTGGTGTTTTTTTTTTTTTTTATGGTTCTACAAAATAAATATTCCTGACACTTTCACAGGGAGTACTTAAGAAACTGAGTAGGCATCAGCCATGAGCCACTGTATTTGTGTGTAACTACATGATACCTTTGCTCAATGCATAAATGTTTCTGAAACTGCTGTCTCTGCTTGGGGATTGCTTTCCATCAGACAATGTTATGTTGTAAATAATGAGGCAGAGAGGAAATTTGACAGCAATTTCCTGCTGGTTTTAACTGTATTATTTACAGTGTGCGTGTACCTACATACTCTTCAGAAGCTTCATCTTTGCTTTGCCACTGGAGTGTATAATTTTCAAGAACATGTTCTGAACTGGTTGGGAAACAGGGAAGAAGAAGTCCGTTGAACCAGGATGATAAATTTCTATGGAATTTCATAAATCACTGGAAACCTAATAGATTTCGGCCAGTTGTTCTGAGAGCTGTGGAGTAATGGCCTTTAAATACTTTAATCTTGTGAAAGTTTCCTTATATTTAAATTCATACCAAAATATCACTGTAAGGAACAGGTTGAGTGGCACTTGAGCTTAATTTTATTTATTGCCTTTAAACTGCAGAGGCTTTGTGTTTGAGAATGTATGTAGGCAGATAAATCCTTTGAATAAAGGCCAGGGAAGGGCTTGCGTGGAGAATCTGCATCTAGTGACTAAGTCATCATTGTGTACTCTTTTATTTTAAGCTTCATCCCATTGAGCTCTGTGATTCTGTGCTAAAAAGTCGAGAGGAAGTATTGACAGGTGAGATTGCCCTTCTGAGAAGAGAGACGCAAGAATTATCCTGTGTGTTTTACCCCTACAGGTGTTAGCCTATGGCTTGCTGTGCTGCTAAGGTTCTCTTACCTTGCTGATAAGTAGCCTGCCTTGAAAAATCATACCCTTACACCCTTATTTATTTATTTATTTATTTAATTTAGATACTTGGCCATGCTGCCAGATGTTTTGTGTTGCTGAGGCAATGCAAAGCAACTGGAAAACTGCCTCTAAAATATCTTCTGCAGTATATTGGGACATCTCTTGTGCTGAATGTGATACTATACAAAGAAAGAGAGAAATACTGGAATTATCTAATTCAAACTGTTTTCTTTGCTAGAATTAGATGGTGTTTAGCTGCACAGATACAATTAAGTATCTATCTGTTGTTTTCAGTGGAAGATTTTGCCGAAGTACTTTTGTAGGTCTGAACTGTGATATTTTTGCAGATGATAAAGAAGTTCCTTTTGATGTTTCCTAGGCAATACAATGGTGGGGTTTGTTTCTCATGATTTCTTTTTTTTTGTTTGCTGTGGTTTTTCAGAGCCTAAACATAAAGAAACTCTTCTCCACCTTGTGATGAAATTGGGCTTGGTTAAGCTTTCCCAATTCTTAGCAGCCCAGCCTGGAGGATCATCAGCATTAGCATTACCTAATGAGGATGGTGCAACACCATTAGATTTGGCTTTACAAAACGGGCACTCCAAACTTGTTGAGGTCTTCACAAAGTGAGTATAACAGTTTGCTGCTTCCTCAGAAAAACTCCTGTAACTTAAGGGATGTGCAGAGTACTGTTGTTTTTCTCAAAAGAGTTGCCTATGTTGTGTTTGTTTCTGTTGCTTTTTTTCCATTATTACCATTTTAAGTTGTAAACTTTTATTCACAATTAAAGGAAGTTTATGATTTGCACCCTTCATTACATTTGCAACTCAATTAATAGTCATTTAAGTGACAGAGGACCAGCTGTACCATCAGGTACCTCTCCCAGCACTATCACAGCTGAATCCTGACACAGTACCAACAGGTAAAGCCATCCCTTATATAGAGAGAAATGTTCAGATATAAACAGAACCACAGAACATGACTTTCACAAAACCTCAGCAGACTTTGTGACCTCTGTAAAGTTCAGGTTTGAATGAATAAGGGAGAGTCAGCAGCAAAGCCAGTGCTGCAGCTGTGACTGTTTTGCCGGAGAGCTATCACACTGACAAATGACTTAAAGGAAAAGTGCTTTCTGGCATGGACCTGAGGAGCTGCGTGGTGTGTGTGTGTGTGTGTGTGTCTTGGGGTACCAAATGTTCAGCATCAGATGCCCCTTCTTACTGTTGACTTTTCTTTGCAAATAGAAATTCGCAAGAATTAGGTTACACTTTTATTTTGGTATATGGCTCTTTCGGTTCTGGCTCCATGCAGTGTATAGTTTATGTGAGACTTATCTGTACTTCAGTTTGAAAAAAAAGATACTTACAACACTGGTGCAGTACATTATGTTATGAATGTCTCATTTGTTTGTAACGTCCAAACAATGCTGTATTCCCTTGGGATACTTTCTGTTTTTCACTGTCCTGGGATAACAACCCTGATAGCTGCCAGTCGTGTCCTACTGCTATATATGGCAACATTAAGAGGAAAAGGTACCATTGCTCACTTACAGCAGTAAGGAGAAATCGGTATTGTCACAGCTTTCTCTTTCGGGCTGATTTTACTAGTGAGTAACCATCTAGAGCTGACATCGTTTTTTCTATGCTGATAGCTAGGAGTAGCTGCGTGTTATTAGACCTGAGTGGAGTCACTGGCAAGTGTTTGTTTGCCCAGGTGAGTTTTTGGTGGATGTTTCAGATTTTCTGCCTCTGGTTTTTGCAGGGGGTGTGTTGGGATCCCGATGCGCTGTGCTGAAGGCGAGCAGGAAGCTTGCTGTGGCTATGTTTTTGTTCTACCTGTGCGTGGAGCATCTGCTTTGGTTTAAAGAGGGTTTTTTTTTTTTCAGTTTCCAGGGCAGTCACTCGCTTGACATTTCAAGAGCGGAGGTCAGTGATGGTGCTTGCATGCAGTTTGTTCATTCATCAGGAGCTCTGACGCTGACATTTAGCCACACTGCACAGCATTTGCTGGAGTCGGACATTAAGCTGTTCAGAAAATACTTCTGGGACAGACCTCTTCTTTACCAGGTAGGTACCTGTCTAGTGCAGGGAATTGTCACAGATTTTCTTTAATAATTTCCAGCTACAGACTCTTCAGGCTGTATTTGTTTTTCTTGAGTAGCCTTTTAGTTTAAGCTGCTTGTGTCACTAATGGCCAGCGTAATTGCAGGATTAATGTTGTGGACTTCTACTTTGTGTAAGTGTAGCACATTTTATGTGTGAAGCTGGAGGGTAAGAGGTGGTGAGAACTTTATCAAAGCCTTCTTTAACTCCCAAGTTGTTTTTGAACCATTGTGGACTCTACAGTGAATATCTTTCCCTGAAATCTCTGTGTCTTTAATTGCATTGCCATTTTATTCATGTTGGTACGTTGAAATACTTAATCTAGTTCCATTCTTTTCTCTAGTAGTGTAATGCCTGGGAGCCTGTAGCAAGAGCTAACCTCAGTCTATTATTTGTAGCAGAAATAGAGTACAGACTTTTTCTATAGAGTTTAGTTATGGTGTACTGGGTCTTGTTTTACTGTAAGGTGTCTGGAGCACTGCTGTGATACTCTTCAGGACACCTCTCAATTTCAGTAAAGTAACACTTGAGGAGAACACTTGAAAGCACTTTAATAGCAATGCAGGTGCTCACATTTTTAGATTGAGACTGCATGACTAGATAAGACTAGTGAACTAAAAACACACTTAAAATAGGCTTTTCTCTTTTTCTGGTCCTAAAATTCAGCTTTTCTTTTCCATGTTTAACTTCAGGTTTTCTTATTTGTGTCCTGATTTTCCTTGAATTATCTTTATTGCGTTCTGCATGTTTTTTTTTAACTTAGGATATGATCCACATGTTATGTTTAACACAAAAACTTAAGGTGTGATGTATTGTATAGTTCTTATTTATAATCTTGTGTAACTACACTGCCAAGATTTTGATTTGTTCCAATACAAAGAAGTTATTCTGTGTTTGTAGCTTGCAGAATACCTACAATTTGTGTGTGGCTTTTCTGTGGAAACAATAGTAAACCCAAGACTGTAATGAAGAGTGCATTGTTATTTATATCACTGGCTTTTTCTTGCACTCATCAAATTGTTGTTCTTCTTTCAGTCTTCGAAATGGAAAAAGAAAGTGTGGTATGTTAGATGTTTGCATGTCTTCCAGAGACAAAGATGCTTAAAGGCTGCAATTTCTGCACTTGGTATTTTCAGGAAAAAGCCTACTGCCTTTCACTTGTGGGTTTACCTTTTGCTCATTCCTGTGGGTTGCAGCAGTCTAGATCCTCTGTTGTGGGCACCCTATTTCCCCCCTGCCCAGCATCAGTGTTGCACTACTTTTATTAAAGCAGAATTAAGCCAGAATAATTGGGAAGATCACATGGTTTAGTTCATTTCCTATACACCAGATATCATCCTGAAATGTATATGGGGGGGTGATCAAACTGTCATGTTTAGGCTATGTATTATATCCAAAAGGTAAGGTAAAATTAATTTTCTTTCTGTTGCAAACAAGGACTTGCAGCCCTTAGTTGGATCCAAAGCATAAGGTGGGCATTAGAGATTTCAAGATACATAGTCTTTTTAAGATTAGAGGTAGAATTTATTGCTGTACTGGAGTATTCAGCTCATCTACAACAGACTAAGACTGTACATCTAGCTTATTGTATCTTGAGACTTCATAAATGACCACATTGCTGTTTTAGGCTTGGATCAGAAAGACATGACTAAAGAGAAGGAGCTTGTCTCAGCTATGGTGGCATGCAGCACTGGATTTGTGTGTGTTAAATGGATGACTTAGGGAGCAGCACAAACTATTTTTGCATTTATTCACGTAAGGAAATCCCAATCTTTCTCAAGTATGTTCTTCAGGCCCTGGTCTGGGGGATCTTTTGGTCCCTTGACTGTTCCTTACAAGTCTAAAAGAGTAATGGAAAAGTTAAAACAAATAAGCTGTCAGTAGGCTAGTTACCCGTGCTGTCACTGGAAACCTTCTGGGGCTCTGCAGTTTGAAAAGTGTAAACTCACATGTTTTGTGGCAGTACAGAGGAGAGATTTCTCAAGAAGATGAGGAAAAGCGTGGAACTGGTTGAGCTCTGTGCAACCTCCTTGGGGCAGAAATTGCTGTGGTGGTAGCAGTGCCCATCAGTGAGGCCGCGTGGTTCATTGTGTGCCTCCAGCAGAGCCCTAAGCAGCGTGTGGAGGTGATTGATCTGTTTGTCTGTCTCAATTGCTGGAGGCAGCACAGCCAGTGCAGGGGAGAGGTCCCCTGCAAGAGGAAAAGAAATCCGGGGACTAATGGACACATGTGAAACAGCGTCAGGGTAATAAAAAAAGAGAAATGCCACATCAGGGTAATAATCCAAAGTAATTTATGGTAATTTAAGTGATTTTGTTGCCTGGTGGTGGGCAGATTTGGTAATTTCCCAAGAAGGAGTTGACTTATTTCTGCCTGGTAGGTGGTGTGGGAGTAGGAGAGCGTCTCGCACACCAACAGACGAGCAGACGGAAGTTCAACTAGCCCTACTGTAGTGGGGGATGTAGCTAGCTTGACAGTTGTGTGGCTTTCAGATCAGTTTGGCTGCAATATTCAGCCCTGACTTTTTCTTTGTTATACAGGTTACCATGCCTTTTCTCTGCTGCTCTGTTAGATGGCAAATACACAGGCAATCTAACTAGAGGCAAATACTTGAAGCAAGCAGAGTTGTAGATGAAATTATGCAGAAGTAGATATTCTGTCCCCCCGCTTATAAAATGTTTGAAGGTAATTGCTAAAATAAGGGACTGGATCTTAGCCCCCTCTTCCTTTTGAGCAGGAGTGATGTAGTCAGTGTGTGTACCTCAGCGAGGGGTCAGCCCTGCCAGGGGCCATGGATGGAGGGAGGGAGCAGCTCCTGCCTTCCAGCCCTGGTTTAGGCTGTTTGTATTGCCTGTCCATCAAAACTGCTTGCTTTATAGGGATGCTTTCAAGGTTAACTAGGCTTCTGAACAGAGCGCTTGTGCAAAGCTGCTGTGCTGCTTTTCTCATAGGGAAGTAGGTAATAAACAATGAAGTACAAATGTTAAACCTGATCCTTTAGATCCCTTGTGTATTGTAAGCAGGAGGTAATTTCTCGCTGTAGTTGAAAATATTTTATTGTTTTCCCTCTTGAGGGGTTGCTATCAGTTTCCTCTGGAGGGTAACATATAATACTCTGCGGAATCTCTATCAATCATTTTAGTGTGGCATATAACTTATTTGTTTGCTAGTCTTTGATATTGTTTTTGAGTTTTCAGGTAAATGTCATGGGTATCAAATACACTTACTGTCATGTTGATATTTTTTTTGTAGGGTATTACTTCAAACCAAGTTGAGACAGTGGAAGATCCAAAAATACCCTGCAGTACAACAAGCTCTGTAGAAGGTACAGTTTTTTATTCCATAATGTTGCAGACTGTAAAAGCTCTGGAAAGTTGGTACAGATTTATTTATTCACACACTATTCATTTATTCATTCAGGTAGATCACGTTTCATATGACATTAGAGACCTGTAAGTAGACAACAGGGGAATATGCAAGGCGTGCACTACAAGAGTTGTGTAAATCGTGATACTCCCTGCAGAGCATCGGTTTTCCAATGTCAGATTGAAATTGTTCACCAAATGTTATGGCACTTACAGTAACTGGAAAAGCCTTAACTAATTTTATTGTAAGAGCCAGAAAAATGCCAGAAGGTTCCAGGAGAGGGCAGTATTTAACTGAATGAACGCTCCAGCCTGCAAATTCTAGTAAAGACAAATAACTCAGGTTAATAAAGATAAGAGCATAGTAACGTTTTGTATGAATAGTTTTGGGATCCAGCCCAGACTTCTTAATGTGGCAAAATTCCCATGTGTTTCAATTAGACATACAATATTTTGGTGAGCTGTTTACCTCTGTAAGGATTGCGGGACTGTGCTTGCTGATGGGAATGCTCTTTCATTACCAAAATACATCCCTGTGTACCTCGGTGCAAACAGCTCTTAGACCTGAAAAGAAATCACAAAAAAAGGTCATTCTTCAGCATCAGAGGTGTGACACTTTGGGCATTTACATGTGATTGTTAGGAATTAATTAAGAGTTTTCATCAGTTGGCCATTTGCTTGTGTGGATGGTGCTATATATTTGGATGAAGCAGCAAGCTGAAAACCATGAGCTTTGCGAGAGGCTCAGTCTTGCTTAGTGGCTATCCTGGAGGCAGCCCTACCAAGGGCAGCAAAAACACGAGTGCCTGCATAAACTGCTGACAGGATCAGGACCAGACTGCGGGAAGGGAAGGGGACTACAGTTCCAGGTGGCATCAGCTAGTAACTTTTAAGTGAATGGATAAAATGGGGACACAGTCGTTGTGTATCTTGTGTTTAAACATGTAGGCTGCTGTAGTTAGTGCTGGAAAAGGAGTTTTGTACCCAACTTCTCCAGCAGCTTTCAGGCAACAAGTGTTCCTCTATTAGAAGGTAATTTTGCAGAGAGATGATAAGCAGCTGCAAATTATACATCTGTTATTGTAAGTGTAAGCAGCAATTTACCACACAAGGTTTGTAAATGACTTCAGTGATGCGGTGTGCAAATGCATCGACTTTGCATATTCATCTAAGTGCCACAATCTTTATGCTGCTCCTTGGGGACAGAAAGTGAATGGCCTGGATTGGTAGCACTATATGGGGCAGTAGGTTGGCCAGTACAACTTCTAGGAGATGATTACTTTGATGTGTTCCACTAAAAGCAATTTTAGTTCAGGCTGACTTGGGACAAGCAGATAATGAACATCACTGGATATTGCCCAGAGAGGGAATCACCAGTCCAGGATGTCTGGTCTTAGTTTGGATTCTGGTTGTAAAACTTCTTATTCTCTCTTTACGCCAAAGATATTTGGCATAATGTTGGCATAGGCACACCTAACTTCCTGTGTTTTCAATGGAAGCTATACACTTCTGTGCCTTCATGCATCAGAGTTATTTTGTGCCTGTTTAAAAAAAAATGAACAAACCAACCCCAAACTCATTTCAGTTCAACAGCAAGAAAAATATGCCATGTTTTGGTAGTATCCAGGATCTATACAAACAAATTGTAATAATCACACTTGCATGTGATAACAGTCTGTGTAATCTACTTGTAGGCATGAGGAGCCTGTAACTCTTGTTTGTACACTGATCTTTTTTAATCTTCTTGTGTTTTGATATTGTCATTGGTTACCATATTTCTATAAATGAGACTTTTTTTTGGCCTTTTTTGCTAACCACCACCAAATCCAGATACAGAAAAATCATGAGTGATCATTACTAGTGACTAGTAGTCTGTCTTACACTCTCCGTTTGTCAGCATTCAGGATACCAAAAGGACTTTTTTCAAGATTGAATTAAAATTGTTGCTGCTAGAAGCAGAAATGATATGAAATGATTGACAGAGTAATTTTTACTACATTCTCAGTTGCATTCAGTGAATTCCTTTATAAAGTGGCTGCTAAGCTCAGGACATTACTTTGGCGTGTTCATGTCATGAAAGGATCCTGCTCAGATTTCAAAACTGCTGCTGTTCCAAGAAGCAGTAACTACTCGCTTCTGGGTGGGCCTAAAGTCAAGATCAATAGACTTTTAAAACACAGTGCTATCAGAAGCCCTGAGCTATTATCTAGTAGAGGTTGCTATAGCAGTACATTTCTTGTGAAATGCAATCATATGAAAGCAGTGGGTCAGTGTAAGGTGATGCGACTAGCTTAGCGATGAATCTCCCATAGCAACTTAAAATTAAGTTCAAATACATGGAGTGATACATTATCCAGTGAGGATGCAGAACAAAAGGTGAAATAGATGGTATTTTGGCTAATTCAGCAGTTTGTGCTTTTTTTGTTTTCTGACCTTGAAATTCCATACCCATGAGTTGTCTGAATACTGTTATCTGGAGGATAAGCCATTTGCTTCTGTGGAATATTAGGTATACAGGAAGCAGCTTTTTATTTCTGCGAATTGTGAAACTGAATAGTAATGCCAATTGCATGGCAATACTGTAAAAAATACCTTCCCACTGAAGCTTTTAAAGTAAGTTTCTGCAGTGACAGTTACAGAAGAAACAGTCTGTTCCTTCCAGCTGAAAGGTGATGCCTGGGATGCTTTGATGGCTCTAGTGATCTTGAGCTCTGTGATTGCACTCTGTTAGAATGCCAGCGGAGGTATATATGTGACTGCTGCAGAAGGTTAATTAAAGAAGGTGGATTAAATACAAATTAATGATTGAGATACTGATCATCATGGACCCAATCCTGACTCCTGCTAGTGTCCAGGGGCACTGCTGAGGTCAGGAACAGCAGGCTCACTGATTGCAGTGGGCCCATAATTGCGTCCCAGCACTTCATCTCACAGAGACCTGCAGGTTAGGTAGGGTCGTTGTTGCTGAAGGTTGTGTGATTTAGGTAACAGGCATCTGTCTTTGAATTGTTTTGCCAAAGATATATTGATACAGCTCTTTTTTCTAAAACTTGAGTATAGACTTTGTGCAATGCCAAGACAGGACAAAGGAGGACAGAGGTCCCAAAAGCCCACATTCCTCAAAGCAGTCCCCCAGAACACCTTATACTGGCTTCTGAGTCATACTTAGTTTAACTGTTTGCTGGAGCTGGAGAATGGAGACGGGTTTGTGTCTCTGAGAACAGATGTGAACCTTGAGTTGAAAAATAAAATGAAACACATTTACCAGCATAGCTCTGGTTATATAATTATTCTTATTTCAAATATATCTACTAAATAATAATGTTTCTGGAAGCTTAGGTGATGTTGGTGTTCACTTGCATTCCTCTAGCCAGATTACTCCTCTTTGCTGTTTCACAACAGACCTTGAGACTGCGTTTGGCCAAAACTTGCAAAGTGTGGTCATTGTTTTGCATATGCTATGTCCTTCCCCACAGCCCTGGGAAGAAAGCATAAAAAAAAAGGGTGACAGAAATGAAGTTTTTGGGGTGAAAATGCAAGGTCTAATTTCAGAAAACGCATGAAGCCCCTGCAGAAGAAAAACAGAGCACAACTGCTCTGCAGAGTTACTGTGAGGCATGGCGCTAGAACTGTTGAGTTTCTGAGCATGTGGGAGTTAATCAGCAGCTGGCTGACAAATCGTTGTACTTGCCTAGACTGAATATAACTGTGACAATAACATAGCACTTGTTGTGCATCCAGTTCGCACGCTGCCCACGGGAACGCTGCTGTGGGGAGATGCATGGGCTGCCCATGTCCATTGTTGTACCTCCCCGCCTGTTTTCCTGTTCCTTGTGTCCCCCCTCCTGTTTGAAAAAGCAGAGAGACCAGCAGCAGAAACCAAAGCGGACCCAAACTGAATTTTGCTTGCTATTAAGGACAGGAATCTTTGCTTTTACAGGTCCTATGAACTTGGCATCTGATAAATTGTCCCAGGATTATGTGAAGGTACGGATTTCTCCTTATACAAATAGCTAAGCTTCGTTTAGGTTAAGAAGCAGCAGCCTTTGCTTGTCTATCTGAGCACCTCCCAGAACTAACAAGTAAGTAAGGTGGCTGGCTAATGCCTGCCAGACAACATTTCCTGCCTGCTTCTAGCCTGTGGGAATAACAGTTACACATATAGATGATTATTATTTGAAGGAACCTGTTAATATGGTTGCGGGCTGGAAAGCTGGGTTGGAGAAACAAGCTCTGCTTTTGGCCCAGAAGGTTTCTTGTGTTTGTGGTGAACCTTAGTGCCTTCAGGGACCTTGCAGCTCAGCTGCTAGTCTGAGGGGAGCGCAACCTGTCTGGCACAAGCTTCATCCTTGAGGTGGCATGATTCATTATATCTGAGGAGCTCGTCTCCAAGAGAGACCTTGGGGGATAACTGTGAGTCCTTAACTGGGCTTAACTGGGAAAAATGCTTGATGTAAAAAATACAGCAGTTCCCATTGTCTTCTGCATGGAGGTACTTAACAGCTTTTGGGGGGGACCAATATTTGTGAGAAGTCCCACTATGCTTACTCAGTTGTATTTGATCTCTAGTCTTACATTCTGCTTTTTATTTATATGTATCTGTTTACAAGGCCAGGTAATCTTTGTCTCAGTCTTTTTTTTTTTTATCACCTTTTTAAAGCAGGAGCTTGATTATTAGCTCAATTGGGTATGAAGCTAATACAGGCATTTGAGCGGAGAGAAACAAAATCTGGTAAAATCTGGCAAATCTGGTAAAGGTGATATCTTCTCCATAGCCGATGACTATTGATTTTTTTAATAACATTTGAATTTAGTGGAATGTTGTTGGACTGCCACTTTTGTTAGGTCATTATTATAAAAGTGATTCCCTCTTTCATTATTTTTTTAATTGCCAGCTGTGCAGAAGATTGACCATGTGTTTGGGATTCACATGTTGCTGTTGTAATCTGTGTCACCTCCTAATTATAACTCTGCAGTATGGCTGCATTTTGGAGTCTATGTTGAAAATGTATGTTGGGGCAGAGTGCTGCAGCTCATGAGTCTTGCTGGGGGAAAAAGGTTCTGGTACCATATCGACTGTCTCATGTTTTGATCTAGCAGAAAGGCCGTAGTTGAATCTATAAAGAATAATGAACTGACCTGTGATGTTTCCGCAGGTGCAAACAGCTCAGGCATTAGAGGAGCCATCTTAGAAATGTGTTGCTCTTTCCTCCAAAACAATGTATATTGGGTAGTCAGCGCACAGTTAAACTTTGGAAGAGAAGAGCAGGCTGGAAACTGGAATTTGCATGGAAAGTGAGATATGCTTTGGTCTCTTCTTCTATTATGTTTAGAGTTTGAGTCCATAGGGTTTATGTGCTTATCTTTAGAGTCTGGGAGTGGCACGTTGTATCTGTTGCATTTATTGAAATGGCTAAAATGAAGTGACTCCTGCTTGATAGTGTTTGAACTGAATTTTGAAAGCCAATAGCACAGCTTGCAACTGGGCACAAATGCAACTCTTTGTCTTCAAAGATATAGCTCAAGTTTTCTGTTTCTAGCCTTTCCAAGACTCTCTGGTTCCTTCTAAAGAAAAAGAAGATCGTGTCCTGCTGGGCATAGGTAAGAAATAATTAATAATTTTGCCTTCCCAAAAGCTACTGTGATGCCAAATACACACAAGACAATTTCTTTAAAAGAGGTGAAGGTCACTGACATTGCAGCTTAGCTTGGCAAAAGATCAGTCGGTTATACCTATGTCAGAGAGGGAACCTCTTCCAAAGTGCCTCTGGTATAGGCAGATGGTATATCCAACAGTTTCATGATACCCTAGGATTTTTCAGTAGTACGTTAACTGTTGTAGGAACAACGGTCTAGAAAATAGTTTCTGATAGAGCCAGCATATGTGACTGAAGATTAAATGAAGCACGTATAAATGTTTAGGTGCCACAGTGGTGAGTTGTGGGGCCGGTAGGAGGATATAGCCAGTTGCACTAGATAGTGCGTTCAGAGACTGAAACTCAGATGGAAAGGTGAGTATTTTCAAGTTCGGGGAAAGCTCCAAGAACAATGTGCAAACACGGGCTCGTGCAAAGCACAGCAAGGCAGAAAAAGACGAGTAACTAAGCTCTGCCGCTGGGAGCTGCTGTGCCAGGCAGAGAGCGCCAGGCTGGCATCACTTGCCTGTGGTCCAGTGCTGAGCTCAGAAACAGCAGCTCAGATGGTGGCATTCAGACAGCCCATGTACAAACTTTGCTGGCTGCAAAATGAAGAGTCACTGTGTGTGTGGAAAAGGAGGGTGTAAGCGTGCATGAATGGGGGCGGTGTATGTTACAGGAAAATGAGCTGGCGTAAACTCAGAGACACAGTTGTAATGTAAGAAGCTGGCAGATAATTTTAATAATCTCTCATTAAAATCACTGTCTACTTACCTATTTTGCTAGTCATTGTTATGCCAAATGACTGTACTTCAACCATTTAATCATGTTTGTCTCACTCTGCCATCCAAGGAATACGGGAGCTGCATAAGGGAATTTGCAGTAGCAGCAAAAATATTATTATTCAGTTATCCTGACCTCAGTGCTTTTGAGCATAGGACAGCGTATAAGTCCTTTCCTTTCACAAAAATGCAGTGCACAGACAAGACGTGTGCCTGTATGATCAAATCTGTTTTGTCAAGCAAGACCAAATTATTGGACTGTATCTCAGTGTAGGAGGGTGTGGAGTCATTGGGGAGTGATTATGGTTTGCTAATCTGAAGCCACATCTGCTCCAGTCTTTGCTCCAGTTATACCATCTGGAGGGAATATAAGGTAGCTTAAAAGCTGTTAGAGTGGAAGTTCTCCACCCTGAAATTATAGCTGATATTTCTTACGCCTGAAATGCCTTTTCCTTCTAAGGCATCATTTGCACAGCGCTGCTTGTGACAGCTGGAACAGGAACCAGGCCCCCTGGCTTCAGACCAGCTCAGTCTCCTCTCTGATGCTTGGATAGGCAGCTGCAGCAGATCCTGAGTCCTCTGCAGGGAACAAGCAAGCAACTTTGGCCATGGTTCATACTGCTAGTTAGGAGTCTTAGGGTGTAGATCCTTAGAGGAGCTTTGGGGTAAAAAAAATGGTTAATTTGCATACAACTTGGAACAAAATTTAGGTGCTTAAAATTTGATTTAAATATATTTTCTTAGGCATCCTATGTCTGTATAAAGTAAAATTGTAAATATGGATATAAATATATATATCTATGACTGTACCTATATACACGTACATAAATACCTTTTGTCCTGAGCACAGGCTCAGCTTGTACTAAACTAAGAAAAATTCCCTGTTGTACCTCTTATCTGAAAAAGAACCAACCCTCTCTCTCTTCCCTATATTCCAGTTACTTTGTAGTACATTTAAGAAGTTGACTTGTTTGTGGAGAAGCTGCAGTGAAATCTGTTCTGCTTGTTTTAGACGTAAGTCACCATAACTGGTGATTAACTGAATTTGATTACCCTATGTAAGGACTGGAGCATGGGCTCGCTGCTGGCTGCACCACAGGCTCTCCTTGCCCATCTCCCAGTTGAGCACTCAAGTTGGCTGAAATGCTCTTAACATAGACATCTGATGGGATTTTTCCATTGACCTCAGCAGGGCTTCCAGTCAGCACCATGTGTGAGATCTGATGGGGCTGAAGCGCAGGCTGGGGAGTGAGTCGGGTGTGCATTAAAAGGTGGAAGTGGGGAGGGACGAAGAAGGATGGAAATAGAGTTTGGTGACAACCAGAAATGTATAAATTGAATTAAGCTGGTTTTATTGGTTTATTTTAATGTAAAAATCAATATATGTTCTAACCTGACTCATATAACCATATTACTAAATATCATAGTTTTATTACCCTGGATTGTTTTAAACTACTTTTAAAAAAAATGTTTGCTTGGCAGTGTTCTTAAATGGCGATGTTTTTGTCAGGAAAAGCACACAGTAGGGGATAAGGAGAGAAATGAAAATGGTTGTCAGTGGGGGAGAGGAAGAGGGAAGCAGCTAAGGGGGTTCAAGTGAAGAAAAATGAATAGAAATGAGCAAACTCTGGAATCTCACTAAGAAGTTGGTTGCATAAATCAGAGGACTTCTAAGAGTGAGAATGTGAATGCTCTTTGAATGAATACAAATTCCCCCACTTCTGCTTCTCACTTCTTTTTTCATGTGGTTCTTGCTTTTAGAAACCTTTACCACAAAAAAATCAGTCTCATCGTAGAATGGTTTGAGTTGGAAGGGACCTTTAAAGAAGCAGTGTATCCTGGAAGGGCTCTGCTGTTCCTGCTCTCTGTTTTCTTCCCCAGCCTGCCTTTTCAAGCATACTAATTGTTCTGGCTCTTTCCCCAGACCAAACACATTTTGGGAGTATCTTTGCAGGGTTGCTCACAACAGCTGGTAGGGTGCTAAGAGGGTACCGACTCTCCTTCCTCCCTGTCTTCTTCACCTGGCTCCCTTAGGCACCATTTGACCCTTGTAGTTCAATTTTGTGTGCTAGAGGCTTCTCATCCTCCTAGGTCGCTGAAGAGCCCCTGGGATCCCACCCCTGTGAGTGTGAGGGTGGGTGTGGGCCAATAAGAAGCCATGTGAACTACAGACGATGGGTTTGGGGTTTGCCATATTCAGGAATTGAAGGAATAGGAGTAAGCTGTGGGGCACAACAGGATGCTAGACCAGGCTGAACGGGGGGTTATACGGAGACTCCTGAGTTCAGTGCTAGCCACACCTGCCAGTCTTCTTCCCTCTCTCTCTGTCTCCCCTGGAAACTGTTAGAGATCTGTTTTGTGTTTACAAGAGAAAAAAGAAAGAAGAAAAAAAAGATTTGGTTTTTTTTTTCATTGAAAGAAAACACACTGGAAAGATTGAGAGACAAAAA
>VZSZ01000803.1:158102-170428 GCA_013398815.1 Ibidorhyncha struthersii | reverse complement strand
TTAGCGCCCCCCCCGCCCCCGCAACTTCAGGAAGTCAGGATGATGTTAATTTCTCAAAATATTTTCCCTGCTCTCCTAGTTACAGTGCCAGTGACCTGGTGCTGTCTGTCTAATCTATTCTGTTTGCTCTGCCGGTGATGAAAAAGTTCTGTGAGCCACGTTTTGCACTTTGAGAGATAAAAATACTGATGCCAAATTTTTGGCAGTTCGCTGTATGTGACCAGGCAGCTACAAAACATTTTTAGTAGAGTCTGTCCTTTGATTTTCATGGTTCCACAGAAATCGCAGTTTAACCACAGATCAATTTAAGGAACAGAACATTATGATCTTCTTTTCTGCGTGAACCAGTAGGACTGCACTGTAATCTGCAGAAAAATATGGTTTCAGTGTTGCTGTTTTGTTCTTTTAGATTTCCTTACTGTGGTTGGTAAGACTTAAAAAGGTGGGTTTTTTACGATAAAAAAAGCATGGTCCTGCTGTCTGGAGTCCCACCTTTATGCAGTTTTTATTAGGTCTGGGAAATGATTAGTTTTTCTACTTATTGTGGTCACATCTTGCACTCCTTTTTTAGTGTTTGTTTGTTTGCTTTTGTTTTTTGTTGGGCAGAATGTTTGCATTTGGAAGTGTTTCTAGTCAAGTGTGCCTGTTTTGACATTGGAACTAATTGGAAATAATTCTATGGTTATTGATAGATAAAAGTGGAAGTTACATGTCCAGTGTTGCCTATTTGAGACAGTTACAAGAGTCATGTTCTTAAGCCTATGCAGATCTTTTCTGTTTGTGGTAATCTTTATGTTTTCTTGGCAGCTTTCAATCCTATCTTCCCCTTATGTATGCTTTGAGAGAGGTTGGGTGATCCATGGTGTCCCTGCCTATGGCAGGTGGATTGGAACTCGATTATCTTCAAGGTCCCTTCCAACCTAAACCAATCTATGATTCTGTGATCCAGCCGTAGCATCTCTAGTCCAGGAGCTGCAGACCTTTGCTTCTGTTTCTCTCCTTAATGGATTTACAATAGGACCTTGGGCATGTCACTTATGTTTTCCTTGTTTCTCGTTTTTTCACCTGAAGCAGGGAAGACCATAGTGAGTGAGGTGAGAGGGAGGGTGCAATACTTGGATGATTGGAGATGTGCAAATACTCAGACTGGTTGTGTGAAAGAAGTCCTGGAAGCTCAGTTTGTTGTAAAAGAGGCTTTTAAAAAAACTGTTTTTTAGTGGAAAGGTAGGTGGTCTGAAAATTGCAGAGAAAAGTAACAGCTGAAGAAAACTGCAGAGTTATTGCCGCAGCTGATGGCTGTGGAAATTGCGCTCTGCCATTTTCTGCTGCAGCTTTCAGAGACATTTATGTTGCTACCTCTACTTTTGCAAAAACCTTTGCATGGTTCCTTGCACTTTGCAGAAGAGAGGCTTAACTTGGGGTTGATCTGTCGGAGTCCTGCCAGAAACAACCTTTAAACAACATTTAAACATGGCAGTAATTTATTTCAGTAGATAAAACATATTTTAATTTTTGTTGGAGTGTCTATAAACAATTAAATATTGAAGACTGCAGAATAGTTGAGAGCTACAGGAGATGTGGGAAGTCAAATCTTCCTGGGATGTGAGCCTGAACTGAGCTTAATTGAAGAGCCATGGAGAAATCTGGAAGAAGCAGCATTAGGCACTGAAACAAGCTTATTCTTGTTTCTTGGAGTTTCCTCCACTCTTGATTTTCTGAGACGTTATAATTCAAGTTAACCTCAAAAGGAAGACAGAAAGAAAAATGAACAAGTTACAAACATGTGCTGTCTGGCTTCCCAGAACTTGTCCTCCTCCTCTGCCTACAATCCAAAACAAATTTGCTCAACAACATAATCCTTCAAAAAGAGGCTCCTTTTTTCATGATGTTTAAATAAGCTCTTTTGCTTGTCTTCTGCCTGGTCTCATTTTATGCTAACATAAATAAACAATCTGGGATATATCTAATGTCAAGTTACTCTTTAAATGTGAAATATAATCCAGAAATACATTGTGAAGAAAACAGTTGTAGTCTTGAAAGTGCACACAGCTTTCTTCCTCCTTGAGAGGCAGCCCTTCCCTTGAAGTCTTCCCTGAAACATGGAAAATTGGATTTTTAATGAGATGGGTCTTTGGTGAACTTTTTGGCGGCGGAGGCTGCCAGCGTAAGTGTAGACTCAACAACCAAGTCATTGGCAAAACTTCAGTAGGAGTGAGGTCCAAGTTAAACTTGGGTTTGCTTTCATGTGAGGCCATGGGCGCTCTCCATGTTGCTGGAGCTCGCACAGGCCTCTGTGGAGCCAAAACCAGGAAGAGACTTTTATACACTCTAGGCTTTAGTTCTCAAGCTTTTGCAAATAAATTCAAGGGAGCTTTTCATCAGGGTATGAGACAAAAAGCAACGAGTTTTCTGTCCACATTTGTCCACTGCATACCCCAGCTAGTCTTTTGATGTGAATAGATACCGGACAAGGACAGCATTTAGGCAAATTATCTCTTTATGTACTTTGTTGGAAGTGTTTAGCGGTTGTTTCAAGAGTCAGGGCATGCCGACCGCCGTCACGTGAAAGTAGTATTAATGAGCTTGTTATCCTAAACTCAGCTTGTTATCCGAAACCCCATCAGGTGAATAATGCTGTAAAAAGAGGAAAAAAGAATAAATCTGCAGTCAGTCATGAACCGGATGTCAGAAAGATCTGAGTTGGAGGAACACTATGAAATCCTGACAGTGACCTGGACAACATGAAGAGTTTGAGACAAAGCCTGAGATAGTGCAATGTGCATGCCCACTGGCCCTTTGGAGCTACCTTTAGTCAGGATTGGGCAGAGGTCGTGTTTTTGCCTCAATTTTGTAAAAACTCTGAGCCCTTCTTCATCCCAGTCTTGTGGGTGTTCTCTAAGGATCTTGCAGTACTAGTATAGTTTATGCAGAGCTGTTTCTTTTAAAATTTTAAAGGTACATTGCTCCTTCAGTTCATCAAAGAAACGAGTTAAGTACCACCACTTAACAAAGAGTTGCTTTTCGAAAGAGGTAAGTATTGTTAATAGCTCTTTGTAGGATAAAGCATCATTCATTGAATATCATGAACATGATATTTTTAGCATGAAAGTGTTATTCTCATTATAGCGGTTCTAACTGTAGTTGTCAGCCTGGTTTCAAAGGAAACATTGAAAGAACAGCCTTAAAAATTAATTTCATAACTCACTTTGTAATTAGAAATATAGCTGCAGGGGAATAGTAAGAAGTGAGGTAGGAATTTAGATGGCGCGGTCTCCAGTCAATCTGGATGGTTTGCAGCAGCACTGTGATTCCATGTGCCCTGTAAAAGGATATGTAGGATAAAAGGATACATGTCCATGTGGAAGTAAATACAGTGGAGTATAAAAACTCTTGGACTGGCAGTCTAGCTTAAAGCAATCCAGAAAGCGGCGCACGCGAATTGTCCTTCTCCTGCAGCCTACCGTGACTGTGGACTGTTTCAGTAAATTTGGGGGTCTGTGTAGAACAGCGTTTTTGGAGACGGGTGGAGTGGCCAATAGCTCTCAGCAGGGTGTCTGTGAAGGCAGCAGCTGTTCTGTACTCATCTCCAGGCTAGTGTCCAAGAAACTGCACAAATAAGTCAACAAAAAATTGACCCAGAATTACTGTATTGTATCGTTATTTTGTATTTTTCATTAATATTCCTGTTACCTGTCTGCACAGCTTCCATAGGAGACACTCGTTACAGAAAAGGGGTTTCTGATGTGGCTGAGTTTTGTCACCAGCTGTTTGAATGGAAGTGTGGAGAACACCTGCATGAGGGGCGGTGTGCGTGGGAGGTTTGTGGGCTGAGGGCAGGTCAGAGCCATTTCATCTCATGTCTGAGCACGCCTAGGTTTTTGATACCTGCATTCACCCAGGACCATGCTTCTCTGGGAGAGCAGTATCTGCCACTTTAAACTGGTAGTGGGAGGNCAGGCGTGTTTGCAATGGAAAGTGCGTAGTGCAAGGAACTAAACTCCCTGTTTCTCCTTCCCCTGCCCTTCTCCCTGCCTTTCCCAGCCCTGTCTCCCTGTGGGTGACGCAGGATGGGGAGCTTGCTGCAGGGTGCTAGTGGGTGAGAGAGGTGGGATCTACCAAATACTGTCATATGTTGGGCAGTGATGGTGGGCAGTGACTGCCTGCCTGGACCTTTTGGGATCCGCTGCTGAACAGTTTAAATCCCAGACTGCCGTGTTACTTGTGGGAGGCCTCAACAGATCTCTGTTCACAAAATAAGGAAATAAATGGGCCAGTTTCCTGAACCAAATGTGTGAATCACCCATCAAAAATTCAGCAATACGGAAGATCATAAAAACAAGTCGGGGAGGTCATCTGCAAAGATCTTAAGGACTTGGGCTTGGTTCTGTGTTTTTCAATGATTTGGGAAAGGGAGAGGGGGAAAATAGTGATGTGGCAAAGTTTTTCTGACTATTCCAGTATAAACTTTCATAAGAAAGACCCAGGTCTTTGGTAGAGAAGAGAGGTGGTAAAAACAATGTGTGTGACAAGGTATCCTGTGAGACCTGTGAGGCTGTTGCTGACAGCAGGCTGCACAGCCACCACGTCGTCGTTGTGGGCAGGTGGAAAGAGCATTGGAGTTGGAGGGTGCGTGGTGTGTGGGATCTGGTTGGTAGCTTTTTCCTTTTAGTTGCCTTTAATTCACATTTCCTGAGTTTTCAACGTGATTGTTAAGCCTAACGTAGGGTAGTGCAGATATTTTGTCCAGGTATGTTGGCTGATTCTCTCTGTGGGAAGATTAATAAAAACCACGGTGTAAAGAAGGTAGGAAAGCCACGTGTGCCTATGGATCACAGAGGCTCGTGGAGAAGATCATCTAGCCCTTTCTACACCATCTTCCCTTGTCAGAGCCTTCTCCACAGCTTTGGGAAATGATTGTGGGCTCTGCTGGTCCTGGGGCAGAACCAAGCTGCGGGGAATCAACTTCATCCCTAATGTCAGGGGAGACTCTGCCCAGAGCAAACGGGGCAGGGCTGTTGTTCAGACAGCTCTCATCTCACCCGTGTCCAACAGTGACCCTCTCCAGCCCTGCTTCTGGGGTCGGTAGTCCCCCTTTCCATCCCGTGTACATCCCTTCTCCGTCTGGGGAGGGGGCACTGGGTCTAGAGGGGTTGTCTCCTTCTGGGCTGCCTGATAGAGAGAGCTGCCAGCCCATGGCTTAGCAGTGTTTGGGGAGAGGGAGACCACCCGCTTGGTGCCATGTGGCTGACCTCTGAGTGTGCCGGGGAGGCGACAGTGCCATTCCATGGAGATTGCAGATGCTGGTGACATTCCTGTGCTTCCTTCCGTCTTGCCACGAGCCGCGGGAATGGTCAGACAATAGACTAATATCTGAAAAACGTTTTTATCATATGGAAGTGTTTTGGCAAGCACTGGGTGAAAGAATTTAAGGCATTACATTATTTATCAAAAGCATTAGCCTTAGGTAATGCACACAAAACCCCCATTTGTTCTTTGTCTTCACATCTATACCTTGGTATATGTAATTGAAAACATTTTTTCAGTGGAAAGTAAGGTTAATATTTTCCAGTTAGAAAGCACCTTTTATCTCATAAGCTGCCGGATCTCTGTGCCAGCTGCATGCAAATGCCACCACTTTGGAAACAAAGAGTGGCAGGTGAAAAGTGGGTTGGATCATCCCACAACGTGCAAGAATGGGGAAGAAAAATCTTTTTAGCCAAAGACTATAAGGCAAAGCCCTTCTTTGTGGCAAAAAGCAGCATGTGGTCTTTCACGGCTGCATAAAAGAGTTTTACAAACTAGAAAAAAATAATGTTTCACAAGGCCTGAACACAGCAAATAACATGAGTGATATTCAATTAACCCTTCAGAAATAGAGGTTAAGGTTGGTAATTTATCTGCACTTTCACACTGCCATTGACAAATTCCCGTGCAAGATCCTGTTCAGGGGAGATAGCAGTAAGTGGGTGAAAAGCCCAAGAACTTGGCCAAGAAATAGAGGATAAGCAGCAGGAGTAAATGATCAGGTTTTTATCACAGCAGAAATTTAGTAGTTGGATTCTCTGAGTGTTATGTAATAGGGCTGCTGTTGAAAAATTATTTAACAGTCCTTAATTACTCATTTGTATTAGAAGGTTCTAAGTGAAGGCTGCTAGTTTAATGGAGGGAGCAGGCAATAACTGAGCAGTCACTAAAAGCATTTACGCAGTGTACAGAGGTCATTCAGGAAAGTAAATGTCTCGGCATGTAAAATATTTTAATGCCATTAAATACATCGGCTGCATTTCCGCATTGTAAGTGTTTTGTTCAGTTCTAGTTATCCCTTCCTGGACTAAACAGAAGTCCAGGAAGACCAATGGCAGTGAGTTAAGTGTATTTTAGTTGAACATACCAGTGAAAAAAGCCAGAATTGGTCAATTTAGAGAAAAGATTCATAAATTGAGATATCAGAGAAGTAAGCAAAATTTACCATTTCTCATAAAGTAGAACAAATGCATAATTGCTAAAATCAAAAGGTGAGAAATTTAAAAGCCAGTGTAAAGCATACAGCTCTCTCGAAATGTAAACTACTGTTTGCCCATGGAGCTCTGCCTTCTGTACATGTCTGAAATTAAGACTTTATTCCAGTTGGTGTAAATACATTTGATGAACGAGAGAGCGACACTTGGGTAAGGCAAATTGCTGCGCAGAGGGGAAATCTTTTGTGTTGGAGCACTTGGTAAGACATTTCCCAAGCAAACAAGTTATCCAACAAATATGCTCCTTCCTTTCCTTTTCTCTCAAACTGTGGCCACAACGGGAGGCAGGCAAGTGCCCTGGATGGTGTGCAGGTGGGAAGATGGACGTCAGTGCCTGCATTCTCGTATGCCCAGGGGATTTATCAGTGCAATTTGAACCTGACATTCCAGGGAGTGGAGATATTTTGAAGTGGATGCTTAAAGCATGGATTTATATCCTCTCTGTATTTTCAGTCATGCATTGTCTGTTGTAATTCCCTGGGGCTGTTAATTATATATATAAATCAAACAAAGTCTATGGGAGTGTCTAATATTTAAAGTGAAAGTCTAAGGCTTCCAGTGTCTGGGGCAAATTATTCTTTTCAGGCCTAACAAAGCTGGCAGAACTTCAGTTAAGGGAAGGGCAGAACAATGATGTGTTTCAACTGTGTTTTATGTAATTTGTGCACTTTATGAAGTGTTTGTATAATAATTATTTTATCCCTGAAAACCTGATAGATATTTTTCTAATGGGTTTTGAATTAAATTTGCATTTGAATTGCATTATTTTCTTTCAACAAATACATTGTTATCTCTGACTGAAATGCGGATTGAGGAATCACTTGAAACATAATACAGAAGTAGCACTGCAGACCTCAGCAGCCTGAAAAATAATTGAAGTGAAGTAAGGAATGTTAACAAGCTCAAATGTCATCATCTTCCAAAAACTGACATTTAAGCTGATCCACATTCCCTCTCCTCCTTTATGTGGAATACAAAAACACATACATTGTGGGGTAACGAAAAGAAATGTTTGGCGGAGTTGGTTAAGAAACAGTGGACATGTTATTTTTGTATTAGCTATTGTATAGCCACATTTAAGCCTGTTTAAAAAAAATGTAGTTTGTGTAGTGTAAAGATGTTGGGGGAAGGGATAATGAGTTCCTACTGAATACTAATTGCCTACGAGTTGTTCAGGGAGACTGTATAAGAATGGAGGATTTGTTGTAAATTAGTGACTAGTTGTATTGTGCATTGCTGTGAGGTTAGACCAGAGCTGTAAAGTTGCCAGCTCTACAAAATCCTTATGATTCACTGTCTAACTTGGTGACTGTGTGAAGGAGAAAATACTATTCAGACTAAATATTATTGGAAAGAGAGGTCCTCTAATGACAGTGTAATCTTTCTTTGTAACACTTGAGCTTTAAGCTCATTTGAGCTAGAAAGGTGGGAGTGACAGATTTTGAGTGGGTTATCGAGGCTTTTCCAGCTGCAACATCCCAAGGTCTGCCAAAGTTGTAAACGCTGAGAGGAGGGGGGTATTGCTCTGCTGTAATACAGGGTCCAGCAGATTGATTAGTGCTTTTAGTTTACGGTTAATCTTTAGCTTCTTTAATTTCAGCATTTTGCCTGTCCTTAATTTGAGAGTCCTTGTAAACCCCACTTTTAACATGGAAAAAAAAGCTTTGAAAAAGCTTGCAATAGTTTGTTTACTTTTGAGACCTATTTTCTCATTCCTCACTCGTCTCCTATTGTTTTCATTTACATCAAAATGGAAAGGTGAGTTAATGATTCATTGGCACACGGTGACCTTTCAAATAGCTCTGGACCACGATGCAACAGCTCCACTCGAAGCTCTCATACTTTAACCTCCTTCCTTCTGCCTTAATATTTGCAGCCTGATCTGTCTACATGCCTGGACGCCTGAAGAGAGCAAACATTTACAGCTTCTCCCTCCCCTGTGTTTAGTGGGCAATTTGATCCTTCTTTGTCCATTCCTTTATTTTACATCACTCTTAGATTTGACTTGCTATTGAGAACAACAAAGTGCAACTTTGGGAATCTGCTCTGTGTTTATTTAGCACAAAAATGGACTCAGACTCTGATTCACCTTTTAATTACTCTTGGCCATCCTTACCTAAAATGAGGATTCGAAGAAGGGCATCCAAACAAGGTAGAAAAGCTGTCTTCTTTTAAATGACTCTTGCTTAATAGCTCTGACTCCTTTTCATTGTCTGGTTGTGTGCAGGTGGCTATAAACAGCTCACATGAGGTAGATATTCTTTCTGTCTGTAGTTTACCTCACTCTTAGTTATGCTTTTGTAGATATCGGTGTTGGAATTTGTTAAGGAAGAAGGAAGTGTTTTCTCCAAATTCTGTACTGTTCTTTAAAATTGCCTATATTTCTTTACTCTCTTAGGGCTTTTCTTTTCTTTTGGTTGCATGTGTAGCTTCACTGAACAGCTTTGACACCCGGAGAGCCGCACAGCAGCAGCTGCAGAAAACTCTGCTGGTTATAGTTGTTTTCGTGTAGGGAGAATTTGGTAATTGAAATGTGCCTCAACAGCTAACAGGATTTTTTTAAAAAATTATGTACAAAAATCTTACCAGAATGAAGAGGGAAATCTTTTGCTTTCTGTAAAAGAAAGCAAAAGGGTCAGTTACTCTCTTTGGTGGCAGGGTCAGTTAGTGTCTTTGCACAGTTAGACATTGTCATCCTTTGTGGAGAAGTCTTTGGGAGGTAAGCATTATAAATGTTGTCAGTATGATAAAAGGGGTTTTAAGGAGGTTGAAAGGCACTGACCAGCAAGTTTATGTCAGAAAGAATTATCAGGGAAAGCTTTAATGAGGAAAGATAAATTTTTACTACATTTAAAAGTAAAGAAATGAAGAGAAAGTGGCAAAAAATGTAATTTGTGCTTCCTTCCATAAAATAGCTTTTTTTTTGTTTCAGTAAGTGGAAAAAAACTAAGAGAAGTAAGCTCCATCAGTGTCATTAAAGTCAATGAGCCAGGACAATCAAGTTTACACAGACTGAGACTTTGACCTAGTTTTAGAGTGAAAAGTGTGTACACAATGCACATTTTAATGGGCAGAACATTTTCTGAACTTTTTGCTTTTATTCATGGGGAAATACAGTATTTCCCAAGCGTATAGGAATTTCTGCAATGTGTATGAATGCACATACAATTTGCAAAAAAAGGTGAAATGGGTTGCGAGTTGCATGGTGTGTGCTCTTTCCATCTCTCATGAGAACTCGTTTTATTTGTAAATGCTGTAGCTGTGCACCCATCCTCCATGGCACTGTTGTTGTTATTTATTTTACCTTTAAACAGTTTTGTTTGTTTGTTTGTTTTTAATGCTTCACCTGTTGTAAAGCACTGTGTACAGATCTGGTGTTTGCATGTTGTAGTATTACATCTCATTTCCCATCCCTGCTAATAGTATACCAGCGCATGTGGGTTGTATGCACAACTGACCATACATGTGAGGTTGCTGGAGCAAGAAGGTGCGTGTTTTAGTGGTAAAGTCAGAAGGTTCACTTGTGCTTGGGGAATTGAAATCCTGTCTGCCCACGGGGTGGGAGAAGTGCTTCTGCAAGGTGACAGCCAGCTCATGATCTACGCTTGTGATCTGTGGTTTTTTTCTGGTAGTATCCAAACATGGCCAGTGGATCCTGGCACACAGGTGCTACCTCGCAGCTGCTTTTCTCTCGTGCAGGAGTTCAAGTCTCAGCAAACAAGAGACTTGCAGTGCCTGGTGGGAAGCGGTGTGGGATTCCTCCTCCCCACCCCAAAAGTCACGAAGTCATTGTTGTGTACCTGTGCTGGGTGCTCCAGCTGATCTGGGTAATGTCAGCCTTCTCCCTTCCCCTCTGAACCAGCAGGCTGTTGATGTCCTGGTCTGGGGTTGCTCCCCCTGGGCGGGAGGCAGGGGAGCTGGGCAGACCTCCGGTGGCAGAGTCTAAAGCAGAAAGTATCACACCCCACTTTGCACCATAGGCATCAGTGTTTTCAGATTTTAAGTTCCTTGTGTGTACCAAGGTCAGCTTTTGTCCCTGCTTGGGGACCTCTCGGAGTGAGTGGTGGAGCCCCTGCCCTCCCCCTGTGCTCCTGGGGGCCGGCAGGAGCCAAGCGCAGGGTCCGCACCTTCAGGGCCATGCATTGCAGACTCCCTCCCTCCTGCCTGAGGCTGCCTGTGCATGGCATAACTAAAGGTTAATTAGGCTCAACAGAGAATGTGAACATGACTGTGTCTTAGTGATTGGTCTGGGAAGGGGGTCTAAGTTTTATTGCTTGCTGCAAGACCCCTAATGGTATTTATTTTGTTATTTAATCTGAAATGGCCATAAGGCAAGTCTTTTTTCCCCTCCCCTTGTGCTGCATAGTCCTACCTGTTCAGAGACAGTGGCTCTCAGACCCTTTTTGGAGGCATTAACAACCTTCAGAATACGAGAATATGCTGAGAATATCTGTCTCTGGTTAGTCTGTCCCACGGTGCTGGGAGGTGGGAGTTACATGCCGAGTCCACTCCGGCAGAGGTGGCAATTGAAACCAAGCATCCTGTATCTTTGGAAAGTATTTTATCTGTTGTGCTCTTGTATAAAATGAGACACCAACTCGTTTCTGGTTGTATGTTCATTCGTATAGTAAGTAAATTGCCTGCTTCAGGGAGGGAGGTCAGGGCTGTGAGTCCCATGTTAGAAAGGGACACTTTCTCTCATCTCACATTTAGGTGACGAAGATGAAAGTCAAGGATTGACAAGTGCCTTTATACTCAGTGTTTCTTAGGACCATATCTTGAACATGATGGTGTGATCCAGATGCCTGATCCTCTCTACACAGTATATAGCAAATGCAGTGCTTTGGTTTCCACTCCATAGATTTAGGACAGTTAAATGTCTTTATGACAGCAGCACTTCAAAGCCTACCTCACTTTACCCTCCATGTAATGCTGTTCTTATGTACTTGCTTAATTTTGCTGTCATGAGTAGTTGCACTGCCTGAATGAAGCACTAAGACACCTGAATTAGGGGAGAAGATCCACCATTGAAACTGGCTGTATGGTCCACATCCACAGACATGCGTGTCACTTGGGTTGGCCCCTCACCAGGAATGTGTGGACTTTTCTCCAAATTCAGGTCACCACTTCTGGGTTTAGAGGAGTATTTCTGCAGTCCTGCATGGCCCCATGCACTTAGCTGTCTGCATTTTTAGGTGACTTCATAGCTCTGTTACTTCCAGTTTTACATTAACCCCTGCTCAGATTGCTGGGGGTAAAGGCGATGAGCTGTCTGAAAACTATTCATTGTGTCTAGAGAAGGGAATTTGTAATTTCTTTCCTGTCTCTCAGTTTGGTCATGTTGATGTATTTAATTTCTCTTTTGCTGTGTGCTGTCTCACAGAATGATTCAAGTTTTGATTTTTGTGGAAAAACAGGCAGTGTTATGTTCTTGCCGTTTTCTGACACAGGTCACTCAAGGCTATACATTTTCGTATGCCAACATAAAGCATGTTTTGAATTATTGCTGTGATGATCACGTGGGTTTTTTTAAAGTATTTTTATATGCTTTTGTGCCTGGTAAAATGTGCAGCCTTTGCTGTATAACTTTGATGACAACATTACAGAAGATGTAGAGAACTTGTGCCTAGTTATTCATTGGTCAAGGTCTTTTATTTTATCCATTTTTGGAGATTATCCTTCCCAGCACTGTGGCTGTTGTTCACCTACATCTAAATAACGCATACGTCTTTCTTGACTGTTTACTAGGCAGATGGCAGAGAGCCATGGGCTCTGCTAAAGGAGAGATGCCTTTATTTTTTTTTTTTT
>VZSZ01000803.1:130819-158083 GCA_013398815.1 Ibidorhyncha struthersii | reverse complement strand
TTTTTTTTTTTTTTTTCTGTGGTCGTGGCACATTATACAGCCAGAGACTGTTCAGCTCTGGCAGGAGGACCAGCTTGGTGAGCTGTGCTTGCTGGGTTGTTTCAGTACCAGAGCCAATTCTGCTGTGTCATATTTGAGTAATTTTTACCTTACTAAGCATCTTGAAGTCCATTACTGATACCTTTGAGAGCTAAAACTCTTTGGGACACCTTCACTCTCACAAGAAGTGCCAGTTTTCCGTGGCAGTCATATCTGTCTTTCCATAAGCTGTGCTGAAGTTTTGCATCTGCAATGAGAATAAGCATTTTGAATGGGTAGAGGAGATTTTTGAGACATTTCGTTTGAAAACGCGTTTTCTTGATACTCCTCCTCTTTCAGGCAAGGACAGCCTTGCTGCATGTTGCTACTGATACCCAGTGCGGTGAGCTATTGCCTGCTGCCATGTTAAGCTTGTGGAAGATCTCCTAATGGTCCCTGTAAGACCGAGGTGATTTGTAGCCAGCAAGGCAGGCTGGAGGCAATTAGTGGGGCTGTAGGAATGCAGTGTGTGATCTGGACGTTTGCAACGGTTTTGTCACTTTTTGAACTCTGTGGGCCTGTCCAGTGGAAATAAGTTACTAGCACAGTCAATGTGTAATTAATAATCCTCTCCCCTGCATTCAGCAAAGCATTTAAATCTCTTGTTACAAAGTCAGTTTGATGTAGTTGTCCCTTCATGTGGTTGAAATCGGGTTGTGGACTGAGAGTAAGGGGGTACAGTGGGGTCATATTGCAATGTGAAGCCCAAAATAACCTGCCACCTTTTGTCTGATCATTTAAAACCCCTACAGATATTTATTTAGACATCTCACCTTTAAAAACAGACTGACTGGAGCACCGACAGAAAAACATGACGTTTAGCAGTGATAATCAATAAAGATGTACTGATGGAAAGTACTGCGGATAATGTATTCTGATGTGTCTTGTGTTTGCAGCAGCTTTTGTCAGGAGTTGTTACTTAGGTTGTTACTCTCACAGAATTTTAAAATAATGTGAAATGTGGTATTATTTTAAAATAATGTAAAATAAATAAAAATGTGAAGTAATAGGGGGATTTTGCTTTTTCTGCCTCAGGACATGTAAGTCATAGTGCAGTCCATTAACTGACCGCAAAGACCCCAGCAGTGGGGACTGTTGCTGAAGTCAAGAAACTGTCTCAATAGGTTTGGGTTTACACCGTGATTTGGGGATCCCTAGTGCCTAGGCTGTTTTTCAGGGGTATGTATTGAACCTTTGCAGCCTAGCTGTGGGGCTGAATACCACCCTTGCCCGTTGTACCCAGTGGGTTTATATACGAGAGGGAGAGCGTGCTGGGGAAGGTAATAAACATAGAAGCAGCAATGGAGAGCCTGACTTTTTTTTTTCTTCCTAGTTGTTGGCTCAAGACCAGCCCTTGGAAAGCTTTACTTGCCACAAGAAAGTACTGCCAGTTTTGCCAAATCACATTTCCATACGATTTTAGCTGCCAAAGTCTGATGAACTGCTGTAGGAAACAATGCTTTTATACTATTTATAAACAAAAGCTTTGGGATCTTGGCATACATAAGGAAATGGTTTGTAGCTTTAGCAGTTCTCAAGATGGCAGTCTCTAAAAATCATGTTAAAATTCCTGCAGAAGGGAGAAGCAAAATGAGAAGTGTAAGGATGTTTTAATGGTATGAGATCCCACAAGGCCTGCCAGGACTAGAAACCAGATAGTTCATAGTCTGCCATTTCTAAGTGGGAATTTCCAGTTTTCTCTAAGTATAGAGCTTACTGTTCTTGGGCTTTATAAGATAGTATCTTAAAATTAAATAAATGATGTGGTGTAGCATTGCAGTTTGGCAGTGGTCTGGGACTTTTTTTTCCAATGTAACAAATGCCCCAGACTTTGACAAGTGTAGTTTCTAATCCAGTGCCGTTTCTTTGTTATAACTTTTCTTGCAATCTGATGGCCATAGGCGTCTTGGATAGGGCTTTGACCAACCTGATCTAGTGCCATGGCAGGGAGGTTGGACTAGATGATCTATAAAGTTCTCTTTCAACCAAAACCATGCTATATGATTCTATGATCTTCCAAAAGCAGTTACATTGCTTTAAGAATATAGCCTGCAGGGAGTCTTTAGTGTTATCTTTTTACCTTTGCAGAAAATAAATTTTGGATGCAGAGTAAGAAGGATTTTTTGCATAATTTTCAATAACAGACAAACTGGAAGTAAGTTGATTGAGAGTTTTGTTTTTTTTGAGTTTTGAGTATATTTTGCTGGGTATAATACTTTTTTCTATCACATCATTCTTATGCTAGTCTATCTCAGTGCACTTCCAACGGCAATGCTTGACTTACAGCATCTCAAAATAAGGAAAATTACATTACAATTGTGATTTTCTTTAAAAGCCTGTTTTCACACAGTTTAGAACAAGACTGGTTTCCACTTTGTCAAATTTTGCTCTCAGAAGATAATATGAGGGCTTGACTACCAGCTGAAATGCTGGATTGGTGCATGCTCTTCATACTTACAAGCAGCTTTAAGAGAAGTGAGCTTGCAGGACAGACTTACAGTGTTTCCATAGCACTTGGTTAGGTTTTCTACTGCTCAGTTCCATGAAATAAAAGTCTCAGCCAATGCAGCTTTTTATAATATTTGGAGTCATGAACACACTATTGAAAACTGAACTCTGAACTTCTGTTAATGATTTCTGGTGAAACTGATAATTTCTTATTTCAGTACCAAAAGCAGATCAGATGCAATCTTCATCCCAAACATCTTGTTCATGGGTCAAATCTTGATTGATTGCTGTCACCCTGCAAAGGCACTATCAGTGGTACTTTACTTATATCACTCTTATGATTTTGTTGCTGTTTTTTTTTTTTTGTTTTAAGAGCAGTAATCCGCTTTATTGGTTTATGATTAGTATTTATGTTGCTCCCAGTAGGCAGAATGCTTTAGGAGAGTCATTATTTGACTGCAATTGAACAGTATTCCATTCATATAATGTATAAGAAGTTAGGTATTTAATGTGTATGCCAGAATCATGCATATTTCATCCCAGCCCATAAATCCTGTCCTATGTACTTCAGCCACAGATCTCTACAAAGTTCTAGTTTGGGTGGAAGGTTTTGCTAACCAAGATACAGGAACACTTATTTTTAAGTTATGTGAATGATTCTGTAGTACCTTTTAGAGTCTTGTCAACTATAGGCTTAGAATATATAGCAAGTGTTAGGCAATTATGAAATGGGCAGATTTTTGAGTGGCCACACAAATATTACTCAAATTGTAATCCTGAGATCTGGTGCTTAATGTTTAGATTTGCCATTTTTATGACAGTATGTATACATGAGAAGTAAATGGATTGAAATTTAATGGAATATTTTCCACAATTTCTTTTTTCCAGAGCAGAGACTCTCTACTCTTGAAGTTCTCAGGAAACTCAAGGCTCCACCTACTTTCTTTGCTGCAACCAGACATTCTGCCATGCTGAGTGGAAGTGACGAAGTATATGCGAACTGCGTGGTAGTAGACCAAGTAAGCTTTTGTTTGAACCTTTGGCAAATTTTTCGTCGTCTTCTGTTAAAGTAATTTGTTTGAGTGATAGTAGAATCTTCTGGATCTGTCAGCAGCGGTGTGTAGCCAATTAGTAGAGCTCTAAAATGAAAACAGTAATACCTTACGCTTCTCAGCTGTATTTTGTAACCCATTTATGAGGTCCCTTTTGACAGATTCAGTTGATGATAGGAATTATTTTCCCTAGCCTCTAGGGAGAACTCTAACGTAGCTCTTACTGTCTTTTCTGTGTGTTCGTGAGCTAAATAGTATTTACTTCTTTCTAAGAGGTATTAATACAATGTTAACTTGCTCATGTGCACTTCAGATTTTCTGAATTCTACGTACCTTCACAAAAGAGATGAATTTGATGATGTTGCCTAATTTCAGAAGTTAATTATAAGCTCCTAGCTAAGTTTATAGGCTCAACAAATATGAGATACTGATGAAAAAGTGAAGTCGATGTCCTACAACTGACACAGAGCATTCTGGTACTGGAGATCTGTGTCTGATTTATTTGTCACCAGCACTGGAGATGAGCCAGAGTGTGCAGACCAAATGATATTTTACATCACTGTGTTGTGCCTGAAATCCCTTTCCCATGGTCGCACTCAGATATCATAAGCTGGGCAGGGGGGACTAGTCCAACTCTTGTGTATAGTGGTTGTGTGTAGTTAAACAGCTGCCAAATTCTGGTGGCATGTAGCTATGTTTCAGTGATGGTTGAAGTGACTTATTTATGTGTAACCTGCTGTGGGCTCTCACTGGGGTGAAAGCTGGAATATAAGAGTAACAAGTGACCAGATCATAATGTTAGAAGAGGGCTGAGATTTTGCAAGTGTGATTTTTTTTTTCCTTTTTTTTTTTTTCATTGCCTTCAGCCACTGCATTCACTGCAGATCCAGTTCGTTGTGTCAGCTGAGATTTAAGTTTCAGTCAGAGGCGAGCATGTTCAAAACGCACCTAAGGTTGCTGAGAAATGCATGAAATAGTAACCTAGGAGTGAGCAACTGGCAGGGGACTATATATGCAATCTGTGAACCCTTGATTTCAACAATATCCAGGTTGGAGGGACAGAGCTGCAGAAGTGCAGCTCCATTACAGATGCAAATGTTACCTGAGTATATTGCTGGAGGGTCCTTCAGCTTGGATTACTAACCTTTGCTTAATATGTAGCTGCACTCAACTTCGTTAAATTGCTGGCTGTGGCCAAATTCTCCCTTAAGCACCACGCAGCAGAAGATGCAGCAGCTGCTGGAGGAGGTCCCTCTGGTGCTGAGGGGAAATGCTACCTGGGCAGGAATAACTTTGAAGGGAGGAACAGCTGTGTAAGAACTGGAAGAAGCATGTTAGCTTCATGCTTCTCATCTGCACAATGCAACAGAAGTGCTTCCAGAGTTGCATGCACTGTATCTGTGGATGCAAATATGGGTTGCTGTAAAAATGCCAGCAGTTCCTTCTGTCTTTTACTGGGAGAAACATCATTATGCTAGGGGTGAAAATGCATCTCAGGTAGGGCCAGAGAGGAGGAATTCAGCAATCTGGAAGACCAGGGCTTTGGATATGCTTGCAATCCTTCCTTTCTTCTTGCTTTTATACAGGTGCTTTTTGGAGGTTGAGTGTTTTCACTGGCCGTGTGACTTTTTACTGTTATTTAGTGTGTTTTAGTTAGTAGTATCTTACTAAAAGACTGACAGTAAACTATGTTTTAATATCTTATGCAGAGTTGACAGTGGAATTCAACCTCAGTTTCACAAAGATTTATTAGTTGCCAGGGTCTAAATCCTGATCCCTCTACCTAAGAAAACATAATTCCCAACTCCATTCCTGTCTTTGTGCAAGAAGAGAGGTGCTTCATTCCCATAATTGCTTAATAGCAAAAAAAAAAGATTCCTTTCCCTTCCTTCCCTGGAGAAACTCTGTTCCAGGTAATGTATATTTATCTCAAAGCTTAGGAAATTGGTGCTGGAAAATGAAAAGTGCATGACGTGTAGGCTGATCTTTCCAAATTAAACTGGATGATGTTTGAGTTCTCCTCCATATGTCTCCCACACTAATGTAATATGCATATTTTTTTCTCGACTCAAGGATATTTTTATTTTATTTTGATACGTTTAGCAAAAGGTATAAATATGAATGAGAAATCCACTAGACTTGTAAATACCAGTTCATGGCTACTCTAATTATGGAAAAAAGTAATGCAAGGTCTAGAATCTCATAGCCATATAACTTGCCCTCAATTCATGTCCTGTAAAAAGTAATAGGGAAAAAAAGGGCAAAACATATAATCATAAAAAAAATGGCAAACTAATTGGTCCTTATTCCCCGACAATACATCTTGTTACTCCCTCTTACCAGCATTCATTTTTTCTCTTCAGGCTGGAGATTTAAAGACTAACTACGTTGTTGGAGACGGTGACAGCAGTGAAACATGTCTGAATCCCACCAACTCAATCCCGATGGCTAAGAGCTCTTTGTCTCCCTCCCTTGAGGAGAATGACCAATATATATATGTTTCAAATGAAGGAAATCAAAGGCCAGCAAAAAATGGAGGAAGTGCAGGTTTAAGACATACTGTTTCACCTTCTGATCCGTATGGAGGAGATTCATACCTTCCATTCAAGACCCATGGATTTATTAAGGATCGGGGCCAACTTAATGCTGACATGAAAAGAAGAAGGTATGGAATTGACTGATATGACCAGAATAAGGGTTATTTATGATAACCTTTTATTTCAAAAGATGAAGCAGAATCTGGAGTAATAAATACTATTACTGAGGTAAAATCACTGTTTTCAGTCACTGATATTTAAATTGTCCTAATGATCTGTTTTCATGAAATAGTTATGAAGACATTTTTAACAAATAAAAGGTGTCTTCTAAGAAGATTCAGTTTTAATACAAATTTATACTTTTGAACATTTTCTCTACCTTAATTTTGAGTTTCTTAGGCAACTATGAAGTCCCGCTAGGAGGAACCTTTTAACACAGATAAGACAACAAATGTCAGACTAAGAGTTGTCCTTTTCCAAACCTTTTATTTTTGCTAGCTATGGGGATACCATGTAGGTTACTATAAATAACCTTCTTCTGCCTCTCTGTCATAAACATTTTTCTCTTACACATTTTTTAAGACCTAGGTCAGGTACCTATATATGAGCTTTAAGAGCTTACATGAGTTTTCAGAGAGATGTGATTGACCTTAATATGTCAACTGTAAGTGATCCAGATATTACACATAAAGTAAGACTATCAGTATGTAATTGCAACAGCATCTTCCCTGAAGTATGTGAGATGGTATGGCAAGTTACTTAGCAGATCTTTAAACCAGCTTTTTATGTCGGAAAAATTCCCTGGGTAACTTATCCCCAGTAAGACACATATGCTCGTCTGTTGACATAGACACGTATTGCTTTTCCGATTTTAAAATGTGACAGTAACTGATAATGCAGTTAAATGACTTGTTTCTGAGACATCACACGGGCTATTACTAGGACACATTGCGAAAGATGGTCTTCAGAAGTGTAATAAGGAAGTAGTTTTGGACAGTATTGATAGATTTGCCTGTTGACAAAGTGAATTGCAGTGGTGTGTGAAGGAATTGTTGTGCTGATATTCCTGGTAGGAACTCTGGCTATTTAGAAATACCACACATAATTTGAAGTTTTATGTTGTAAGGCTGGTATGTTATTGCAAGCAGTCAGCCGTACCTTCCAGTCATTCTGGTGAAGAGACCATGAACTTGCCCTTACAGCTAATGGGACCCATCCTAGGAAACTCTGGTTCTGCTGAGAAACCTTACTGCACTCTCCTGCTCAGGAACCCTCACCAATCAAATAGTCTCTAGGTGTTTGAAGTATTGATTTAGCCAGAGATTTTTCAGTCTGTTTGTAGTCCTATGTGTTTTTAAATTTATATCTTTTAAATTTATATCTTTTGACCCTCCTTCATCTGTCTTGTTAGTTTTCTCTTCCGTGCTCCATCAAGTCACAGATGTAGAAAAAAGGATGTCTGTGAATAGCCACGTCATATCTTTCAAATACATACACTTATAAAATATCCATAAATACCCACAAATGTTAATACTGAAATCTGAGCTAGTTGTCTCAGTTCTCCTTATCATCTATAGAGAGGCAGGTACTTGTGTGGAAAAAAACATCTAATTTTAAAGGAGATGCTGAATATGGATCTAAAAATCATCCTCCAGAGGTGGCTGACTGTGGTGGGAGTCTGCATGATCGTGGGCAATGAAAATGTCTGTACTGCAGATCCACAAGGTTGGGTCAGACAAGTCCTGCAAAAAGTGACTGAGTACCTCGACCAGGTGACTGCAAACCTGAGAGGGGACTCAGATCATGACTTACCTGACATAATCATGGTGGTTTGAGTTGTCATTGATCAGAGTATACAGCAGTATTTTTGCTTGTTGTATTAAGGTTGAAATGGATTATTACTAGAATTCATGGGAATTAAAGACTTTGTTGTCTTGTCGTTGCTTCAGTTCAAGTCTTGATGACCTTGAAGTAGATGGCGGAAGTGGAGGTGTTTCGGACAGATCCGATGTTTACTACTCTCCCCTTGGCTCTTCAGAGGCCGTGGCTTGTAGCAGAGATGGATTAGATTTATCTACAAGTCTGCAGCCCAAGGTATTTGATACTATCTTGGTTTGCATTGTTTTCCTTTTAAGTAAATCACTGAAAACATGTGAGAAATACCTGAATCTGAAGGGGGAAAAATGAGTTCCCAGTTGGCAGTGCTAGTCCCTCTGGAGAGAAGCATGCCCAGGGTTGTGGAGCAAAAACTCCCTGGTTGTGCCCCAGCTCAGCAGCAGCCATGGGAAGGGTCCCTCAGACATTTGCTTCAGCTTTGAAAAAAAGCGTAATTTATCACAAGCATTTCAAAGGAAGTATTTCGGGTTCAGTGAATCAGCATTTTCTAATCCAAATATATTTAGTGAGGAAATGTTTAACCAGCTGTCATTATGTGAAAGGGTAACAGCTTTGTAAAGTGTAAAACCAGCCTGCTGCCCGTTTTAAAACAATTGCTAGACTTGGGAAATTCAGGTGGGCTTTGTGCATTGACCAGTGCAAATCTCTCTTCTTCATTATGGTTTTCTAAAGTACCCTGGCTTCATTCATTTTCTTTAGACCATGGTGCCATTTCTGAGATCTTCAGACACATACATAGAGTTATTTTTTGTTTGTAAGGTTTCTTTATGTTTTTATTAGACAGACTTCTTGCCACTGTAAAGCTTTATCTGACCTTTAGCGGATGATTACATGAAGGGAAAAAAAGAGTCCAGCACAAACATTAAATTCTGTCAGGGCTACTTTTAAAAAAAATAAGGTAAGCAGTAGGAGTAGGGGGTTTCCTTTCAAGCCTTATCATTGACATATTTTGGAATTGGAAAATCTTTTTGTGTACAGTAAAAAAAAACGTGGAGAGGAAAGAGAAAGAGGCTAAATCCTTTCTTTGGAAACTTTGAAATCAGTAATTACCAAGGCAGGGTGTTAGTCTCCATGAAATATTCTTGAGGTATTAAAGTACTAAGATTAATGGCTCCCTTGGTAAAAGAAGGTATCTTGGTCATCAGATATAATGGCCAACAGCACTGTTTGGGTGGCACCTGCCACCAAACTGGAGAAGAGCATAGACTTTCTCTTAGTCTAGCTTGCATCCACAAATTATCTCCTGTAATGTACAAAAATTTGTCATAGTGGAAGGATGACAGACTTCTTAAGAATTCAAACAAAGTCATCAAAAATTGTACTTCAACTTAAAACTTTAATGAAACCAAGAAAACGTATGTGTGTGTGGTCAGCAGTCTTTCTTTCAGAAATTCTGTCACTGGTTTATTTTGTTTCTGTTGCTGATGCGTTCCAGAATGACACAAGTTTTAATTTGCTGCAATTTCTTGTAGGAATGCACGGTGTCTGGGATTCGGTCACGCTCCTATTCCTGCTCCTCACCCAAAGGTGTAGTAGGAAGACCTCGCAGTTCTCAGAACTTCACAGTTGGGGATTCCATTGAAGGTCAGTGCTCTGGCTTTGCACCTGCACAGCCTCATCCCATGCCCACCTGCTTTAGGTACAGTGCTGACAGCTTTACTCAGGCCTGTGCTGTACACAGACCTCACCAACGTGCGTGAAAGCAGGGTTTGGTTGCCTTTGGGCACCCTTACCATCATCCCTCACTCTTCTCCCATCTACTGCCCTGTCATGTCCTTCCCTGATACAGCACCTGATCCTCAGGAGGGCACACAAACTGGGAGAGCATTGGTCAGAAAAAGTAATGAAGGCAAGGGTGGTAATCTTGTTTTTGGAAGATCCTTACCCTAGCCTCCCGTTGCATGCCTGGCAGAGACCATGAGGAAGCTCAGGAAGACACAGAAGAGGTGTCGCAGAGGGTGGATGGCCCCAGCTTCCTTAGATCTCGGGGCGTCTCTGAAATGTGGATGGGGTATTGTCATCTCCACAAGCTGGGAAGCAAAATCTACCCTCTCCCTCAAGTGGAGTCAGAGAGGTCTCTGCAAGAAGCTTGTAATTTTTTACAAATAGTTTCTAACATGCTTTATTTCTAGACACGTAGTTTCATATTTAGAAGATAACCCACACTTTTCACAATGCGAGTATGGGTTATATTTGAAAACCACACAAAACTTGAAATACATATACTTGTGCTTTTCATATAGGTCACATCACTTAAAAGATACTTGCATTTCAAGAAACTTGGCCTCTGGACCTATAATCCTGTCCATTGCCATACTTCCAGCTTGTCTCTCCCTGCGGTATACCTTTAGCTTTCCAAACTAGTCCCGAGCAAGAGGCAGGGGATGTGAGTTACAGTGAACCAGATGGGATGGACGCCCAGAGAAGCTGTGGATGCCCCACCATTGGAAGTGTTCAAGGTCAGGTTGGATGGGGCTTTGAGCAACCTGAGTGAGTAAAAGATGTCTCTGCCCATGGTAGAGGGGTTGACTAGGTGATCTAGGTGATCAGGGGGCTTGGACAAGAGGAAGTGGCCTCACATTGCGCCAGGGGAGGTTTAGGATGTATATTAGGAAGAATTGCTTCATAGAAAGCTTTATTGGAGCAGATTGTTCAGGGAAGTAGTTGAATCACCATCCCTGGACATATTTAAAAGATGGGTAGATGTGGTGCTTAGGGACATGGTAGTGCTGGTTTTGGCAGTGTTAGGTTAATGGTTGGACTTGATGGTCTTAAAGGTCCCTTCCAACCTAGATGATTCTATGGTTCTGTGATCTTTGAAGGTCCCTTCCAACCCAAAGCATTCTGTGATTCTGTGACACTGAATGTAAAAACTCACAAAAGCTGTGGAAATATTATCATTAACTATGAAACCAGGTAATGAATTCAAAAGCTGATGGGAAGGGGAGATGGAGAAAGCTGACGGCAGATGGCAGATGTCTGATGGCAGACAGACGTACAGTGACTGCAGGTATCTTTTTGCCTTAAGAAACTGTGTTAAGCAGTGCAGCAAATAACTTGTTTGTGGTTGCTCAAATTCACTGTAAAATTTCATGTCCCCTTGTAAGGAGGAGTATGTACTGCAGTCTGCAGCACACAGCTGTGTTCTATTTTTCCATGTCACTTAATGTATTTGTAACCATTTGTATCCAGCAGATTAGATGAGAAGTCTTTGGCAGAACAAGGCAGAAGAAAAAGGGGGAACTATGTCACAGAAGCAGAGGATGGCAGATCAGCAAAGCCCTGTGGCCTGTGCTTAAAGTTAAAACAGAATTCCTTTGACCTCACAGCTCAGGGACTGTTGGTGTCACAGCCCATTAAGCTTCATCCAGACACCATTACATGCTCAGACCTGATCAGGGCTTGGGCCTATCTCCTGTTCATTCTCTCTCCCCTTCCTTGATCTTATCAATACTTACATTTGATCTTGTCGACGCTTATAAATACTTAAAGGGAGGGTGCCAGGTAGATGGGAACAGTCTTTTTCAGTGGTGCCCAATGATAGGACAAGAAGTAACGGGCAGAAACTTGAGCATAGGAAGTTCCATCTCATCATGAGGAGAGACTTCTTTACTTTGAGCGTGGCAGAGCACTGGCACAGGCTGCCCAGAGAGGTTGTGGAGTCCCCCACACTGGAGACATTCAAAACCCACCTGGATGCCGTCCTGTGCAACCTGCTGTAAGTGAGCCTGCTGTGGCAGGGGGGTTGGAATAGATGATCTCCAGAGGTCCCTTCCAACCCTGACCATTCTGTGATTCTGTGATTCTTCCAGTCAGTGCTGGACCTTTACCTGTGTTGTGGAGAAGGCGTAAACCCTTTCCTGTCCACACCTTGGAAACAGTCTGTTCTGCAGCCTGCACCGCAGGTGGGGTGTGCTGCTGGGAGGGAGGATGCTGGTCTGCTGAGGTTCCTGCTGGTACTTCTCGGCCACTGGCACCTCCTGCCTTGTCCCTTCCTTGCCAGCATTTTGCAAGGATGGGAGCATTGAACAGAGTGTTTGGCAGCTGGCAGTGGTGGTGACTGTGTGAGGCAGGCACAGCTGCGCTCACTCTGAGCAGTTGCATCTGGGTACAGGACTAACCTGAAAGCTTGGTCCAAGAAGTTAGGTCAGATAATTCATCCTGATCTCTGTGGGGGGTAGTACGGTTCTGTCTGGGTCTGTGCACGTGTCTGTGTGCTGAAAACCTACCCTTTCCCCTCTGCCTAGCTGCCACTGCTTTGGACATCTCTCTCAGGCCTTAGCTATGCAGGAGGGAGGCACAGCTGACCTTGTACATCACAGTGAAACATAAGCCAAAGCAGATGAATGCTGGATGGCAACAGGATGGCCTTTTTCACACAAAGTACAAGAAGAAAGTGGGAAATCACTGTCCATTTCTGATGGAAGCTTTTCAGTATGCTCAGGTTTAAAACAACTGTCCCAATCCAATATCGGGTGCGTTCCATTACGATCCCAAGAGATGAGATTAAGACACTGAAATCGGTCAGGTATCGTACAACCTTTGACTTTATTTTGTTAGAAAAAGGTGGGAGGAAGGCAAAGGAGAGGCAAGGAGAGAAGGGAAAAGGGATAAGGGGAAAAAAAAGAGAGAAAGAGAAAAGAAGCTCACTACCGCCGCTCTGAGTCCGATGATCCTCTTCTGGCTCAGTACAAGGTCTTCAATTGTCACAAGCTTCTTCGAGGCTGGGGTCTGGGAAGGCACAAGGCGGAGTGGAGGTGGAGAAAAGGAAGCCCCATCAAAGAGCGTGTGCTACTTATATAGGGTCTTTTCACTCATATGCAGATCGCAAATGTGTACATGCGATTCGTGCCAGACGTGCTGTCCCCCTAGAAGCTTTCTCCTGCTCCTTTCGCGCCTTTGGTCCTGTGCAGGTGCACAAGGTTGTATATCTCAAGATTGTGGAGGAGATGGCTTTCTTGAAACCTGGTGCTCATTTCCGAGAGGTGGCGGTACTGCAGCAATGTTGAGACAAAACCACATTTGGTATTGGTTCTCTACGAAAGCTCCCTGTTTTCATTCGAGAAGGTATTATCAGGCTGTAACAGTAAAGGATTTGTCCCTGCTGTGTAGATGGTGCGCTCATGAACAGTGGTCGATCCCTCCTTCAGGCTCTTTCACTCTCTAAGTCAGTGTCTCTGCTCCAACCGTGTAGTAAGTATCTCAGTGCCAACCGCACGGTGCTGTTTTGCATGAGGCTGTCTTCATCTCCCATGGATACATGGCCTTTGTTTCTTCCAAAAGCATCCCGCGGCACAGGCTGTGCCTGGCAACTAACAGAAATGCCCTTTTGGTCTCGTTGCTTCTTTGGTAAATACTCTAGCTTTTGCTAACCTGAAGTCTACTTTTGTCTGAAGGCACGCTGATTCAGCAAAGCGTGTTTAAGTTAGGCAGGTGTTTAATTATCTTTCCGAACCATCCCTATGTTAGCTTTGCAAAAAATGTCTGCAAAACAGAATGGCTTCTAATATGGAAATGATAGAGTGGTCTCTATCATTTTCTTTCCTTCCAAAACAACCCAACTGAATTATTTATCTTTTATTTTGCTTTTTAGACAGTTTATTGTAAAGTATCTCCTTGAGTCCTCTCTACTGTTTGTAGGATGTAAATTTACAACACCTTACACACCCTGTGCCATACATAGACTAGTAATATTCCTCTTTATGTAGAGGGATTTAAAATATTTTAGTACTATAGATAAAGCTGCATAAGACAGGTAATTGCAAATGTTAGAAGAATGTCATTAAGAGAGTTTACAGCAAATTATGTAAAGAGCAAAATGCAGAATGAATCATTCAAGTTTGGGTTGTTAAGAAAACCAAAATAATTATTTTTTGTTATTCTTAAAAACAGACTGTTTGCAGAGGCTGGCATTCATCCGTATACATCTCAGTTCTGGCAGATTCTGTCAACTAAACAAAGCCTAGCGGGCAGAGGTTTTACCCTAGGAAAAGCTGCTTCTAATGTATATATGTTTTTGCTTTCCTAATTTTCAAATGACATTGCAAGCCCTTAACAACAAGCTTATGGCCTAGTGGAGGCCGTGGGTTTCAACTAAACCTGATCGACTTTGCGATCTGAGTGCCCGATAACTGTTTGTGTCTTGCAGAGCAAGCGTACAGTCTGCCCGAGCAGTGCCGAGAGAAAAGGTACGGGAACTTGTCGCACACCTCCTGCCTTTGGAGGCTCCTGGAGCGGGTCTGTGGCAAGAATGCCATCTAGGGAGCAGAGCGGGGAAGAGGCCGCGGGACCCCTTGCAGAGGGGTTCTTTAGCAGCGATTTAGGGGAGTGCTCCTTGCCCAGGGGATCCGTAAGCCCACACTTAAACCCTGTGCTGAGCCCAGCCCGGCTCTGTCTGTGCTGTCCTCACCGCGTACGTCTTCTGCAGTAGGAATTTGCTGTGTTCTGCTGCGGGATGTGCATGGTGAGGATGTGCTGATATTCTCTGTAGGAGTTCCTGTCCACTGTGGGAATATCCAAAACACTGCAATAAAAGCAAGGGGGCTTTAGAGACCAACTGTGATCTTAGGCAAACTTCTAACACATTGCACATTCAGAGCGCTCCACGGGCTGGTGTTACTAGAGGGACATCGGCTAAGCCCACAGTAAAACGTGCAATTGCAAATATTAGGTGAAACAAGCGCCATCCAGATTCCGCTGTGTTTTCAGGGACTGTTGCCCCTGGAATAAGTTTTTTTTTTTCACTGGTCTCTGTTTTAGGATTCAGGAGGAATGGAATAAATATATTGTACCCTCAAAAAATGATTCTGAAAAATGTAAAGTGAGTCGGACTTTCAGCCTCCTGATGAACAGAATGACCAACACACGGAATAAGTGCAAGGTAATTTGGGATTTATGTCTATATTATTATGTATAATTATGTCACTGTAATTAAATGAATTGTAGATAAGAATTTAAATTTTTATGTAAAGGTAAGGTGTATATTACAAAACCACGTAAATAATAGGAAGAAACTTTTATCTTTATTTTTTAATTTTAAAACATACGCAGGATACCTTGAAATTGCCTTCATAATAAAAACCAGCTTTCCTTTTAAACAGTAGCTTTAGCTGAACAATATCAAGTATTTCCCTTGCCATTTTTTGATGTTATTAATAATCTCATTTGACAATTTAGCCAAAGTTTAAATGTATAAATTGCCTTCAAGAAATAATTTTCTTTGCTAATTAAAACTAAGAGGTATGGGCCTGTTCTTGCAATTACTCTTAATAAGTAATTGAGTCTGTAACTTCTACATTGGCACATAGTCAGTTGAATTTGCCTTATTTGAAGTCAATGGGACTTCTTGGATGACTAAGCACTGCTTACTGTTAAAGAGTTGCAGATTCAAGGTCTGCACAGTCAAACATACATACTATGGAAGATTAGAACATCTGTGGTTTAATTTTGAGACATCTGAGTTTTAGATTAATGGCGTCAATTAGCAGCTTGAGAGATGGATTTGGTCTACAGGATCATTCCAGCTGGCCTTTTGGCAGTTTCGCAGGCTTTCTAGTATGCCCTCCTGTGCCCGTAGGATATCCTAACATACGTGGATGTGAAGCTGGTTGGCTGAGGGGATATCTTCAAGGGTGGCAGAACTGGCTGTGAACATGTATGTCCGGTCCAGCAGCCATACGTTAAGCTGTGTGTGCGTGGTCTCCTAAAGAATAACTGCCACGGCTGCTTGGACAAATGTATACTCACAACAACAGAAGTACTGTAAAAATAGGCAGAATTTGTTAAATTCATTAACACTCATTAAAAATAGTTTATTTCTAATATCTTCTAAAATCTAAAGGCAAGTTTTCTAAATTTACATAAGTGCAGCTTTAACTGCAGAGGCACGAGTTTGCATGTAGGCCTCAGAGAGATGTAGGCATTGATATTTGTTTGTGTGTGCACTTCTTAAATTTTATTTTCTGGTTCTCCCCTTTTTGCAGCTTTATTAATGTATTTCTGCCAGTCTTCCTTGATAATGCTGACTGGCTTAGCTGCCAGTGAAAGCAATGCCTGCGTCATTTTAGGACTTCAGTCATGTTGGATGTAATAACATAGTATACCGTTACAAGTCTTCCAGAACAGGGAATAAATGTTTTAGAGTAATTTGCTCTTAAAAGGGAACATTTTAGTGTTTTTAAGATGGAATCACTTTATCTTCTTTTTTAATGTGCCTTTTTCTTTTCTTTTTTCCTGCCTCTGCTGTTGGGGATGAAGACAAAAAATAAAGATACCAAAGATAAAGAGAAACTGAATAGGCACAATTTTACAAATGGGACCCTCTCAGGGGTTATCCCATGTATGGCCTGTGAAAAGGCCCTCCTAGGAAAGGAGTCACTGCAGTGCTCTCGTAAGTAGTTGCTGGCTTTCGTGTGTCAACTTACAGTGCTCTGAATCCTTCTTTGAGATCCTGCTTCAGTGTGTTGTTTCAAAGAGAGACCTTGCCTAGATTTAGATGTACGTCCTTTATGTAACGAGCTGAGGTTGTCAAGGGAGAGGGAGGAAGGATGGCAGGTGACAGCTTCAGGAGGGACCATGGCCATCTCCTAGCCCCAGCACATTAGGCAAGAACTTCTTCCTAGCCAGAGGCTGTAGCATCAAAGCATCTTACTATAGTAAGCGGACCTGGAGGAGGGAAGAAGGTGAAGCCTCACAGTAATGTTTTCTGCAGGCTGGGGACCCTGTTCAGTGCCAAGCTTTGAAACATGCCTTCTCTTTCAGATTGCAACGTGATTGTGCATAAGAGCTGCAAGGAGTGTGCTCCTGTGTGCATGAAGGTAACCTCCTACACTGCACCATTCGTACTAGAGCATATCTGCTTTCCAAGAGGTCTAGAAACATCATGAAGGAAAAAAGAAAGTACACGCAGCCTGGCCAGAGACAGTATCTGTATACAAAGGGCTGCAAGGGTGTGAAAATATCTAATGTGAGCGACAGAGCAAACACTGTGCTCAAACAACAATTTTTAGAGGAGGGTAAAAAATGAGTTTAAAGAGATATTTCCATTTTTGAAGACTGGCAAGCTCAAATTGTGAAATGGTGTGCCTGGAGGGGTGCAAAAGCGATTAAAAAGAAAGGCTCCTCAAAACTGCAGATCCCCCTTGTGTAGAAAGGGAAATCCCATATGTCTGGAATAATGGAAAGCAGAGATGGAAGGAACTTTGGGAGGTGACCTAGTCCATCTCCTCACCCTTGAGCAGGCTTACTTCTAGGTAACAATTTGGACATATGTTTGTCTGACCTGTTCTGGAAAATTTCTGGAGGAGGAGATTCCACAGCCTGCCTAGGCTGTCACTCCCAGTGTTCAGCTGCCACTGCAGACAGGGCAACATCAGCACTAGAACTGATGGATACTGCCTTCTTTTAAGTAGGAATACATGCGTGGTGAGGTTCTCATGACGAAGACATAATTTTCAAAAACAGATGTGTAAGGCTTCTGTCATGGAATAAAATGGGACTTGCAGAGAAGTGTGCCCCAGTGATACAGGTTATTTTTCAAATTAGTGGAGCATGTCTTTCTGGTGCAGCTGCATTTTGCGTCACGGTGACTTGCAGGGAGAACATTTTTCCATACAGATGCTTCAGTGTAAACAAGTCTTAAACTGGACATCAATCAGGTATTTTTATTTATTTTGGTTATAGCTGTCACATCATAGCCTTGCACAAATTTCTGGGTAACTTCAGTGCATTAGGACGGCTGAACTTGCAGTTTTAATTACTGGGGCTGGTGGGTTATTTGTCAAGAGGATACAAGAATCCCCACCAGCCCTGACTCATCTCAACAAGAATGAGGTGCAGGAAATGTTCACTGAACCAACTCAGGTGAAATACATGCCTAAGCACAGCAGGCGTTTGCTACAGGTTTTGCAAAAGTCCACTTTGGAAGTGGGATTGGTTCTGCCTCTGATACACAGGCTTCTTCAAGTAGTGCCCTGCCACAAATGCTTCAAGGTTGTTTGAATATAAAGCCGTGAACGTGAACTCCTTTTCTTGGAGCTTTCACAGGCTGATATTCAGATAGAGAAAGTAGAATGCTGTAACTCAGTGACTCAGTTTACAATAAACAGATTCAGTTTTGTATTGTAGTACAAATAACATCATTCTACTTTGAATATTGTTATCTTCCAATAACTAATAAACTTGAATTTATTAGTTATTGTTAGAAATTAGGACCATAATTTAGGACCACTTTTTTGAAGCCCTTTTGTGCGATGATATTTGGGAGTGAGTTACTGGCTTGACTATTGAGTGTGTTGTCAGCTACGGTTTCATTACAATTTCACAAAATTCTTCTTTTCAGAAATCCCAGGAGAGGTACCATAATAAAAACAAACCCCAAGCTAGTGTAACAAGTAAGTTAAGAGGTGTAAACCTAGCACTTCTAAGTTAAGCCTTTTTTAATCCCTTAAGTTAATCACGGGACTGACAACACAAACTTTCCTGCATCATTTGGGTTTTTCTATTTTTCGTTTCACTATCTGTAAGAAAGTGTGTGTCTAATACAAGTAGGATTTTTTGAAGAAATTACTGTTGAATTAACTCATCTTCTACTAAAATGGGTGGGAGATTTACTACGTTTTGTTTTCAGTGAGAATGAAAATCAAAAGTAGTCAGTTCTGTCTTGTGCTTTTGAGTATGTTATTTACCGTATGCAGAAATATATGGGTCTTCTATTGTCAGGTTGCAGTGTTAGAGCATGTATGATTTCTTCACAATAATATCCATGCCAGAGCTATTCTACTTTGCCTGTAGGCTTATCTTTATATTCTCTGGAACAGCATCATGGTCTTGTACCATGGCAAGTGAACATTCTTGATACCTGGTATAGGTCAATATGAACACCAGATAGCATTTCTCAGTGTAAGTGTGCTGTTGATGATATACTCTACATTGTTTGTCAAAATGTTGTGTTGTGCTTTTGCCTCACAGATTCCCTGCCTGGAGACATTTCACAGGCAGTGCTTTTCCCAGTGCATCCTTCTCCCTCTATGCCTATCGGACTGTCTGCTAGAAGAAGGGAAGCCTCACAACAGTCCCACTTCTTGTCCAAAAGTGTCCCCGGTGCCAGTTTTGAAAGGTAGAGGGCAGCTGCTGAGGGACTATGCTAAATACCTCATTCAGCATTTCTAGAAAAATTGAAACCATTAAATAAATGTGGGAATTTTCTTTTTTTCTGCTGTAGAAGATATATGCCATTTTCTGAACAAGACTCTGAGACTAACACCTGGAGGTCCAAGTCACGCTCTGTAGAGGTGTTGCAAGCATTAGGGACCTTTTCTTCGATGGATTCTTTTACGATGGAAGGTAAGAAGTATTGCGTGGATGTTGCATTTTTATAACCTGTACTGGAAAGCACAAAGCAGAAAAACTCTGTAGTTGATACAGGAAACCACTTCATATGCTAGAAGAAGAGCAGCTATTTTTGATAATTACAATTGTGTCCCTCGTTAAAATGACACAGTCAGACACAGTAGTCTTAAAATACAACTTTTCCTTTCTTCCTTGTGACTGACTCTTTGATAACATTTAGAATACTTTTGTACAGTGTAACTGTTTTAAAATAATAGGGATAAATGTATTTGGCATCCTTGCAGAACCAGGACAATATACTTTTCTTTTGCACTCATCTAGTCATCTCCATTGACACTGCAAAATGTAAACCTACGTCACTTCTATTTCCTCAGTAGCCCCAAAATCTTACCTCCCACTCATGAGCTGTCCTCCTAAAATGGCTATATATCCTTGTGAAGTGAGTAGAAATAGGCTTTTTCTGTAGGTAGGTGTGAGGCTGAATTTCATAGCTGAAGGGTATTCACTTGCAAAGGATGGTGCAGATATCTCTCACTGGACATCTACTTTTGAAAATGTTGGATTTTATTTTTAAATTTTAAAAGTTTTCTTCAAGCAAAGAAGTATAAAAAGGATTTAATCTGAGAAAAGAAGGGTGGGGTTTTTTTATTCTCCTCCCCTGCTGTCACATTTGCATTTCAGCACGTTGGTAATGATATTGATGTCTGGCAAGCTTCTCTGTTGTAACACCACTGCCAGTGTCTGCAGAAGCCTTGTCTAAAGTTCATCCCTGTCGTGTGTTCCCCTTACTGTATAAATAGATCTGCATGTGCCAAGGGACTTTCCTTACTGTTCATATTCCTGGCGCTGATGACATATTACGTTTTGTCCTAGATGATGTGGGTTTGTCTCAGTGGACTGATCTCCACACAGATGTGCAGGAGTTTGAGGCAGAGTCCTGGAGTCTTGTTGTGGATCCAGTGTTCTGCAGCAAGCAAGAAAAGGATGTCATCAGGAGGCAGGATGTCATTTTTGGTCAGTATTTCAATGCTTCATGTAGGTTTGAAAACAGTTTGGCATAGAAAATAGAGAGGGAACCTACACATTTTATGGCAGAAGAATGAATGCTTCAGCTGGGAATAATAAGAAGGTTCAAAGGACATTTTTGTCACAATTACAATGTGTCCTAGAGCTAAGGAACTGGAGAGTAGTGACTACCAGAGATATGTCTACCCTGTTCACAGAATGGTCGAGGTTGGAAGGGACCTTCTTCATTCCCCAGCTCAAGCAGTTGCAACCCCAGCTTGTTCAGTGGGGTACAGTTGAGAGAACTGTGGCAGAGCCAGATAAATTAAGTCTTCCTGCTGACATAATCTATTAGGTTTGAGGCTCACAGAAAAAAGTATTATGACTATATATTTGAATGTTGCTGAAGTCTGTCTTAGAAGGGGTGCAAAGTGTTAAGGTGATTACTATGCTATGCTGTTTCCTTTTATACTGCAGAGCTGATGCAAACAGAAGTGCATCACATCCATACCTTGTTCATTATGTCTGAAATATTCAGGAAAGGTATGAAGGAAGAACTGCAGCTGGACCACAGCACGGTGGACAGAATATTCCCCTGCTTAGATGAGCTACTGGAGATGCACAGGCAATTCTTCTGCAGAATGAAGGAGAGACGGCAGGAATCATGTGAGGCAGGGAGCCAACGTAATTTTGTCATCAACAGTATCGGAGACATCCTTGTGCAGCAGGTAGAGGCATCAGCTTTGTTAATCCTTTATGTACTCAAGGTTCCCAAATTAAACAATTTATTGACTTTAAAACTTCTGTGGGCAAGAAGATAGTTATGGTTGCCTCACAGAATTCAAAGACTGTCCCCTCCAGGTTACTGCAGGGTGAAATAGCCATGAGAGAAAATCATTACGGACAGGGAACTGTGATAAGCATGGGATGAACTTCTACCCGTATGGTACAAGTGAGAAGGAAAGTGATGAACTTGATTCTGTTCACAGTAGAAGGCTTCTGCTGTCATACCATGGACTGAAAAATTGGAAGTAACGGACTCGCTTTTTTAACAGCTGAGCAGAGGTGTGAAGAATTGACTGATGATGGAAAAGAAACTACCCTGTTCATTTCTTGTAGTGATCTGGCATGGTGCATCTTGAGTTGCTGTTCACTAGAGAAGGGGTCATCACAGTGTGTTTATGGTGGCCATAGAACAGCAAACTAACTGCTTGCTGGTCACACTTCAGTTCCTTGCAATCAGGAGAGTGTGGGTTTCCACCTTCAGTCGCTCAGTTTCCCCCCACTGAAATAAAGAAGCTGAACTGTGATCTTATCTAGAAGCAGTGTGGAGAACAGACAAAAGCAAATAAGCCTCAAAGGGGTTGTGTTTGCAAAGAGGTGAAGGAAACACCATTATAATAATTGTTCTAGCTGTTACTGGCAAGACTGTAGTGGATGTTGCTTGTGCTCTCTCCAGCCTATGTTCTTCTTGCTCCTGAAAAAGGCTAGCACATTTTCATTCTGTAGTGACAGGCCCTGTTAGTGAAATTCAGAGAACTTGAGAAACAAGTAGCATAAAAGTTCTGTATATGTACAAAATACATTAATTAAAGGTGTACAGTTTCTTGTTAGGTTAAGTTAAGCACAATTCACTTATTAATTTCTTCAGTTTTCAGAGGAAAATGCAACTAAGATGATGAAAATATACGGAGAGTTTTGCAGCCATCAAAAAGAAGCTGTTAAGCTCTTCAAAGAGTTGCAACAAAACAAGAAGTTCCAGAATTTTATTAAAGTAAGTTTACATGGAAATGTGAGCGCTATTGACAAAATGCTGAGGAAAAAGATATGTAGCTTTTACTTAGATTTAGGATTGATATTGTATTCAGTAACTCACTTTTAATAGCTAATAAAAATGGCAAAGTTTTTTCCTTCTTAACTAGTGAGCTGATAAATTACATTTTTCTTTCAAATTTAGAGAACTTTGGCATCCAGTGTGTATTACACACGTGTTCCTATTATAGTACACCTCATCCCTCAGGGCAGCAACTGTTCGTTGGGGATGGTTCATATAACCCAGCATTTTGTTTTGGCTTATCCTAATGCATTTAGATCATATTTCTTATTAGTCAAGTGATGGTGTAATATGCATGTACTACTTAAGGTATATATTTCTATCTGTGCAGCTGAGAAATAGTAACCTGTTGGCACGACGCCGAGGAATCCCGGAGTGTATTTTGCTCGTCACCCAGCGAATCACCAAATACCCTGTTCTGGTCGAAAGGATATTGCAATACTCAAAAGGTGAATAAACGCTAAAATGTTGCTTCATGTCTGGAATCCTAGCACACTTCTGGCATAAGGAGTATGCACTGCTGTGGTATAACAAAAGGTGAAATTCACTGCTCTATAGAGAACCAGGGCAATGTAAATATCTGCTGTTCAGGCAGATGTCACCTAAACAGGGGGTCTGGTGTATGTAGTCTTTGTCAAGGTCGGGCTGTGAAGATTTCCAGTATTCCAGCTGGGTACACCATACAAGTCCCGGAGTGCATGCTTGTTTTAGGAGAAGATCTTGACTAAAGGGTGGAAACTGATTTGGGCATGCCATCTGCACCTTCTTTCAGATTAATTCTGGTGGAGTCTCTCCTAAGTAGGGCTAGGCAAACATTTCGTAAATTACTCTCCTGTTTTTCAAACAAAGCTTGAATGACACCTGGAATTTCATAGAGCATTTTAGAAATACTAACAACTTACAGATATTGCCACCCAAATGGGCAATAAATGAGCACTGTAGAAAGTGGTATATCCAAATGTGATTGGATTTGTGCTTTCACAGAACCCTTTGTGCTTTCAAGGGTTTGGTTTTTTTTACTTAGCCACAAGAGCAATATACTATATGATTTACTTAGCCAGTAAAACTTTAAAAAAGCTAATAGCTCATAAATATGTCAGAAACTATTCAACGCGTTGTTTTGGCTAATGAATAAATCTTGGGTACGTGACATCTTTTATTGGGCAAGTCAAATGAAGGTAGAGATCTCTAATATTTCTAGTAAATTGATTACCAGGTTCAACTTAAAATTACATGTTTATCAATTTAAGCTTTGCAGCATGTTGATTGTTCCCAGAAAGTAAGGAACGATATCTTCTCTTGAATATGCTGACTACTGTCATGTTTATTTTCTTTTTGATACAGAAGGAACGGAAGAACATAAAGACCTGTGCAAAGCCCTTCGTCTAATTAAGGACGTGATTGCAGCAGTAGATTTGAAAGTGAATGACTATGAGAAAAAGCAAAAGCTATTGGAAATTCTCAGTAGAACTGAAAACAAAACATACACAAAGCTGAAAAATGGCCATGTTTTCAGGAAGCAAGACTTGATAAGGAAAGAGAGGATACTTCTTCATGATGGTTTAGTGTTCTGGAAGACAGCGACTGGTCGTTTCAAAGGTATTCCATCTGAACAATAAAGTCCTTTAACTCTTTATTTGCAAATAACATACAAAGATTGTTTGGTTTAAGAACGAAAATACTTTATTACGCTGTATTGCAAATACAAATTTCTGAGGTAATGGTGTTGAGAATATGCCACTAATTGCTAGAACAGTTGTTCCAGAAGCTGCCATAGCTTGTGGGTAATCCACTGTATATCTGGGTAAGAAGACAAGTGCACATGCAAAGCCATCACCTGCATATCTTTAAAAAGATAAAAGAAGAAATTAATGATAATTGTAATAACTTTAATTGAAAAGCATTATTTTCCTTTTCTCATTTTAAGACACCTTAGCTCTTCTTCTAACTGATGTGCTACTGTTTTTACAAGAAAAAGATCAAAAATACATCTTTGCAGCTGTTGTAAGTATATTATCAGATGTTTGAATATACACATTGCACTTTGTTTATTTCTTGAAAATCAGGTGCTTTTCTAGGTTATTCCCACATAATGTAGTTTTTCTTTATTTTGTGTTTTTTTTTTTTGTCTAAAATCCTGGTAGTGTTTTCAGAACAGTTAATATGCTAGTATATGAAAAATTAAGTTGATTTTTAAAAAATAAAAAGGATGAAAATGACAGCATGATATTTTTAGTGTCATCACTCATCTGACTATAAAGGCAGGAAGTAGAGCAGGCTCTTTCAGTTATCTAAAATAACTTCTGTTTCCGTGAAACAAAACAGAAGAACAATTTTAACTGAAAATGTGGTAGTAAACACACATAAAATGTATGAGAGGTCATGGAAAGAAGTTCCCAAACTATATAAATATAATCATTACATGGATACTGTGCCTCAGTATCATTGAGCCTCTGGGATTTACTTTTTAGCACATATCCAGTGCTTTACTTGTTCATAAATACTATAATGTATTTTTCAAAATAGTTTAAAAAGATGTCTGAATACTCAAAACTTGCAGCCTCTTAAACCTGCTGAGAATATACATACTATACCAGGACTAGAATTAGTCCAATTAATTGAAAAATTGTGCTCTTCTAAAAGTGTGATGTTTTATAGGAGAGTAATGTATTATTTTCATGTGCTGTGACTGTTTCCCCCAGGACCAGAAGCCTTCCGTTATCTCTCTTCAGAGGCTCATAGTAAGAGAAGTAGCTAATGAAGAACGGGGGATGTTTCTGATTAGCGCTTCATCTGCAGGGCCTGAGATGTATGAGATTCATACCAACTCCAGAGAGGAACGTAACAACTGGATGAGGCATATTCAAGATGCAGTGGAAAGGTAAAGGACAAGGCTTTTGGTTTGCATCCTGGCTGTCCAATGCAGACGGGAGGTTGGTGGGATATTCGTGGCAAAGTGCTCTCTGTTCTGCGTTGCACTGGATCCATCCTGTGAGGCTGGGTTTTCCTCTGAGCTTAGGATTCACAGACCCCAAGACCTCACCATTGCTTCTGCCAAACTTCCCATGTTACTTCTGGTTTCACACTGAATCAGCAGACCCTTCCCATGCCCCATTAGATGTCCTTACCAGCCATTGTAAGGTTCCCTCACCTTTGCCTTTGGCAGTGGATGCTTTCCAGAGTCCCACAGGTGTCCATACAACCATTTTGGGGAAATCCCCCATCATGCCTGTTATCTTGGTGTCAGCTTCTTAAGAATGTTGGGGAAAGCATTGCTCCTCATGGGGCCCAAGCTTATGCTTTGCACAGCAAACCTGTGTGAGGGCCAGCCACCCATTTGCTACAAGATGTCAGCCTTACCAGAATTAAAAGGAGTCCTTCAGTCTGGTTTATGTCCAGTTACTGCTTTTTAAAGAAGCAGACAAATGGCATGCTTCTGGATTGTAGCAAAAGTTGGTGCTGATGTTGTGTTCTCTTTATTATGAACGCAACACTGTACTGAGCATGAATATATGATATGCAGATTTTGCTTTATCCACCTTCATTTGTCTTTCATCTTTGAAGTTGTCCAGAGGAAGAAGGAAAAAATGGTGAATCTGATGAGGACAGACATATTGCTGAGGCCAAAGCATCCAGAATTCAGAAATGTCAAGGTGCGGTATCTTTCCTGCCACTCTGAGAGATCCTGCATCCTGAGCGTTCAGGATAAATGAATCATGCGCCCACACTGGCTGGTGGGTCCAGAGTGGCTCAATAGTCAGAGTGACAGCAGGGAAAGCTGGGGTGGAGTGATGGTATAATGTGAGTTCAGTGGAAGAGAACTCTTTTTTTTTCGAAACACTTTATATTTTTCTGACATTACTGTGAGTGAAGAAAAAGAAAAAGAAAAAAAGAAAAAGAAAAATGGATGCTTTCAGAATACACACTGAATTTCCCAGATTAGCATCAGGGCCAGGTAGTTCCATCTTTTGTGCTTGTTTATGGCATTTCATCTTGTGCTGCAATTATTTTTACCTGAAATGTAGCTGTTAGGGACAAATTCTGCTTTTTTGATTCCCCTACACCTGACTTCCTCATCTGTATACTCCTGTGAGGACAGAAATTCCAGCAACATTTTTACTGGAGAGGGCCACAGGGAAGGGCATTCTCTGCTGAGTGTAGGTGTTCTTCTTTGATGCTGAGGCACAGAATCAGCACACCTTCTGGCTGCCTGAGCCAAGTGCTTTTCCAGCGTTGATCATTGTGAGTGCAACAGGAGGTAGCTGAGAGCCCCAGAGTGCAGCCAAGGCCACCTTATCAGGGTAGGGCACTGGCCTGCCTCTCTACCAGGGTCTGTGCCAGCTTTCATTAGGACAGACGATGGATGAATTTGGTTCCTAGCCATTTAAAAAAAGCCTAGCTCCAGATAGCAATGTCTGTGTGGCATAAGGATTAGAAGGGTGAATGGGGGACGTGCTTTGTCTGCAGTATAAAAAATATTAATATGGTGTTCAATTTTGGTTGACAGAATCACTGAGTAACCAGGACCAGCAGATCTGTAGTTGTTTGGAAGATAAGTTGCACATCTATGCAGAACTGGGATATATGAATGGGTTTGAGGATGTTCATGTAGAACCTAACCTCCTTATCAAACCTGATTCTGGAGAAACTCCACAGGCTGCTTCATTGTGGGCAGCAGCACTCAGAGAAGGTGAGTCTGAATGGAAAGAGTGGACTGGTGGCTCTTCATGTGGACAGGTAATTCAAGGTAACAAAGTACAGCGGTGTTGCCTTGTGCTGTGATTCTGTCAAGTCTCAAGAACTGGCAGTGTCAAAGCTTGGCAAAGGGCATTGAGGAGAAGTCTCTCAAGTTTATACTTGTCAGATGCACAAGATGGTACCTGCCAGACTGTAAGATGAGGGATGTGTTTAGTGTATAACATCATATGCAAACAGACAGGGACATGGTGTTAGGTTGCACCTGAGGATTGTTTCCTTAGTTGTCCTTGCAGCACAGCCCTGTGGAGTGGATCACAGGTTGCAGTATGATATTGCATGTGGTCCCTGACCTTCACCTACCTTGGAT
>VZSZ01000803.1:108728-124398 GCA_013398815.1 Ibidorhyncha struthersii | reverse complement strand
AGGGAGGTGGCGGTGGCCCGCAGCACGGCTTAAACAGCTGAATATGTTGCTTTGGACCTAGCTGGACCTGGCTTGTGCTGAAGCTGTAGTGGTGCAGCTGCAGTGCTGCTGTCACCCCAGCTAGCTTGGCTAAACCTGCCTTGGGCTCATCCCCCAGGGCTCAAGTGGTGCTGCAGCGGGGAGACCATGAGCGCTTGGGTGGTCCGCTTGCTACCCCTCGGCCATGCCAAAGCCAGTTAAGCCTTCGATCCCCTTGTACACCTCCTTTACTAAATTAGAAAGGCCTTCAAAAACTGAAAGAAACCCCACTCTTGTTCCACATGAGGGCTCTCCTTTGTACACTCACTCTTCCTCACCTTGCCAGCATCTCCTTGTCCTCTCTCTCCTTCTTGGCTCTGCTNCTTCTTGGCTCTGCTCTTCCTCCTCCCCCACTGCTTGTCTTGGCCACCCAGCAAAGGGAAAGAGGAGTTACCTTGTGTCAGTCTTTGTGCTGCACAGTGGCGTCTGTGCTAAGTCCTCTGCTTCTCACAGCAGAGCTGGGCAGTTACGTGGCTCGTGGGTGCAGTGAGAGCAGAGGAGGAGGAGGTGAAGATGCGGAGAGAGAATGGAGGGAAATACTGAAGGGAGATAGTAAGAGGGAAAGAGAGAGGAGTGGAGGAAATGCCACAGCTGGTGCTCCCTTTCCCCTAGCTTGTCTGCGTTGGGCTGTGTTTCGGGCCCTGGCCTTTTTCATCTTTATTTTCAGTCATTGCAGCTAAATGGAGCAGCTGCTTTGCTCTCTGTGCTGGAAAATGAGACCCAGTAGAGAACTTAGGAGAAGCAGAGAGAACACAAATATTCCCCAAACCCTCTTCTGCTGCTCTGAAAAGAAGAAAAAAAAAAGGGGGGATAAAAATCATAGAGGAAGTCTTTTCAGCATAGCCTCAGAAGGGATTGTGTTTTATTTCTCCACCGTTTCACCTTATCTTTCTCAGAAGAGCTGTTCTTCATGCTGAAGCGATTATGGGTGGCTTCACCCCATAAATTTAGAAAGCTTCTTAGGAAAAAGGAGCAAGGTGGAAAGTGTGAAGTGGCTGAGCCTCACTGCAGTGGACAATAGTAACCACTCTGGTGTGATGTGCAGAGTGTAGCGAGCATGCAACTTGTGCTCAGCAGCTCACAGCACCTCTAAGGCATTCACCGTAACCCACTATTGTCACTTCTGATAGCTTCTTGCTGCATTAATATGTCTGTTTTGAAGAGTCTCGTGCTGTTTTATCGTACTACAAGTAATGTAAACCCTCTGTGCTGTGTATACAGGAGTCTGGTTACTGTATTTCAAAACTGTCAAGTAAATGAAGAATTAATGTAAATGTCTTTTGTGTGTAGCATTAGTCACGAGAGGATTAAAATTGTGGATGAAATATTTTTGTTTTTACAGTTGTGCTTAGAATCTCTAGTGATTTGCACGGAAACTGCAGTGTTGATGAATTATTAGTGTTCGTAGGTTATTGCTTCTGTCTTTTTTCACATACCCACAAAAAGGTTTGACTCAGCACTGCATATGTTAGCGATATGAATGTCTTCACTAGTTAAAAACAAACAAACAAACAAAACCAAGAAAGCTAGATGATACAATTCTAAAGTTAAAAACTACTTTTTAAAGCAACATGTGTTTATTTTAGGGAGGAAGTATGGGTTTCCCAGGATCTACAGGGACAGAGGTGAGTTTATTTAAACCCCAGACAGAATGTAGTAACTGTTTAGGTAACAGTGGCCAAACCTTTGAAAATCCTTCTCTTTTATTTTCTAGATTGTGCAAGCAATCCAGAACTTAACCCGTCTCTTGTACAGCATACAGGTGAATACTCCACTGCTAACTTTGTAGGGTGATTAGTCTTAATAATTTACTTCTTAAGGTTTGTTTTCATCTTGCCCTACTTTTAGGCTTTATGGCAGTGGATACTTATCTCTAGTGACTGTTGCATAAGTTGTCATATATTTTTATTTTACATCAGTGGTAGGTTTCTTTTAAGAACTGAGTAATGCTTGCTTGCTTGCTTGCTTGGAGTTCAGTGTCCCCCCAAATAAGGATGTGTGTACAGTCCAAAAATTTGTGGGGAAAGTAAAATGATGGCTGTAACTAAACTGCTGCCATTTCATGTACTGATTTCTGAAATTACAGTTCAAAATATTGAAAAAATCCAAGTTTTTGGTTTAGAATATTCTCCTAGCTATTATTAAAGAGTGCCTCTGACCCTTACGTAGCAAACTCAAACGATTTTAGATATTTCAATCTTAATTGTATATAATGTGTAGGGCCTTAGTCTGCAGTTTTTGCCTCTTTCATGCTAAGTTTGAATGTTTTAACTTTTTTTTTCTTATTTAGGTGCAGTTTTCTAGTTTTATTTTAAAATGTTTCATTTGAGTGTGTTTAATTTTTAGGCACTCTTGACATTAGCATATTTCATAATAATCTGGGAAACCTTGGACTTAGAAGTTAAGTGGATTGAAGCAATGCAAAAGCTAATAAAAAGCTTGTAATTCAGGTAAAATTTTTGAAAAGTGGAAAACAGATAGCTTAAGACCAGAGAGGCAGTAAAATAAGGCTTGGGATCATGTTTAATTGTTCAGACCATGAATTGGCAGCATAAGTGCAGAGAAACAAGCAGAGGATCCCGTCCTTGCCCTGCTTACACATCACTGGAACTGACCCAATACTGGAGGAAGAGCCAGGAAAAGTGGGAATTGCACATTGTATAAAACTAAAAACTCTTTCTGGGGTGGATGGCATGGGGTAACGGGGCTGTTAGGAATTCTCTGGGAATGTCTGCTAGAGTAGATTCCCATGTCAGCTCTGGAAGATAGGCTGTGCAATAAGTGCCTCAGCAGATCTAGGGCTTTCTTGCTTTTCTTTCTTCTTCCCAGCTATTTATTTTTCTGTTATTGGAGGATGTCACAATCTTTAATGTAAACAATGTCACAACATCCTTGTGAAGGATGGCATATAGCACGCTCGGTTGTAAAATAAACTATTGAAACGTCAAAACCGAAATCATTACTATACTGCAGATTTCTGCCAGCACAGATATCTCAGTCAGGTGCACGTAGCAGTATGGTCCTGATGACACGGCTATGTTGGCAAGTGCCTGTAGGACTGACGTTAGTAGGACTGTGCCGTTGCAGGTTAGCGAGGAAAGCCTTAGGGTTGGAGTGAACTGTACTGGAAACAGTACAGGTTTATCTGTATAAGCCACATCTGTGTTAGGAATACTTTGTTGAGTGTAGCATTCCCAGTGCCTTAATGCCCTCTTTAACCATGAAAAATCATTTTTCCTATGTGTCTTAACATCCTCTGACAGAACAGGACCCCAGCTGTAACTGAAGTGCATATGCACAGCTGTAACATAAACATATATGATAATACTAAGTATAAACCAGAAGCTGTATTAAAAGTGCTCTAAATGGTTGAGTGCTTTTGGAAACATCTATGGGTAAAGGCATGAACACAGAATTTTCACTACTTGCATGAGGAATAACCTCCCCAAAAGCATTAAGCGCTGATATTACAGGAGGTTGAAGCATTTTTACATAATACTTCTATGTAAAAATACAGAAATGGATTAATGCTAATATTTAAACATTTGTGTCTGATTTTGTTGTGGTGTCTAGGCAGCACTAGCTGTCCAGGACAGCCACAGAGAGCTCCATAGGTTACTTCTGCAACAGAATGAGAAGGCCAGTCAGGGCCAAGGTTCTCGGCTAAACCTCCTTCTGGAACAAGAAAAATACTGGAATCTGGAAAAACAAAGGATGGAACTGGCCAACATACACAAACTGAAGCAGCAGTTTCAGCAAGAGCAGCAGCGGTGGCTGCGTGAATGTGAGCAGCGGCAGCGGGAACAGGAGGCAAGGGAGGACCGGCTGGAGCAGCGGGAGAGGGAGTGCAGGTACCAGGAAGAGCTGCTGGAGAGGAGCCAACGGGGACTGGCGCTGCAGCTACAGGAGTACCAGCAGAGCCTGAAGAGGCTCCAGGAGGGCCAGAAAATGGTGGAGAGAGAAAAACACAGTGTGAAAATGCAGAAGAAGCTCCTCTGGCACTGGAAGCATGGTCTACAAAGTAGCCTGTTGTCATCCACGGGGAGATATAAGGTGTGTAGTTCCTTGCTGTAATTATATCCCTGACTGCAGATGTAGAGAGACTTTCCTTGACGAATAGACTGGTACATCTGGGTTTTGTTGGTTGGTAACATAACGAGTGAGCATGTGTGAAACTGAGGTTCAAGCATGTCTAAGGGCTTTGTTTGAAGCTCATGAAGTTTAACCAGGGGAAGTACAAAGTGGTCCTTCCCCCTGGGAAGGAACAACCCCATGCATCAATATGTGCTGGGGCCCACCCAGCTGTTAAGCAGCTTCGCAGAAAAGGACCTGTGGGTCCTGGTGGACACCAAGTTGAACATAAGCCAATAGTGTGCCCTGGCCACAAAGAAAGCTTATGGCCTCCTGGGCTGCCTTAGGCAAAGTATTGCTAGTAGGTCAAGGGAGGTGATCCTTCCCCTCTACTCTGGGCACACCTGGAGTACTGTGTCCAGTTCTAGCTCCCCAGTACGAGAGAGACCTACAGCTAGGGGGTGGGGAGGCAGAGTGGGTGGCGGGGGAGGATGGCTGTCCAGGGATGGGTCACAAAGGGTCACAACAAAAGTTTCAGGGAATGGAGCAGCCCTCTTATGAGGAAAGACTTAGACCGTGCACCCTGGAGTAGAAAAGGCTCATGGGGATTCTTATTAGTGCATATAAATACCTAAATAGAGAGTGTAAAGAGGATGGAGACAGGCTTTTTTCAGTGGTGCCCAGTGACAGAACCAGAGGCAATGGGCACAAACAGAAACACATGAGGTTCCCTCTGAACATCAGGAAACACTTTTTTTACTGTGAGAATGACCAAGTGCCTGCACAGGTTACCCATAGAGGTTGTGGAGTCTCCATCCTTGGAGATACTCAAAAGCCATCTGGACATGGTCCTAGGCAACTTGCACTGGGGGGCCCTGCTTGAGCAGAGGGGTCGGACCAGATGACCTCCAGAGGTGCCTTCCAATTTCAGCTGTTCTGTGATTTAAAGTTGGGTGCTCTACAGAAGCCAAACTCAGGCCGATGGGTATTAAATTGAGGAGACAGAAATTGTAAGTGTGAGAATCTGTGTTATTCTGCTTTGCTGCTGTGTTTGCAAGATACATTGTGTCTCCTGACTCTTGTAGGAAAGCTAAATTATTGTCATGCTTGAGGCATATAAAGCTTTTAGTGAAGTCTTTGGCTTCTGTCCTTGTTCCTGGACAACAGCACAGTCTCCAATGAGGAACAGTGGCTGCTCCAGGAGTTGGAAACACCACGCTCCTGTGAAGCCCGTGTGTCAGGCCCCGCTGTCCTGCTCCTCTGAAACAAGCAGCCCCTTAGGGAAAGAGGTTGGTGTGTGGCTCTGTCCCTGACAGTATAATTCCCTGGAAATGGTCATTATCAGGGGATGCAATTTAAAGTAGCTCTGAACCTGCTTAAGCAATTAAGTTTTTGTTGAGGGTGAAAGGTAGAGGCTGACTCTGAACTCAACTGTCTGGGTGCTCACCTGCCAGGGGGGATCTGGCCTCTAGTCCCTGCCTCGGTGGGTCCAGTCTTGATTTCCGTTACTGTTCTCTAAACCACCTGAAAATCAAAACATTTTGACTAGCTTTTGCATACATTGAAAGCTCACTAACCCAAACAGCTTTTTTTTCCCCCAGGTTTTCATTTTCACAAGAAAATCTGTAGAGCCTTTCTTCACACCATAAAGTCCCTAGTTTTTCAGCTGGCAAGTGACCGATAATGGACAGTGACCATTCGGTGTCTGAGCCTGCGCCTGCATGAGGGAGTGAAGGATTGGCCTCTGACCGCCCCCTTTTCATCCGGCTTTTGTGAACACCATGTGAACATGACTTATCTGTATATGCTTGCCCAGCCCAAACAACAAAGGCACTTCTTATTAGTATAGCTTGTGGTACAATTTTGACTTGTTTGGCAGGGCTTAAGATGTGGACTATAAAACCAAAACTTAACTTGCCCATCAGCTTTAATGGGTGGGACTTCTGAAATCTTTTGAGGAGAGGAAGTTGAAGGACGACAATAGCCTGATGCAGGGATAGCCAGGATCGCACAGAGAGGCAAAATAATGAAATGCTGAGTGTCAAAGAGCAGTGGTTCTTAATGTAATATTTCATATGTAAGACTACTTGTATTTTTATTTCAAGTAAACTACATGGCTTTGGATGTATTCCAGGGCTTGGGATTGTCTTTGTCCTGCATTTTCCACTACCGTACTCCTTGCAGCGGCAGAACTGGCTGGGTGGTTGCCAGTCAGCCAGTATTCCCAGCCCAGTGCTTTTGCCATTACACTGAACCTAGCTAGTTTGGATGGCCAAACATTGCAGTAGTTCACACTCCTACTCCTGCTTTTTTGTGAGCTCGACCTTGATAAACACCTGCAGGCAGGGAGTCTTTGCAGGAGTTGCATTTTCAGCCCCTGGGAGACATGGCCGCTTGCTGAATGCTGTTTGCAATCCCCAGTTTGACTGCTGCAGTCCTTTTCTCTATGATTACCTGTCTACGTGAGGTGCAGTGTTATTTTTGGATTGCAGTGTACACAGATTTACATATGTGAAGTGGTACCTCATTGAGCCATGGGGCTCCCCTGCAAGGAGTCAGCAGAGCTCAGTGCATCCCAGGTAGTGGCCCTTTGTTATTTGCTATTTTGCAATTATTACTGCCTTTTCCTGTGTTTTGAGGGGAGCTAAGGCAAAATGTACTAGGTTATTGCTGTTTATTCCCGAACGCACATCCAATTTAACATATTTTGAGGTTAACTTCTGGGAAATTAGGTGCTATGAATCCCCATTCTGTCTGGCAGTTTATTTTATGTATCCTGGTATAAGGATTCTTCAGGACGATGCTCATAGTTGTATGGTTTAGTTTTAGGTAGTCCTGCAAGGATCCTTACAGGTCCCTTCCAGTTTGAGATATTATATGATTCCATGATTCTGGTGCTGGACAAAGGTGAAAATGCGGTTCTCTGCCTCTTCTTTTCCCTTCTGCAGATAATGGGACATGATCAATTGGACAGTTTACCTGGTGAAAATACATTCTACTTAAATGAAGCTGTAGTGTGTGTGTCTCTAAGCAGTCTCAACAGATCAGATTCTTCTCTTGTTTATGAGGATGGTGTGTATGAGCTGAACATCTCAAATTCTGGTATTGCAAGGACTACTGAAAATCAGGTGGACCTCAAAATGGACACTTCTTGTCAGCCAACGTTAACCAGTGCACTGTGGAAATCCAAATCCACTGGTCCTTACCAGCAAATGTCTTTTTCCTGCAAAAGCAACAAGGATGCCTTTAATGATGGTAATTAACACTTTATTTAATTAACAAGTAGTATGGGCAGTTTGCCACCTCTCAAAATGAATAGATCCAGGTACGAAGACAGCTTGGTAGCAGTGGAAGCAATAGACTTTGCTAAAACAATTGCATCCCACTTTGCAAGCTTGTTGAGAGTAGGTGAGAAAATGAGCAGAACAGAAATACAGAAAACTTCTGGAAAAAAAACCCTGTTTGTGTCTGCATAACAGTACTTGGAATGTTGTTCTCTCCAAATCCTTTCTCAATGCTTTTTGACTTTTTTTTTTTGCGAGCTAAAGTTACTCGTACTGTTTCAAGTGCATTTTGTTGGCTGTTTTAGAACATACGCGTGTTACTTGATGATTTCTAGTTAGAAAAGTTTTAGAGCAGTGCCTGAGTTCCTGTTTTTCTGCAGCTGGCAGTGCAGGATGAATTCTGTCCTCACATCAGCTGCGTGCAGGTCAAGTCACAGCAAAGACTTGTGGGCAGCAGGATCAGAAGTTGAAAACATACATAGGTAGAATGTTTGTTAATTGTCTTAGGTCAAATCTTGAAGTTGTTCAGATAAAAAAGTCCTTGGTTAAGGAACTTGCTCCCCAGTACTCCTTCTAATGTATTAAGTAGGCATCCACTACAGCCTTACTAGTTCTTGGTACATGGATTGCCAAAATAGCATTTTATAATCAAAGGCAGGGCAGGCTAGTCTCATCACTACAATCAGCAAACGAAGCTGATTAGCAAAAGAGATTAATATTTCTAAAAATGCCTAAATAATTAGCCTGGTGGAACTTGTTCTAGTTTGACTGAAGTTGTCGTTTTAGTAATAGGTTAGCTAAGTTAGTGCAAATTTGAAAAGGAACACATACGTGGGTTTAAACCTCTCAAAAGTGAATTAGCTGGCCCTGGCAAATGTTCAGATGCAAGCAAACCAGGATACTTTCTATGGAGCCCACATGAGAGCTTCTGGTTTAATTAAACTGGCCTGTACCAGTTTAATTGCACTGATTCTAAGATAAGCTGGTGGAACTTCTGCAGGTAAAGATGCCCTTCACCTACAATAGGCCAGCTTTGTGTTCAGCTGCTATCAGTGCATCTTGTGTAGACATCCGTATTTCGCCCTGGTAAGAGGGCACCAGTGCAGTCCCAGCAGCCTGGGGACCAGCACTGGCTACAAATGTAGCCTGCCCAAGAGGCTGGTATAAGTCTTACAGTATAAGCCTCTCTGGCTGAGCCTTGATTGAGTCACAAGGTGCCCTTGGCAAAGCAGCGCAGCAAATCCTTGCAGCATCCTGATGGTGCAGATGGTGCTGCGAAGTCCCCCTGCACGTTGCTAGAGGAGGCAGGGCTGGGAGCCTCCCCCCCGGAGAGATGTGCCATCACATTCCACAGTCGCATTTGTGATTCAGAGGGTGACAGGTATTTTATGCTCTGGTCATGCAGTGCATGAGTTGGCATGATTCAGACTTGCTTCTCTCATGCATCAGGACCCACCATACAGGGAATGGGGAATGAGAGGAACGCTAAGCTTCCCCCTGAAAGACAGATGGCATCCGAAGCCCCAGCAAGTGGCTCTGCACACGGAAATGAAGTAAATCACTTTTTCCTAAGCAATGTGAATCAAGCTGAGCAGTACGAAAGTTTCATACAAGGAAGCTGATTTCCTTTTTTTTTTTTTCTCTCCATACTTTTCCCCCCAGAGAGTTTAGCAGAGTTTAAGAAGATTTCTGACTTGTGCCTCCATTTCCTGACACCTCTGCAGGATATAGTCAGTTCTGATCACTGTGAAGGAAAACCAACAGACATGCAATGAGAGAAAAGCTAGAAAGAATTTGAAAGTTACCTGAAATTTTTAGTATTTTAATGTGGGTGAATGTTTCATGACATTTTCCTGCATTTTTCAACCAGTTCTATGTATAATGTCTCATAATCACCTTTCAACAAACATTTTTAAATAAGAAGTCAAAATAGAACTAAGAAACAAACACTGAGTATGGTTTACTGGAAATAGTCACTTACCAGATACATACATGGCCAGATCTTGGATATAGTAAGTTTTGTGTGTACACAAAAGAAATTTCTTGGTTTTGATGAATTTTCCTAGAATTATTAGGCACCCTGTAGGAAGTCTGGTCTGTCAAAAAAAGCTTAAGTTATTTAATGAGAAGCACCACCTGAACATGTTGTCAAGGAGTTAATTCTGGTGCATTCTACCATATGTTAAGTACTGTGCAATTTAGCTTCATAAATATACTCAAATGGAAAAGGTTACAATCCTCCAAGTGCATAATTTTCCATTCATATTTTCTAAGGTAAGACATATGTCTCTTCACATAGCCAGCATCATGATTATATATCATTGTTTTATGTGTATGGGAGGGAACTTCACTAAAGACCTTGGGGCAAGTTCCCACAAAGCTGAAACTGGCACAAGTACACTCGCTAGAAAAGGTGTGTCAGTCAACAGGAGGAAAATATGATTGAAAGAAAAATGTGTTAATGCTTTACACTAATGGTTATGAAATTATCTGCATGAAAGAAGACAAGTACTTTGGCTAATTAGGAATCAGGGGAAGTATAGGTTTTATGTCAGACTAGACTGAGAATTGAATAAATTACTCTTGCATTTAATTGACGTGTCAGGTTAACTAGCCAAGTGATGCCTAAGGATTTACCTATGGATTCACCTCTTTGATTTCAGGAATCACTGCAATTTTAATTCTTTTGAGCTTTGAAGTGAACAGCATTGTTCGCTGGTATTGCCTTTCATTTTTTTTTATTCAGATGTTGTTGCTACAGGAATAGAGTTGAAAAGTGATAGATCTGGAAAACTGCACTGAAACTTGATTGTGGGAGTTTTTTTCCCCAGACATTTGCAGTGTTAGCATGAAGGATCTTTATGTGTGATGTAGTCAAAAATAAAGTTTAAATCTTTATGGGGAACATAGAAAAACCCATGATCTCCATGAACGTCCAAATGCAAAACCAGGGAGCAAAAAGAGGGCTCTATTTGACTAATGTGATTTTAATCTATTTTAAAGGACAGAAAACTGTACATATATGCATATAAGCAAATGAGATTGATTTTGGCAAAATAATCAGTTTATAGTGGTTTTCATCAAAGAAAGTGGTTTCTAGAGATGTAAAATACTTAATTTGCAATAGAAAAAGCAAAAACCCCAGAAACAATGTGTAGTATCCTGTAACTCTATTTTTTTTCCTTAGTCTTTGTAAGAAATGCCCTTCTTATTCCTTAAGGCAGATTGTGCTAATGGTGATTGTTCTACTGAATGTGTTCTTAAAACTGTACATCAGATTCATTTGTTTTAGTTTCCCATTGGTAACTGAGATGAGGTTTAGAACAACAACTTATTTTTTGGCTACTGTAACATCAGTTACGGCCTAATGACATTGTATAAAAGTACCTGCATATGTTTGCATCAGGGAGGTTGAGGGGGGTGCTGTATGAGCCTGGCTCTTATGTTTGGGTAAGATGAATTTGTTGCAGGCAGAAGAGGTATATAATGTAAAGCTGATGCAAGTGTGATAAAAAACAGGTGAAATGTGCTTTGCACTACAGTGTTAAAAAGCCATCTGAAGACGTATAAGCTGTTTCCCTATGGTTCCAAGTCAGCACAGGATTTTGGCAAGGGGCAAAGCTCAGTAACTCAGGGCTTATCCAAATAAGCATAGCTACTGCTGCCAGCGCTAGAGGTGGTTAGTGGGATCCCATATTGAGGACTTTGTTGAATAAGTTCACTTTCATCGCTTGGAACCTGTTAAATAATGACTAGCTCCCACAAAATAAGTCATCACAGTTCTGCATATATGACTGTTGTGAGTTAATTTTTGTACTGTTGTTGCTGTATGAACTCTTCCTGAGTACATCTGACCCACTCATGTTCTGAGCTGGGACATGATCGTGTCCTGTAGAGCACACACTTTACACACCTCCAATTTAAACAGCATCCTCTGTAGCCAACAGCAGGCCAAGCCCTTACTACCTACAGAATGGCATGTGAAGATGCTTTACTGCCTGTTTTGAGTTTTTCTAGTGTGTTTCACAGTATTTTTAACAGTGCCATTTTTTTCACTGTTTGTCCTGTACAGTGAGTGAATTCTTTCTGTTGTTCTTCCACTTGAGAAGAGGGAAGGAGGGAAATCTTTTAAAAGTAAAGGATGACATGACTGTGGAGCTCCCAGTTTGTCAGGGAGTTTCCTGAGCAGATGTGGTATTTTGAGCAACTTTATTTTTTTTTGTCTTTTTAATTGAGTAGATGCCAAATTGAGAACATGCAATTAAGTCCAAATTGCCCTTTCTGTGTTCAATGTGTCCCTTCCAGTCTTAGCCTAGATGGCTGCATAGGTGAGCACAAAGCCCATTCAGTGCTCAACAGAAGTTATAATGAGAATAAAATGAAATTGTAAGATACAAGAATATGAAGTTGAGCACCAGCATCTCCCAAGTTCAAAACTGCATCCGTTTATTAGAACAAGTAAGACCCTACTTTTAACTCTGCAATATATAATAGCAAATTTGCCTCCTCTCCATACCACAGAACACCGAGTTTCTTGCTCTGCCATAAGACATCAGTGTCTGTGGGATACTTGGTGGAAGTGAATCACAGGGGAAGCATTTTTTTCCTCTTGGGAATAACACTGCCATTTGTTTAAACCAGATGGCAAAAGGGATTAAATCACATGGCAGTGTGATACCAAAGTGAAAAATATGTCATTATATGTCATCTGCAATTAGTGTATTTCAAGTAACACTTACTTTTCAGCTCTGCAGCACTAGAGTTTTGTAGTTCTGTTACTAATTTTCTCATCTCAAAATACTTTTTCTCATTTCTGAACATAACCACAGTAGATGCAGCAGTATTGCATAACCTTCTAATTAAGGCAGTTAATGATGTTCTGGTTTTATTTTGTACGCTAATGTAAGTACAGAATTTCCTGTGTAATGCCTGCCTGATTTTATTCTTTCTAATATCTTCTCATTAGAGCTTATCCATTAGGGGGAAGTTTAAAATAGTGCATATCTTTAAGGTGATGAATGGAGTGAAGAAATTGCCCATCCCTGTCTTTTGAGGTACCAGTGGTGGTGTTGTAAATCTGCACACCATACTCAGGGTTTCATTGCCTTCAGACTTCTTAAACAATAACAGGATGATGGCCAAATCTTTCGCATTTTCCTCTTATTTATGGTTCCAGCAACTTCAGTGCAGTGGGTTTTGAAGTCAGTGGAATTACTGGCATCGATGAAAGTGAAATGGTTTAGACCATATCTCTTACACGCATATTTATTCTTTAGTTAGCTAAGGTTATTCCAATAGATATGGGTTTGAGGGAAGGAGAAGGAGGGAAAGGAGCACATTTAGAAGCAGAAGACCCTGGGCAAGGGGTCTTTTGCCAGACAGATGTTTTGTAGGGAAGCAGCTCCAGCTTGGGATTGTGCAGACCTGTGATTTTGGCAGCAAGTCCTCAGGGAAAGAAGTGATCTCTCAGGAAAAGCAGTCACAAACCAAAAGTCCTACTAATTGTTGTTTGATGTCAGGAAGATACCTTGGGAGGTCCGTGTTTTCCTCCAGTAATGTGATCTGTGGGTGGAGACCTGGTTGGGTGCCCTGCTTTAGTACATTAAAAATGTTTTGTATACGTTTTGTAATGCAGTTAGAGCCTGAAATAGATGCACAAGTATGAATAAATAATACATCCTAATAGCTTGGAGAAGCTGTTTATGGATGATGAAATTTTGCAAGATACTGAGTATGCAAACACACCCTGTAAAATCATGTTGCTGAATCACCAAGTGTATCTGTCTGGCTTATTTTGAAAAGTACAATCTCATTTTAATTATTTAGCATAATACTTTACATATTCCAGGAAATGGCCTGTAGCATGTTGTGTAAAAGTAATGAAGTCTTAGTAATATGAAACCTCCTCAGCAGCATCTGCTGTTAAATATTTATTGAGAAACTGGGGAAGATTGTCTGTCTGTCTTTTGCTGGCATTCATCACAGGAGCACCTGATTGCCTTCCACATAAATTATATTGGCCATAGCCAAACTGCTAGAGAAGACTTCATGGAGTGTCTTGTTCTGCCTCCCCAGGTGCTGTAGAAAACTTTCCTTTGGCTGCAAATTTTTGGTGGGGCAGTAGAGGGGAGGAGACTTGGTGCTGGTATGGAAGTTGGTTTTAGTTTAATCAAATAGGAAGAATTCCAGCAGTCGCCTGCCAAGATTCCTTGAGTGTCCCTTGGAAGATTGATCTAGAGCTGGAACATAAATGATACAAAAATGAATGTGATTTGGTTGTATTCGTTTCGGGTCGGTCATAGAAAAATCAAAGAAACCCACGTGCCTTTAAAAGTCATTGTATATATTCTGTGTTAAAGAACACATGACAGACAGGGAAACTAGTATATTTAGCAAGATTGAAAAGAGATTTTTTTCCTGTTTTTTTTTAATTGAGGTTGAGAATTGCTGGGTAGTTGTTACTGACAGCAAGAACTGCAGAGAAGCTGTCTGCTATGCAGGGGAATTTGCCATTACAGTGCAGCAGTAACGCGAAGGGGATGATCTAAGAAAGGCTTCTGCATTAAACACAGGCAGTTTTGAACTGAAGGTGCAAATGAATGCAGGAGGGTGTTTTAAAACATAGCATCACTTTTTTCTGCTGTGAGGATGTGGCCCGCTCTCTGGAGTGCTGGGATGGGACTGGTGCAGAGCTGCCATGCAAGGGAGTGGGAAGGCACCGAGACAGTCGGACCAAAGCAGAGCCAGGCTCTAGAGAGGTGCAGCTGCAGGACTGAAGACAAAGACAACTTGTAGTAAAGGCAAGGTAGAAGGAGGTGGAGATGAATTCAGGCTTAAGGGTAAGACCAGTGTTGCCCATAGCGGAGAGAAGTGGGAGCAGAATAAAGTGGATCCATGTATTTTCCATGCACTCAAGGCTGAAGGGTTGAAGGCACATGCTCATTTGATAATTGTGCTTTTTTCTGGCTTTGATGTACAGCTTTCCCTTTAGCTTTTATGCAGACTGTTTTCACAGCAGTTCCATGTTCACAGAGCATTTACCAAACAATTCGAAAGGGCACCCATTTCAAAATACTCGATCACACCCTGAAACTTTCTATGCTTATGATGCAAAACTTGGGGAATGTGCAGCTTTTCAGTTGTTGCTGTGTTTTTCAGTGACTGCAAGAAGAAAACATCAGTGCATGTAGTTCCTGCCAACCTGACTAAAAATGGATGAAAATGGCTGTGCTAATACTCAAACTGCCATCAAAAAATAGCAACTATTTACCTGTGTTTTGAGCTCGGGGAGAACAAGTATCTCCGTGACTACCAGATAAGAGGCTTCTCTTAGATGCTCACTCTTACAGTAATGCCTATATTTTTTCCTGCATTAATCAACAAGCAGCAGCTTCTGTTAAAGGGTAGGATTAGCATGTAGTTGATTTGAAACAGGTGCTTTGCCTTATTTTTTGCTTCTGCAGCAATTCTATATATTGGATTAGTATTCCTCTGCCGCTTACTTTGAGTTTTGATCTCGTCAGCTTTTATGAGTAAGAAGTGATGAATCTGGTCTGTTCTTGGGAAACTACCATATAAAACCAAGGTGCTTAGGAGGAGACTTGAGAGTGTTTTATAAATGACCTCCCCCTTTTGGCTTTTGTAACAGAGCAGCCCTTCTGCTACTCAAGAAAGTGTCTGCCAGAGTCCAGAGCACACTCCTTTGTGTTGCACCTGAAAGACTGGCCAAAAGCTGGGGACTAAACCTATTGTTTGCCAAAGTCTTTGATTTAATTTTTATTTCAAAGCAAAATTGTAGTTAAAAAAAAAAACAAACCCCAAACCAAAAACCATCCATAAAATATGAAGGAAAGTTAATCAGCACAATAATGTCTGTCTGTGGTAACAGAGAGCTCAAAGGAATATTTTTGATGTGTAAATGTCCCCTTTTTGTTTCAAAGGCAGTGAACTCATCTGCCAGAGACACTGTTTTTTCAGGGTTCACTCTAACTGTTTCTGTCTTGGGGAGGGAAGGAGAGGAAGCTTCACTGCACTGTTTTTTCTGCAGGGTGCAAATGGGGACTGTGGGCAAGGGAGACATGGGGATGTGCTGGCTGGTGGCAGAAAGGGGGGCTGGTTTCATCATCTCCTCAGTCTTTGGAAATGCTGTTTGGGTCTGTAACTTTATGGGATTTCCGTTTCCCCAGCAAACATTCAAGCAGGAGCATTACCCGCTGACTGCACTTTGTTTTGACTTC
>VZSZ01000803.1:68850-103393 GCA_013398815.1 Ibidorhyncha struthersii | reverse complement strand
TTTGGTGTTATTGTTATATTTAGGTTGCCTAGAAAAGTATTTTTATTTTGGGGGGAGTAGAGTGTCTCTCTGCAGTTTACCGATACCAGTCCTCATGGTACTGGAGCTAAACTCATGGAAAACAGGGCAGAAAAACTGGATTTGTTTTTCATGTTGGATTTGGCAGTATGTGTCCACGTGCATGAGACAATTTGCGATTTTTTTCCCCCAGAATTTGGTAGAAACAGCCTCTAACTCCTTTTGAGAAAATTGGTGGGGGAGACAGCAGGGAATGCCTTGATTGTCTTTATTTAATTAAATGGTCTTAGCTGAGATAAAAAGGAATTAAGTGGTATTTTGTGCTGCGGTGTGGTACTGCCTGGCTGAACAGGCTCCAGGGCCCCAAAATGTTGAAGTGCTGTCGCAGATCACCTAGTACGTGGCCTCCAGCCTCTTTGCTGGGGAGTTTGACCAGCCCAATACTGAAAGAGTGGATTTTTCTGGTCTGCTTTTCAGTTTTGTCTAGGGTATACATGGTGCAGCTGAGAATCTGGCTATGGATCTTTAGGAAAGAGTTAACTGGAGTGTTGTAGGAGAAATAAATTTTGCATGACCGAGAAGCAGTTAAAGGGTGTGTTTCAGTTTGCACATAAACTCCAGGGGCCGGGATGCAGTGAGATGCCAACAGCCCTTGGCCGCTGCAGATGTGGGAGGGAGCGGGGATGTGGGAGTCTCACACAAGATCCTGTGGGAAAGGTCTGAGCCACAGCTCAGCTTCATCAAAGCTTTGGAAATCTGGGAATGTTTTCTGCACTGATATAAATATGAAGGGAAAATTGTGTTCCTTAGGTGTCGATGAGCAAGAGGAAGGCTGTGGCCAGGTCCAGTCACCTTCACTTGTCCTTTCTGTGCAAGGGGTGCAGGATCGGGGCAGTAGGCAGTGCCCAGCCCAGGCAGGAGCAGTGGGAATACTTTTCCTGGGTGCTGGTGATGTGGGTGCTGGTCTGGTGGGCGCGCTGTTGAGCTTAACACAGCCTGGCCAAGCATCACTCGGCAGGTTGGAGGCGAGCAGAAGAAAGGGTAAGTAAATGCGTAATTTAAAGAAAGGGAATAATACAGAGCTCATTTTGTGGCCAGTGTTGGCAGGTGAGTTAGAGTCACAACGAAGGAGGCTCGTAAAAGGCTGATGGTCCTTATTTACCTGGCTCTTGATCCATACTGAGTTCTGACTGTCAGCCATAGTGCAGCAGAGAACAGGCCTGGAGAGGGGCTGGGGAGGTTCCAGTGTGTGTCCCAGCTACCTGGAGATCACGGGAGAGTTTCCTGGCCATCGCATTCTGGTAGCATCCGCCTTCACCAGCCCTCATCTGCCTTGCTGTCTACACAGGTAGTTGTTTTTTTCCTTTGTGTGTTTGTTTTGGGTTTTTTTTTTTGAGCAATCTCAGCTCCCAGAGTTCTGTAGTAGGGAGCAGCTGATGCTGTCAAGGCTGGTTCTGGAGGGTTCTTCCCTGTTTTGGGAGAGCGTTTAAAGAGGAGGATTTCTCCCACCATTCTCCTGCTTGTGGCCAAGGGCAGCCAGTTTCCCCGTGCTGCACTGGGGAGCTTGCGGGAGGCTTCTTGGCAGCTGTCAGGGCTCTGTGTAACAAGAACCAGCACTGACTGGCGGATTGGTCCCCTTTCCCCCCTCTCCCTTCACCTGAGGCTGTTATTACCAATNTTCTGCCAGTCCTTCCGCCCTCCCGGAGCAGCTGCTCCTGGGGCGCATTGCACTGCCGCCTGCGATACCAGCTGGTCTCCTGGCTTGGCTGCTTCCAGCATGGCACCAGGCAGGGAGACAGCAGGCACCCTCCCCACTGGCAGGCTGAGTATGTCGGCCCAGGGACACATTGTGCTTTTATTAGGCAGAGCCTGTGTTGAGTGCCACCCCAAGCGCAGCCAAAACCAACCCCTTCCCTCCTCAGTTGGATTAAGCACAACTTTTCCAGCCTGAGAAGCCACTCGTCACCCCAGTGGCAGCTGGGCTCTCGCCTCCTGGGTGCTCTCCTGCTGTTCAGGTTCTGCGGATGCAACAGAATTTAAAAGGGGGAGGGGGGGTGAGGGAGAATACAAAAGCAGCTAAACTAGTGGTAAATCATTTATTTTGATAGTGACAGAGTCTGAGCTGTTCTTCCAGAATGCTGACAGTTTCCACTGCTTAGCTCTGCTGCTTAGAGTTGTAACAGTTAATGAGAAATGGTTTGGAAACAGCTACTGTTTTAATTGGTGAGGCAATTACTGTTTAGTTTTGGTGGTGGAAAATAACTGCATGTAAGGTGTTTCTCTTTCTTTTCTGGGTTTTTTCAAATTTGTAATTAGGCTTCTCCAATTATGTACTTCATAAACTTTGGAAACAGATCTTTCAAATAAGTGCTTACTGCCTGGTATTCTTATGCACATAACTTTGTTAAGGTGAATAGACTCACAGGACTTAAAAGGAATATTAATGTGGGTAAAATTACCCTGAAATATGTGTTTAGAGGTTGAGGACCTTTCACTGGTAGAGCTCTTTTTAATAAATAAATAAAACCGAAGTATTCAGTTTCCGTAAAGAAAAGCAGATGTAGGATATTTCTGGTTTCTTCTTTTGCTGCAAATTGTAATCTTTTTCTAATATGGCTATCAAGAAGAAGTAAATGCAAAAGTCGTCTTCAACAAAGCAGGGCTTTTTGAGTAAGTTAGGGAGCCAAATCCTGCTGTATTATGTATTGCAAATAACTCACCTGCAATCAAGACTTACTCTGGATTTTCACCAAGACCAAAATGCGATCCTTTAAGTCCAGTGTAAAACAGTAAAAGAAAGGGAATTTGGGATTCATTTTCTTAACATCCTGTGTCATCCTGCTATGACAAAGCACTGCTTGTGTATAAATACCTTGCCCCTACCACTGACCCCGCGGTCTCAGCAGCAGGTACAACATACGTGTGGCTTACGCTGGGAGCCACAGCCCCTAAGCCTGTTTGCTCCCCCCAGCTGTGGGAATATCAAAGAGGAGAAGACGCTGAAAGCAGAGGCAGCAATATGATGTGTTCTCACATGCCCATCGCATAATCATCTCCCACCGCTCCGTACGCCCTGTGGCAGGGAGCAGCCGGGGAGCCGAGGCTTTGCAGGGTGCCAGCGAGCTTGCTTTGCCTTAAACTCCTGCCTCAGTAAAGAAGATTGGTGAAAGCCACACGTGTCAGGAGAATGCTAGATATGGACAGGTGTCATTTTAAATTGCCACCAGTTACAGCGACACACCGTGTCAAAACCCCAAAATCTCCTTTATAATAGGTTTTCATTGCACGTACGTGGGAGAAGGGGTAGGGACTGGAGCAGGCTTGAAATGTCTTTTTAGCTCTCGGCATGAATGGCCGAGGTGCTCAAAGGACCCCAGTGCTGGGTTTGCTTGCTTCTGGTGTTACCTATGCTGTGGGAGGGGTGCTGAGCTCCCCTTCTTCCTGCAGAGTCCTTTTTGCAGAGGAAAGAATGAAAAGTTAACCCTCCTGATCTAATAGCAGACGTCGGTCGGGCCAAGGTTACAGTGAAAAGTATTGCAACATGTCCATTGCAGACTTCTTTCATCCCTAGGTACGAGGATACACACTCCCTTGTTGTGCAGCTTGTTTTTATGGTAAAAATTGCTTTGCAGAAATACAGATGTAGAAAAGCCAAGTACTGAGGTGTAGTTCCTGAGGGCCTGAAGTGGTGCTTAAAGCTGACTAGGGAGAAAACCCAGCTGTGGTTATATTTTTTTAAAGTAGTGCACAGATCATCACAAAAGCCTTCAGAGCTCATTGCTGGAAAACAAGTACCTGACTCCCTCAAAGTGTTCAAGGCCGGGCTGGATGGGGCTTTGAGCAATCTGGTCTAGTGGAAGGTGTCCCTGCCCGTGGCAGTGGGGTTGGAACTAGATGGTCCCTTCCAACACAAACCATTCTGTGATTCTACGCTTCTCTGCATTTGCAGGAGAAAATTGGAAAAGTAACAAATTAAGATCCCTGTAGTGTTTGGGTGCAAGTATTATCTCCACGTCACACCTAAAGGATTGAGAAAAGAATAGAGTAGGTAGTTTGTGCAAGTAAACACAGATAAAGTTGGCAGAAAAAGCTGAATGGTTATACATCTGTTACAGGCTGAAAGCGCCAGTCAAGTAGACTTTTAACTGGGTTTACACAGTTGATTCTTTTTCATCCGTAAAAGGAAGGCTTGCAAATAAAATTCCGTATAATAATGGAAATTCTATGAATTTTACAATTGTATTACTACTAATAAAGGCACTAATTATGTGCTGTATGTTTTTCTCCAGCCCAACTCTGACACATTTATGCCTTTCCGTTATTGTGTGTCTGGTTAGTGAAATATGGGTATAAATTTCTTTTATTGTAAAAACAGTGACAATGATGATTCCTTGGATGATGGTGGACTAACTTGAACAAATTTCACTAAGTTTGGGTAAGGTACCTCTCACCAGGCTGTAGTATAATTTGTAATACAGCAGTGTATTTTTTCTATTGCAAACTAGAAAGTGGTGCTAATGAAAAAGTCAGAATTTGCTCTTTACGTTGGCACGGGCATGGAAGAAGATGCATTGTCACATGTTCTTCTCTTGTGCATTACAGATCTGAATGCATCACAGACCCAGGGTCTCCAGACAACTGTTCCAAACCAGGGATCCATCCAGCCTCCACAGGTAGATGCACTGCTGCTGAACCACCAGCCAGAGACTGAGCAGGATGCAGAAAGTGGAGGCAGAGTAGAAGAGAAGATCGTTTACCTCTGATGGCTCGTTTTCTAATCTCAGTAGCACTTTGGAAATATAATTGTGTGTGCTTTTCTAAATGTTCGTAGTTGCTCTCTGTATGACCAAATGGCTTTAAGGATAGTATTTAATACTCAGTGCAAGATTTTCCCTGTGATAAATGTAACAATTAAGTTATTTTAAAGCCTCTGTTTTATAATCTGTATTTTATGACAGCATTTTAAATGCTTTGCAAGAAGCAATGGGTAGCAGGGGAGACATAACATTTTAGAATTGTAAAGATGCCACCAAGAGCTGTGAAAGCTAGTGTTGATTTTCTCTTGAGTCCTCTTTTTAAAAGGGCAAGCTAAGAGAGATGGGCTTGCTATTTGAGATTTCAGAGTATGGATCAGTAACCTTCTAACAGTTGTGATATAATATGAGAAGACAGTAATGTAAGAATGATGGCTCTAGTCTTTGCTGAAATGTGCTATGTACCCTTAACTGTCGGGTCATTTGCCTTATCCCCTGGCTCAGGAGCTGCTCAGAAGAGGATGTTTTTTATGGTCTCAATGTAATTGCATAATTTTAAGTGTTTGTTCATGTCCCAAAGCTTATCATCATTTTGGTAATACTGCCAGTTTTTGTGCACATGCTGTAAATCGGTTTGTTACTGTTTTGTAACTGTACCTCGTTCAGTAAGTGCCCTTACACATTAAAATTTACCAGATGAAACCATCTCACTAGTCAAAAGAAAAGAAAAGAAAGGGGAAAAATAGTAGGCTTTAACAGAACCCTTCTGAAACTCTGCTGCTTTCCCATGCAGGGGCGAGCTAGCTCCCTGCTTTCAGGTTAACAGAATCATCGGTGCGTTAGGCAGTGAGAAACCAGGACCTGTTTTGTGCCTTTTTGTCTTTCAGAAATATTTGTATACTTCTGCTGAATTGAATAAATATTCTGTGTGTTTCTGCAAAACTGTGACTTTGATTCATTGTCAGGTCCTCCAAAGGAGTTTGATAACTAGAGGAAAAAAAAAGAAGCCTCTGTGCCTGGTGTGAACTCTGCCCTGCCACAGATGCTCCTGCTTTGGTCCAGCACAGCCAAAGCTGAGCTCCAGGCACCTCAGCCGGCAAAACCAAGGAATTGCTTATCGGAGCAGGGGTGGGCAACCCCCTGGACTGACCAGGCGCTGCGTAGCGTGGCTGACGGTACCGGTACGGGCAGCGGCGCAGCAGGGATACATCTACACAGCCTCTGGATCAGAGCTGCCTCGCATCTGCCCGGCTCACGGGCAGAAGAGCGCAGGATTGCCCCTGGGTGTTTGCCTGGATAATCCCCAAGCCTCACATGGTTTGCATTTTACCCTAAGCCTTGGGTTGTGCAAAATCTTTCGCAGGGGACAGAGTTTTACATAGTAGATGCTTGTCAGCAAGGGTTTCCTGATGCAGAGGATTCTTTTCCAGGGATGGGCGTGCTATTGGGAATATTCAAAAGCAGAGCTTTCTGAGTTGCATCTTACTGGGCTACCAGAGTAGCTGTTCAGCTGGTATCTCGGGCTAACAACTGAGCGGCTGACCTTCTTGATGAGCAGGACCTGATTCCTGGGTGGTATTAATTGATGTGCCAATGTCACCAAGGAAAGATTGGGCCTGCAGATGTATTTTCCAGTTTCTACTTCCAGCCTTCAAGACTCCTGCTCACCTAACAGCAATATGTCTACTTATAAGAGAAAAAACATTTTAGAATTTCTGGAAATGTTTTACCTTCTTTACTTTTCACATTTAAGGCTAAAATTAAAATGGGAATCCATCCTCTGTTACGGGTCCTACCGTAAGGACAGTCCACAGCCTCTCAGTTTTACCAGTCAGCAATGAATTGAGGGTTGCCATCTGGACAGCTTTTTGGCAAATTTCTGAATAGCCAGACCAGTTTCTTGGGATGCAGCATGTCCCAGGATATGTGCATTACCCAGGGACCAGCGTGAATTTGGGAAAAAATGAGTAGTTTTCTCCACAATTACTCTCTTTGCATTTTATTCGGCCTTCGCTGAAACATCTGGTGCTGATTACTGTCAAATCCAAGCTGCTGGATGGATAGCTGCTGTCCCAGCCCGGTGTGGGAATTCCTGTGTAAGCATCTTGCCACTGGGAGAGGAAGAGAGGATACTGCTTCTCTCATCAGTTTTAATTGAGGGGCTGGGAGTCAAAAAGCGGCTGGCCAGGACTTCAGCTGTTGTACAAATTCCTTGAGTCCCCTAACATCAGGCAGCATCTTATTTTGCTCACCTGTGTTTACAGTAAAACTTTTGGCACTCGAGGAAGGCAAAGGCAGGAAACAGGTGGCCTCTAGATTTAGGTATTTTAATTGTAGAAAAGGTTTGAACTATAGGCCAGTATGATCTCAGCAGGTGCTCTTTATAACAAGATGTATTATGCACCCCTGAACTGTGTCCATTATTTAGGCATTTCTTAATACTTAGCAGAATTTAAATGCAGCCCCAATGAGACTCAGCCATTTTAGCATGCTGCATTTTCAGTCAGTCAGGCATGTATTCATGATTCGTCTTCTTTTTTTAATTAGAAAAATATATTCAGAAGTTCTCCCCTTGACCTCTATTACATTATTTTGAAGTGGGCTTGTTTGCAAGGTGTGTTGTTTTTATTTTTAACTCATCCCATATATTTTATTTTCTTTTTGCCATACTATTCCAGGCATCTTGCCTCTGAAAACTCAAAATCGCATTTAAGTCATCATTTCAGTGTTTAAATTAAAGGATCTGTTGCTGTACTGCAAATCTCCACTGCACCATGCTGGGCTTTCTCTTTTTTCTTTTCTTAAGCTTTCTTCCATCATTTAACAAAGTGGGAATTTCTTTACTGTAATACCTAGACTTTGTCCAGCATTTTCTCCTTAAAGTTGTTTTATGCTAATAAAGCTGTCATATCTAACAACTTTGAGAGATTTTTTAAGGGAAACTTGCAACAAAGCTTTTTCAGCAAATCTATAAAAATGGTAAGGAATTAATGAAGAGCTCGATCTTACAGTGGGCTGGATCCAGAACCTTGGATTTATGCATTCGGTCATTTACAGAATGAGGCCAGAATACAGCAAATGCTTCACTGCTGTTCGAGTATTAAGGTAAACAACACAGCTGCATTTTAAAGAGTTTTCACAAAGCTCGTCCATGTAATTTTCAAATGACTAAATTAAATACAGATTAGACTCTCGGCAAAACTCCCCAAAGATTGTTTACTGAAGTGATTAAAAAAAAAAATACTGTTAATGTTTGCCATGTAAGGAACATGAATCATTTTATTTAGAGTGCCCTGTGGGCTGCATTAATTTATACTCCATCCATTTAGGTTAAAAAAGCTTGTAAGTTTTCTCACTGCTGCTTAATCAAGTAGGTGCAAATTCTGTAGTAATGTGCCATAACACTGGTAAAATCATGTTCATGGTGGTGTTCATTCAGAGAAAAGCAAAGAGGCTGTGCTGTGCTAAGTAACGTGTACAACTTTCTCTGACTGAATTTTGAAAGCAAAGGAGAGTTGCAGATGAGGCATTTTTACTTATGTATTTGATAACAAATGGGGAAATAGCATGACTACTTGGACACCTTCTAATGAATATTCTGTTTGAGAAGGATTCCAACCCCAAATCCTTCCCATCCAAAGTCTTCACTGTGCCCAGTTTGTATTACAGAGGCAGAAACAACATAGGTTGTGGGGCATTAGCATACTGTAATAGGTTGGATGTCTGCTCTTTCTTATGGAGTTGCAGTGAGCTTTTTTTGGCAAGGTAAATGGATGTATTTGTTGTTTTTTTTAACCCTAGCAAAGATCTGTACGTAGAAGTGCTGCAGAAGTAGCTGTGAATGTTGTTGGTAATCTTAGTCATAAGGAAAGCTACATGTTAACCTCCAAAAAGGTTTACTTGTCTCACTTGTGGCCAGGTTCTGAGATAAGACTGTGAGGATGGCCTGAATTCAATGGCTTGAATTTTGCATGAAGGCTCCCTTTGGAAGGCTAAGGTCAAACTGGAGTGTTTCATTTCTTCAATATAAAGGAAAAAGCTGAAAGACTAACCTTGCTGGCATTAATCTAAAGTGTTCTTATTAATACAGCCCTTTGCTCTGCAAAAGTGCACCAGACAATAGACTACTAGGCTTTTTGTATCAGGAGGCCGCCAAAAACTAAGGATTGTGGAGGAATTTGCGAGTGTTTTGAAGGCCATGGTGGTGAAATGGTCCAGGTATGTCACCTCAGAATGTCAATGTTGTTCACTGTAACGCAGAGCAGTGTTGGCAGCAGCTCTATCCAGGTCAGTAGTAGGCTCTCAAAGTCCCAGAGAGCTAAGTTTCCTATCCTGGGGATCAGCTATGCAGAATTTTCTTCCTCTTATCACTTGCTCAGTCTTAGTCTCAGATGAGGATTTCCCATCCCTTACATGGAAGGGCTATAGGCAGGTCTGCAGCACAATTCTGAGGTTGAGTCTTGACATAAGCTAGTTGGAGACCAAGAGGAGAGAAAAGAAACATGAGAAAGGCACTCTGGGTATAGAAAAGGCAGGAAAAGTGTCCCTTACCATGGGATGTTTTCTAGGCTCCTTCATGGAACAAGCCTTTTTATTTGGAGAAAAAAAATCAATGATTATCACACTACTTATTGTTTGTTAGGCTGATAATCTAAGAACTGACCAAATGCCATATTTTTTAAATTCAGTGCCAGATGGAGTGAGGATCAGATATTTACGAAAGTGACAGTGAAGCAGGCAATTTGACACAATTTCTCCTAGGGAGGCTGCTTAACAGACCCAAGGTAATTTTCTTATCAGCTTTCTATAAAACTGCCAAACCATGCATATAGGAGCTATGCAGAGGTGCGAACCTTTCGCTAATCCAGTTTACCACTGCTAACAACAAAACCCTGCATGGATAAACAGTCCCATGAACTGAAGATGGCTTGTCAAGACCAGCGTGAGTCCTGTGCCCTCCCATGCAAGTGAACAAACAGGATGCCTGCATTCCCTGTGTTCAGCTCACTAAAGACGCTCAGGTCAAGCTGTAGACCTACTCGTGCTCCTCTTGAGTCGTGCAAGAAACATGAGAAATTGCTGTCGCCCCTGGCTGAACAAAGTAATGCCTCACTTGAAATTAAAATTCTACTTTTCTCCTACATGCACACAGTTGTCCAAGCATTGCTGAATGAATGCCACAACAAGCCATTGTAGGTCAATTATAAACTCACCAAACCAAGCCTGATCCAGATACAAAGGCAGCCAAGAGGACAAAAATAACTGTAATAATGCTGACTGAGTGTCTCCTGCTTTCACTCAGTGGAGGGTAACAATTCTCATCCTCTGGGGCCTCTCTCCAGCTTTTGATGCAGTTGACTGATGTGCTACTGATGTCCCATATGCTTAAGGAGCAAGGCTTCAGAGTGACATACTCAAAATAGTCAGTGAAAAGGAAGACATCAGAAGCAGTGAAATTGCCTCTCTGCTGATGTTGCTTTCCTTTGCAGAGTCCCATATGACCAGATGTAGTCCGGTTTTAAACCTGTGTGCAGCCACCAGGTGAACTGGCAAGGTGGCATGGATTTCATAAAATTATCTCCAAGTGTCTGATGCTTGAGTAATATCAAATTAGCTTGTTTCTTAACAAAGGCTGGTCAGTGTCAACGCTGCAGGTGAAGGAAGGACTTTGAGGCTCCAAAGCTAAGGTGTGGCCTCCTTTGAAGCCTGCACTAAATCAGTCGTTTACGTTGAGAGTGAGCTGACAGTGCTTCTAGATGCCCTATGGACAGAAAAAACTTGCATATAGCTGTATCTGTGAGTAGGATTCCCTTCCTTCTTCCAGGTGGCTTGAAGACTCTGTTCCACCACGGAAATTATGTCCTGGCTTCGGGCTTCACCTTCATTTAGTGTCTAGATTACAGCCATGCAAAATGTCTGGGCAGTAAGTCATGAGACTGTGGGAAGTCCCATTGCTGCTGTTGAATGCCTTGGAACACGTCTTGAGCACATCAGACTACCTTCCAATGGCTGCACAAGCCTTCTGTAGGAAGATCTATCAAGCAAATTTTCCTTAGCTTGAAGTCCTCAGTAAGTATCTAAAGCTCCAGACTAGAGGGCATGATTGATATTTTTCTCTGTCTGGCACAGCAGAATTTTATACCTTCAGGTGAAACTCAGGGGTACAGGAAGCAAAGCTTGCTTGTGGCTGATCCATGGATGGGGAGTGAACTCCCTGAGAAACTACAGGTGCTCGCTAATGTTGCAAATGAGTTACAAGGCATATTACCCCTGATGGCCCTTAACAGGAACGGTAGGTGCAGAGGGAAGGGTTTCAGCTCTGGGGCTGGTATGTGGCTGTCAGCTGGGGCAGCTCAGCAATCCAGAAAACCTAGCTGTGGGACAACCAAGCCATTTGCTGCTGCTGAAGCTGATACCACAGGTCGTGCTGGGAGCCGGCTGCATGTTCAACCCTGCTTTGCTGTACAGCGGAGTGGTGGGGCCCTGGGGGAGCCCCTCTGTCAGGTCACCCCCCTGTCTGATTCTCATCCCTCCAGTACCTAACTTGGGGTTGAATGGTTGTGTGCAGGTTGTGAAAGATGTCTTACAGCCCCGGGAAACCACTCTTGGCATGTAAAATGAATGCTGAGTGCTGAAGGGTATTTCGCAATATGAGGTAATTATTGACGAAGGGTAGGGTGCATCAGCTGTTTTACTGGAAAACTCAGTTTGCACAGCAGAAACGGTTTAATTTCTAATTCTGACTCCAGCTGTTCTCATTTGATTTACAGCATAATTCTTCAAAGAGATCAGGATGACAGCTTTCAAGGACAATATATCAGCATTCTATGAGACCACCAAAAAGAGGGGAAGCAGTTTAATTTATTTGTAAGGTGTTAGTCACTTCTGCTTGTCCTGCAGGCAGGACTGCATTGGAGTCCCATGAGCTAAAAATCCCACGAGATGGCTGGGGCTCCAACATGCTTCTTGAATACTCCGAACATGACTAATAGAGCATGATTTACAGACACCAAACTCAAAATATTCTTCTTTCTGGGAAACTGGGAGCTCAGAACATCTGGGCAACTGAAATTCCCCAGAACCCAGTCCTTCCATCTATAATTTCAATTAAATGTAACTCAATTAGTGCTCACCATTTAATTTCCCGATTGCCTTCTGATAAGCAGAAACATTTCCCTAAACGTTGCTCAGATGTTTCCAACCTATTATTTCTGCAACTTCTGTCAGCGATTCTGAGGTAATTACAGAGATGGGCCTGAACATAAAAGAGATCTGAAGGCCATCAGATATTTGGAACATGCAGACCTGAATCCAAGTTTGAAAGACTTAGACAAAATGGTCCACTTCAACAAGATGTTTTTCAAACTCAGATTATGAACTGTCAGACAAAATGCTCCACTTCAACGAGATGTTTTTCAAACTCAGATTATGAACTGTCAGACAAAGCGATACAGACTAAAAAATAAGTGATTGGGGAAATAAACGGCACAAGAAATAGCGGAAACTGCTTCTTCTGTACAGTGTTCAGGGAGTTACTGCTGAAAAAAATACATATAGGCATTCTGTGAAATTATGCTATTATAACAATAATTTGTTATTATTTGATTTGGGGTTTTTGTTAACTGGGGTTTAGGATAGAATTAAATTACTGGGTAGCTCTAGTGCTCAAAGTAAAGCTGAATATGATGGACTGGGTTTAATATGGTGCAAGAATTCACAGCCAGGTAGCAGGAAGTATTACCTCCATCCATGGAAAGGACTTTATGGACTGGGGATCTACAAGTGGCAGAAGAGGAGTGTGAGATTGCACTGTCTGGTCCTGCCAGAGCTGCTAAACTCTCCTGGACGTGCCAGGTCTTGCCTCTAGGTCCATCACTACGCCATGATCGCCCCCCAGCACAAACCCAGGATGCTCTGGGCCCTTTCCAGCAGGCATCTAACCAGGGCTGTTCTCCCCAAGAGCAGAGGTGTGAGTGTGTGGTGAGCTGGGCCACAAGCCTGGGCCACGGTGGTGAGGATGGTTTCCCCATGCTGCCAGTGTCCTCTCTATGCTAAAATGGGGGATTTCTTCTGTATTGCAGACAACATGTGTGCTACACATACCACACAAGCAGCTTCTCATATATTTGGTGCTTTCTGTTATGTTGCCATTTCAGCTACTGTTAAAGGACATTTGACAAGGATATGAAGTAGTGCCTTCTGAAATACATCATCTCTGTGAAAATTCAAAACTCTTTTAAAATTTTACAAAGCAACAAGGGTCAAGTATGGTTATAATAACTAACAACATGTGTGTTGTTTAATCTTCAAAGCAAGTTTTACCTTTAGAGGTCCATAATTTACTCAGTAAATATTGTTCCTCTTACTTCAAAAGCAAGCAATAATTAGATTATCCCTGAACTCAGATTAACATTTAATTTGTACATACCTTCAGAGCAACATAGTTGTCTGCATACAATAGCAAAATAATTCTTTCCAACTCTGTGTGTATGCTGTCAGTGTTTAAAGTTGTAATTTAATACCCAGAGGAAAGAGATGGCAGTGTATGAGACACAAACTCTCAGAGGTTTTCCAAGCCAACGTGCCCTCCATCCACTTACCACTGGTGTGCAGTCATGGCCTGAAGACGCCTGCTTCTCCCACCTGCTGTTATACCCAAGTTCCTTCTCGAGTCACTTGTCACTTTTTTTTGTTTGGTTGTTGAGGGTTTTTTGGTTGGTTGGTTGGTTGGGTGGGTGGTTTTTTTTGTAGATGGAAATAATCTGTGGGTTCACAGGGTAATAACTGGCGGGTGTCATTCTGGCCCCATGTAGCACTCTGCTTCAGCCCTACCAAGGGACCCTGGCCTAGGGCCACAGGGGTCCTCTGCCAGCCCCTTTCCACAGCCATCCTTGGGGAAGGGGCTTGCAGGGCACGTGCAAGGTGGAAAACAGCAGGGACAGCTCGTGCTCCCCTCTTTCAGGCTGGCCTGAGAGATTTTACCTGAATAGCCTCCCAGTGCCATGCTGGCTATGGGAGAGGCTGGTTTGGCACTGGGTTACTCCTGACCTTTGGCCGTCAGGACTACCTTCACTCTGAGGCTGAGATGAGCTTGTTTTTCCTGGGAAGCAGAGGGTCCTGCTGCCTGGCTGGCAGAGCAGCCTGACATCATCGTGGTGGAGACATCCAGTTTGGTGCCTCATTCAACGCAGCTTGAGAGGGTGCAGCCAAAAACTGAGAATGAGGGTCCCTTGCCCACCCAACATCTGAAATAAACAGCTGTTCCATTAGCTGTAACAACTGCTGTTACTCCAGCCTCCATTAAGTTTTAAGTAAAGGGTATCACACCTTGAAAAAACACATTCTTGGAACCTAAGCTCATAAGATAGCAGGACTAGAGAAATAGGAAATACACCAAGGAAATACCTTTTAGCTATTGCTATTTTCATAATCGCCTTTATGATATGAGTTGCAGTCACAGCTCTGCAAAATACTCATATTCATTTTCTGAAGCCCAAGAGTTTTCCTTTAAACACAAAAAAAGTGGTAATGGGCTTCTCGCTAGGCTTTGAAGAAGAGTGTGTCTGCTTTAATGTGACTTAGCTTGAATGCCATTATCCATTTTAATGAGGTAATGCATGAGGGGGGTCAAGTAGAGCAAGAACTCGTTCTGTTCCCATCAACACCGACACTATATTGCTAACACAGAAGTAATTCTGTGGCCTTAATTTGAATAAAATATGTAGTGTAAGATGCTCTATTGAATATTCCAAGTCAGGGGAGTCTGTTGAGCATTGTTGCCATGGGGACTGTGTGAAGGTTGGATTAATTAAGGGCTGAGCAGATGCTGTGGAGTATGTAGTGTCATTTGTGCTTTCTGCTTGTAATTAGTGTGCGTGTGTGGGGTAAGAAACAAGGGAAAAGAGAGAGGTAGCCACCTTAATTTGTGTGTAACAGCTTTCCAGGTAAAATGAATGATTGGTATATGAAAAGTGATGCCTCTACATGTGCTAAAAATGCAGGTTAAAAAAGAAAGAAAACCGGGACTATCAAAATCAGCATCTAGCTGGGTCATCATGTTTCACATGGAAATGCCATAATCAAAGACACAATCTTCCCTCCTTGTTCCTACAAAATTCAGGAATTCAGAAGAGCTGGTTCACCTGTGAAATAGATTAAGGTTAAAGAGTATCACGTAATGCTAGCCTAGAAAGCTCAAACATATCATAGCTTTTGGGGGTATTTATATGCATACATAAATTTATGCATGCAAAGAGAGAGGGACTAGCTTATACACATGCATGTGTATGTAAAGTTTAAGTCTCCTTGCTGTTGGTACTGCTGAGCTCTAAGGAACCACTGAAACATCATATCAAACCCCTTCCCTCTCCCTGTGCGCAGTGAGCATTTGCTCTATTGCTATAGCAGGTCTTGAGATCTTTAAGAACGCATTAAATTCTTTCCTCTTTGCCTAATGGTGAGGGAGTAGTACCCAGTTCTCTGCTGGTGCATCAGCACGTGCCCTGAGCTTCACAGGGAAGGTTTTTTAGGCATAAGGGACCACACAGGAGCAGCACACTTCAAAAAGTTAGGTGGACGTGGTGGTGGGCATCTGCTTTTCCTGTTCTCCCTCCACCTTTGCATGAGGAGGTGGACAGTCCCAAATTTTCAAAGACTCATCCAAAAGCAAGAGGGAGGAAAAAAGTCATAAGCTATCCCATGAAAAAGATTACCTGAACTTGGTCGTTTGAACCTTCAGGAAGTGGGAATACAGTACTCTGGATCAGCCACGGTTGATTAGTGAATAAATGGTTGCATTGGGACTGCAGCTGCTTGAAAAAGAAATGCAAAAAGTGCTCACAGTGTTTTCTAAGGGTATTTCACTGAAAAGAAATCAGCTTCTCGGAACTGCACACATTTTCTACAGTGGAGGAAAAGTCTTCACAGTGTTTCCAAGTGAAATTTTGCAAAAGCCTGACAGCTCCGTGTTTTAAGAGGATAAGTGTCCAGCATTTCTTGATTAGCAAATGTGTTCCTACTGCTCCTAGTAGTAAGACAAAATTAGGCATTTTCATCTAAAGAGGCAGAGGGCAAGAGCAAGGATATTAACTTGCTGAGAGCTATTAAATAACATTTCTGTCACACAATTCTCATCCTGGATCCTGTTTTTAAAAATTATTTTCTAAGCACTTTTGGCAAAATTTCATACCGGAGTCTGCTGCTCATATAACAATCAGGTACTTGAAATACTTATTTTTTTTTTAAATAGAATTATTCTTAGTGTAAAACTCTCTGAGTCATCAATGTGAGTGAGGAATGAGAAGTGATGGATGTTTTTTTCCAGACTGTGAGAAGTAACAACCAGTCTAATGAATGCTGAAGCATGTCTCTTTCCCAGGTGCTCAATCCTCTTTCTCTCTCCAATTTGCCTGCTAAATCTGCTGCATTTTCCATTTGTTTCTTAATATTCAAGGATTATCTCAGATGCTCTCTTGGGAAATGTGGCTTCCTTAGGGTTATGGAAATAATTAGAAAAGATTACAGCCTGCTTTTTGAATGGGTCTAGATTTATTTCTGTTTTTCTTGTTGCTAATGAGAGGCTTGCTTGTTCTTAGTTTGATTTAGAAAACATTCTTGCAGAAAGAAAAGTACAATCTAATCCACAATATGAAAAAAGAAATCTTTGAAAGTTGAAAAATCACCAGAAATGGCTGAATGGTTTTGATCAAATGAATATGCTTAAATTAAACATAGATAAATTTTTTAATAGAAAGGACTGAAATAGACTGGAGGTATTGATTCAATTACCGTGTCACTAGGAAAAGTCAGAAATTAAATGAGCCATCCAGCAGGAGTGTCCCCAAATTTATGATGAAACACAAGTGAATTTAGTTCAAGTAAATTTATTGTTGTCTCTGCCCCAATCGTGAACCTTTAATCAAATGAAACCTGCAGCATTTCTATAAGTACATGTGGACTTGTCTCTTTAGACACATAGAACAGTTTCACCCAGAGCATACTTCCCTAATATACTACTTCAGACTTTCCTTATATAAATAGTTTCTGAACACTTTTATTTAATTACCAACTACTTGATTTCAATGGCAATTTAAATGCTTTTTCAGTTTTAGATAGATGCTCAAATACCATTTTGCCCCTGGTCCCTGCTCCTTGGCTCTGGGGTTTTGTATGCTGTTGGCTGATCTTACAGTTATTTGCCATCTTTTTATGTCAAGAACTATTTTTCTTTTTCATTAGTAATACACAGTGAAATGTTGGTATATTTTTATAACATTTACATGAAAGCCTTCCTACAATTCCTTATTAGATCACCTTCACATATGATTCTCCCTTCCTGGCCTTCAAATTAATCTTTATTTTCCCTGAGATCCTTAATTTTCTGTCTTCCTTAATGAAATGATAACCGAATGATAACTCTTGAAATGATCTTTTGTATCTTGGAGTATGCCTACACCAACCAACACTATTAAGTGCCTTCAGCTAGGTATAAATCAACTAGCTGGGACACCAGAAAAAATGTAGGTGTGACAACATCAAACCCCACATGTGCTAAACTCCTTGGCAGGGATAATGACCTGTAGTGAGTGCCATACAGCTGTGTCTGAAGTGTTTGTGGTATCCAAGCTAACTTGCTGAAACAGAGCTTGGACATGGTTAAGGTATTTTGCACCTTCCATATCAAAAAGCCTAGGGCTTTCTCAAAAGTTGTTTGGTGCTAAAAACTATTGAACAGGGCAGTGATAGGCATTCATGTTCTGTGTCTTTAGGCTTTAATTTCTTTCCCTAGCACTTATTACTGAATGTATGATGACTTGACTTCTTTAACAAGGCTTTTGATATGGCTTCTCCTGTTACTCCTGAAACCAAATTGGGCAGGGTATTTGTCAATAAAGATAAATTCAAAGTCTTGCATCAGTACTGGAATAACGCTAGACAGCAGCAGAGACTGGAATCTGGGATATCCAGCCCCAATAGACCTGTAGACCCAGAAACGGAGTGGTGGACCCCAGTGCACCAGTCGAGCTGCGTCAGCAATGTACCCTTGCAGTGTGGAAAGTGGAGCTACAAATTCAGCAGTGTTAGCAAAAACATAGCCAGCCAGGTTGAGGGAAGCAATTATTTCCCACTGTGGGGTACTTGTGAGGCTATTTCAAGGATACCGTGTCCAGCTTGAGGACCCAGTGCAAGGCAGTTACTGGAAACTGGAGTCTGGGGGTCCGTCCAGAGGAGGGGGGAGTGGGCGCCAAACAAGGAGAGTCTAAGGTAACCACGATGGCTTAGATCATGGAAGAGAGAGCTGAGTGGCCATCTTACTGCTGACATCACCTGCCTAATGGGGGATATAGAGGAGATGGAGTCAGACTTCTCTCAGAGTTGCCTGCTGAAGGGACAGGAGGCAGCAGATGTGAATAGCAGCAAGGGGAATTCCTACTGCATATAAAGGAAAACCTCTTTGCCGTGGGGGGGACACATGCTGGGATAGGTTCTGCAGAGAGGCTATGGCATCTCCACCCTTGGATATTTTCAAAATGTGTCTAGCCAAGACCCTGCACAACCTGACTTAACCTGGAGTTAGGCCTGCTTTGAGAAGGAGGTGGGACCAGCCACCTCTGGAGATCTCCTTCAACTTAAATTAGTCTCTGATTTTGTGCAAATTACTGTTAAATCTATCCTGTCCCATCTCATCTACCAGCATATAAAAGCTTTATTGTCTGCATTGCTCCACTACAGCCTTGGTTCTTTGTTTGGATTTTACCACTTCCTTCATTCTGATTCTGAATTAGAAGGCATATAACAGGTATTTACTGCTGTGAACACAGAATCACAGAATCGTCAGGGTTGGAAGGGACCTCTGGAGATCATCTAGTCCAACCCCCCCGCCAGAGCAGGGTCACCTACAACAGGTTGCACAGGACAGCGTCCAGGCGGGTTTTGAATGTCTCCAGAGTGGGAGACTCCACAACCTCTCTGGGCAGCCTGTTCCAGTGCTCCACCACCCTCAAAGTAAAGAAGTTCCTCCTCATGTTAAGATGGAACTTCCTATGTTCAAGCTTGTGCCCATTACCCCTCGTCCTATCAATGGGCACCACTGAAAAAAGACTGCTCCCATCCCCCTGGCATCCTCCCTTCAAGTATTTGAAAGCATTAACAAGATCCCCCCTCAATCTTCTTTTCTCCAGACTAAAGAGACCCAAATCCCTCAGCCTCTCCTCATATGAAAGATGTTCCAATCCCCTAATCATCTTTGTAGCCCTTTGCTGGACCCTCTCCAGCAGATCCCTGTCCTTCTTGAACTGGGGAGCCCAGAACTGGACGCAGTATTCCAGATGCGGCCTCACCAGGGCAGAGTAGAGGGGGAGGATGACCTCCCTCGACCTGCTGGCCACACTCCTTTTGATGCACCCCAGGATGCCATTGGCCCTCTTGGCCGCCAGGGCACATTGCTGGCTCATGGTCATCCTGTTGTCCACCAGGACTCCCAGGTCCCTTTCCACAGAGCTGCTCTCCAGGAGGTCAGCCCCTAACCTGTGCCGATGCATGGGGTTATTCCTCCCCAGATGCAGTACCCTACATTTACCCTTGTTGAATTTCATTAGGTTCCTCTCTGCCCAACTCTCCAGCCTATCCAGGTCACGCTGTAAAGCAGCACATCCTTCTGGCGTATCAGCCACTCCTCCCAGTTTAGTGTCATCAGCAAACTTGCTGACGGTACACTCTATCCCTTCATCCAGATCATCGATGAATATATTGAACAGGACTGGACCCAATACTGACCCGTGAGGGACACCACTTGTTACTGACCTCCAACTAGACTCTGCACCACTAACCACAACCCTCTGAGCTCTATCTGTTAGCCAGTTCTCAATCCACCCCACTGTCCATTCGTCTAGCCCACACTTAGGCTAACACACAAGTGGCTACTCTTATTTTGAGTTCCATACTCTGCAATAACACAGAATTATTTTCTATCAATACAATTCTGGTGGTCACCGTTTTTTACCCTGGATTTTATTACATAGTCACTGCTCTCTGTAGGGGATGATAAGTAACTCTGTTACCTTAAATATGACACCGAAAAGGAGTTTTGCTTTTCTGGATTATTTGTGTTGTTTCACCTTCAGTTTAGCTGATCTTCTGCAGGCGGTAGTTTCAGGGCATGAGCTGGAATATTTTTTCTTAAAATATTCTTCTTGGGCTGAAGAACATAAGGCTTGGCTTCACGTGATGTCTAGAAATAATACCTAAGGCAACTGAGGATCTGAAACATGATAAACATCAGTCCACAGTGTTTCAGTTGTTTATCAAAGCTACAGAATAAAACCTTAGCTAACATAGAATTTGCTGCTGAAGACCTGTGATCTGAATAGGTATTTTTGCACACAAGCTATGATACATACTCAAAGCAATTTGTGTCTCTTTTTTATCATTTAAATCCTACTAATTATTTTTAAAACACAGAGGATTGAATTTCAAGTTCTTTCACTTGCACTGACATGTAGTTTGAGGTTACGTGGGGTTTTCTTTAAGGTTTTAAAGAAACCCATTGAAATGAAGGGTAAGATCTGCATTGGCTTTGATGGGCCAAGGACAAACACCCTTGTGAGTGTTTGGGAAAGGTGCCAGCCAGACACACAGCTGTCCATTTATTTATGAGAATAGAAGCTCTGGTGGTGCAAAAGCCATTGCCAGACCACACGGTGTGTCACCCATGGGGATGACAAAGAGGGTAGGGGTGTTCAGTCCTCCTTCCGTTGACCTCGGTGGGGCTGCTTGGGACTGCTGCCTGCAGTCATGGCTTGGGGGGAGGAGAGTATCTGCCTCCCAGGAGTGGCAGAGATCCACAGCTCTCATCTGGAGCTGGCAGAAGGGGATGGAATCATATTATTTAATAACCAGCCCGGCAGAATGCGAGGCATTTCTTTCTCAAGGAGGTTAAAGTGTTTGGCCACTGCTGCTGGGGGCTGGTTCAGAAAGGCAGAGCCTGAGAGCTGGATCTAGCACCGTGCAGCGAAAGAAATGCCAGATCTTGCACACTGAGTGTTAAGACGGCTTCTGGAGAGAAATTTTTCAGACTACTTTTGCCACAATATGCACCTTCTACACTGGGATTTAGCAAATGGACATTGGGAGATGCTGCTAAGGGTCAGGGTATGCCAGCAAAGACCCCAGCATTTGGGTACTGTACTGAGTTTTGCTGATGGTTTAAGGATAGGCTGTAGGAATGGATGTGGCTGATTAGTAAATAATAGCAGAGGGGAGATAATGAGCTTTCTGACAGGCTGATAGCAATTAGTAAAATTCTTGGAAAATTGTATCACCTCTGATATTCCTTGGTATGAAGAACAGGATGTCAGGGCTGCGGTGACCTGAGTTGATGTATTATTTGATATTTTCAATATGTTTATTCGCATTAATCATGAAAGTTGTTTTTTTTATTCAGCCTTGATAAAGGAAAGAGCAAAGGCTAAGGGGAGTATGTATGTCTGGGGTCTGTCACATCTGAGGATGATGTTACCGTTTGTTCAGTTTCTTAAATGTCACCACTTCTTTTGATATTCTAGTATCAGGATCTGAGTGACTTTCCCTGTTGACAGCCAGGAAAAATTATTTGGAAAACAAAAGCAAATGACAAACTTTAAACATTAATGGGAGTCTGGCCAACATAGCTACACGCCTCTCCCCCCCAAACCCAAGTGGACTAAAGATGTGAGAAAGGGAGAAAGACGGGAAACTGGTTTAGTGATGGGATGTCATTAAACCGTCCATGTGTGAGAGGGAAACAAGGGACCTCGTGGTTTCCATCTTTCTGTGGCTGCAGAACAGCAGGGAGGCAGGCATCTGCCTCATTCCTGATTCATCCTGGCCGTTCCTTGTGTGACTCTCCTCGCACCACCAGCGCTGGCTGCCTGCGGGAAATAGGGGGTATGATCGATCTCCCTTCAGGTTGCAGGGTTAGCTGGATGTCTTGCTGCAGAGCCAAACTGGGTGCAACTGCAGGAGCAAGGGAAGCTCGTTTCCGTTTTATGGGTGGGAGGTGAGGAAGCACTGACGTGTTTAACCAAGCAGCGACAAAGTTTTCAGCAGCACCCATGACAGATCTCAGAGGTCTGGTCACATTCATCATGTGGCCATGCAGACAAGCCTTCCTGAGCACAGAACCATTTGGAGGCCATGAATGCTGTATGCTAGAAGAGCAAGGGCCCGGGAAAGTTGTAATGGAGTCCCTGAGGCCACTGAAAGGCTAACAGCCAGGAATTCTTCTATATGTGTTTCCCAAGACTTTCCTGTCTGCCTGATCACGGCCTAGCTCTTGGCATGCCAGACTGTAGCAATTTTTCAGGAAGAACAGAGATAAGGTACATTCTGGGAAACAATGAATTCGAAGTCCAGACTGAGGAAGCGCAGCTGTATCCTTTCACAGAAGCAGGTGCATACAGATGGAATACTTATAAACAAACAAAAAAATCAGAAAAAAGCAGGCTTACAGCCAACATCAAGCCTCCTGTACCTCCACCAGCTGCAAGGGTTTTAACCTGCTGTTTGCACGAGAGAGCTGACACTTCTGACTATAACTGTCACTCTGCTGAGTCAGTTCAGCATTGCAGTGGGTCAGCTGGACCTGCTGGCAGAGAGTGGGCAGGAAAATTCAGATGCATTGGTCTATCTATCTATCTGTCTCTCTGTCTCTCTGTCTATCTATATGTTTATCTGTCAATGTTTGAACACATCTGTATTTGCTTGTCTGACCATATTTCATTGAGCAGCTGTGGGACCAGAGTCTTGATTATGCTGGTAACTGATTAAGCCTGTAACTGTATCTTTGACCTCAAAGAGTTCATGCCCATCTACGTCTCTGGAGTTGAGAGTGAGATTTTTGTCCCACTAATTCGCCACTTCGCAAGCTACCTCCTGTCGCCCCATGTGGAAGACATGAAACAGTAGACTAGTGTCTCTGCTGCGCTGCTCTCCCTCAGTAGGATGTTGCTTGGGGAATTTATCTCAGGCTGCAGAAAAAAAATTAACAATAATTGTTTCTGTTTCAGCAGTCCTTAGTTTTGTTGCCTTTGAACTGTGTCTGGAAACAAATACCTTTCTTCTTTATTTTCCACTTGGGACTGTCAGTAGATCTGCTTTCAGGTGGTTTAATGAGAAACAAGCCTGTGTCGACAATGTTTAAGGAACATGATTAACTGCTTGAGTCGAGGGCTGCAGCATGCCTCCATCTAATACCTAGAAGACCAGGAGTCAGGGGCAGGACTGTGCCCTTTCAGAAGTGGGGCTGTTCCTGGGTGCAAAAAAAGCCCAAGTGTTCCACCCTACACCACTGCAAGCTCTAAGCTGTGACACTGCAAACAGGCAACTACTGCCCTGTTTGGGTCCCGTCCCCACAGTCACTTGCAGATTTGTCACTTGGACATTCCTTTGCCTGCAGACTTGGAGTTGTGGCTGCATACTGAATGTCCAGGGGAGGGTGTCCTGGGTGCTTTGCAGCAACCTAGCCACAAGGAAGTGAAAAGCAGCTTAAAAATCCTGCCTGCACAGAGAGGAGATGGGGTCCTTGGCTCTTCCAGCTCAGCTGAAAGGCAAGAAGGGAGGCTCAGATCAAGGGCTATAAGTCTACCTGGGTTCAGGGACAAGCTGAGTAAGCTCATGGTCCTTGAGCACCAGGACACAAGGCTGTGTTTCTGCTCAGGACTGGAAGTCGCTGGCTGTGGGATTGTTCCTGTTTGCTGAAGCAGGGTTCAGCACATCCCTACAAACAAGTACCGTGGCAGCAAAGAAGCCTAGCACCAGTTTGCTGTCCTCACCAGGGTAGCTTAAGAGGCTAAAAAATCCTGGAAAATACTAACTGTAAGTTGATGATCATAGGGCCTTCAGGGCACCTCTTCTGCTACCCTTGCTTTGTTGGCACATGATTTTCTTGATATCTCTGAGGTGGAGGAGAACCCATGAGAGCCTTAGGAAGGGTTCTCAATAATTCAGAGGCCTCTCTCATCCAGGAATCAACTTTCCTCAAGCCATAACAGAGATTTTCCACACACCAGGAGCCGAGTCAAAAGTGCTGCGATGTATTGGCAGGGCTCAAATGTTTTCTGATACATCTCCTCGCAGCATGCATGCCTACCCTGCACCTCAGCATTTTCTTTCCATATGGGTGAGTGCTCTTTAAATCCATTTATCATTTTCCCCCTCTCATGACAACATGGCAAAATGGCTTAGTGTTTGTGTTTGATTGCTGGAGTAGAAAATGAATGGCCAGTTATGATGCTGCTAGGTTAAAACTGGGGCCTCAGGTTGTCAGCAGAAACGTTGCCACTCATTTACTTGGGGACCAAGTCTGTGCCATTGCCTGAAAGGGAATGATAAAGCTTTGAGTTGGGTCCAGTTGGCTCCTGTTTTGCAAACAGGCTTCCAGTCCCTCAAGCCAGGCCAGAATAGTTCCAGCCCAAGGAAGTGTCACTCTCTGTGCTACTTTGGGAGCTGAATCAGAGCAGTGTTTTCCAAGGAAGAGGAACTCACAAATGAGGCGGATAGATTGAGAAAATGGTAATCCCCCCTGGAGAAATTGGAGAGAGACCTGTTTAGGGCAAAAATCTCTGTTTAGTGCTCTGCACATGGTTAAATCATCGTAAGGGACCAGGACATGAGTCCTTACTTTTACCATAACTCTGTTTAGTTTTCCTAGGGCCAGTCTGAAGTAATTTAGTTGTTGTCACCACACATATTCTGCTTCAGGAAAAAAAAAGCAAGCAGTAAGTCTGCAAAGATTTGCTGCTATTCACATTCAATTACTGGATGGACAGCATAATATGGTGCTTAAAATGAGTCATCTTGGCCAGCCTGAATAGGGGAAATGTGCTGAAAAAGGGGCTACTGAAAGGGCAACATTTTCTCTCTTGCCAGTACTGGCACCTATTGCTGTGAAAAAGTAGGGATTGTTATGAGGTAAGCAGGGGAGAAAAATGCCAAGCATTAGGTCTGAGGGAAAGGTGTGGCCAACACACTGCGTGCCTCAGTTGTGCTGGATTAACTGACTCTCGTGTACTTATTGCATGGTATTTTAAAATGAGAAATTATATTGCAAATGCCACCGAAGCAGGCAGTAAGTTGTTCGGAGCCAGCTACAGCTTTTGCTTCATCCATGGGACATTCATTAAGGCTTGGACCTGCAGCAGTGATTCTTAGATAATTGTATCTGTTTCATTCACCTGGTTGTATCGTAAAGAGTTATTTATGATTTTGGGAAGAGTGAGGTTTGGCTGTAAAACATGTCACATCAGATCAGTGAGGTTTTACATTAATTCTCTTCTTTCATTGCATATGGACTGCAGAAAGCTCAGAAGTCAAATCCATGAATATATATATCATTTTTTTATGAATTATATCCCCTGTAAATGCTATGGCATGCTTACAAAGCTTTGATTACTCATCCCACCCCGAGCTGAGAAACTGCTGATCCCCACAGAAAAAAATGAAGACTTTGAAGTCTACCAACATTGGCATGTCATAGAGTGAATGAACCTGAAAGAGAAGTGCAAGCCCTTACTTCTGATATAGTAGAAAGCTGGCAAGTTCCTACAGATTTTTACTCCCGGATGACATCAGATTCTCTCTGGCAACTTGCAGCTTGTTTAGCACTGCAGGGTAAATATAGCCATGCCACACAGTGCTAGGACTGAGACTGCCTTCCCATCTCCCCATTCTTAATCCGGGAAATCATCAAACTGCAGAGCAGATGAAGTATGAACCTGCAAGGGCAGATCTGGAACCAGTGCGCATTGGCATATCTCACATATAGTGGAGACAGAAGTTATGCTGATTTATACCCTTCGAGACTCTAGGCCAAGGTAATGGCATGCTCTCTTCTGACTTCAGTAGGAGCAGGCACTTGTGTCGGGACTGAGGCTTCCTTCCACTAGAGGAAAAACACAGCTGGAACATGAAGTCCAAGGGAGAGAAGCATCAAAAGCTGCTTCAACAGCAGTGGTTAGATTTAAACACTGTGCACACCTTTAATGTTTCTCAGAGCCAGGTTTCAGATGTGTAAGTGCATTTTTCGTCTGATGCCAAGAAAACAGATGTGAGACTTATTTCCTAATAGCCACAGGCAGTGTCACATGACTAATTCAGCATCTCCCAAAACTGGGTGCCTGCCTAGGCGTGCGATGGAGAGGTGGGAGGAAATTGTCTGGGTATGTACATTCCTTGTGGTAGGGCAAATTTAGCTCAGTGAAGCTCATGACTAACAAATACCAAGCACTCAAGATCTCAAATTATAAAATCGCACACCTTGAAACCTGTTGATAAGCTTTTACAAAGCTTGTAAAATTTGCATGAAAAGGGAACATTATAGGGCTCAGAAAGAAAATACGAAAATACCATGGTGGCCAATAGGTGTGTCCTTTAGATGTTCTGTTTTGGGATTAAGCCATAGCAAAATCCCTCTTAAAGAGTAAGTACTTTCTGCTATTCTAACCAGTCTAAGTAGCAATGCTAAAATAAGTAACCAGACTCTCTCTGCGGGTTATTCTCTGTTTTGTAATTGCCCTGAAACTGGTGTGAGAGTATCTGATGGTACTGCCGGCATGGAGCTGCAGGAGGAGATCATGCTCAGAAAAAACTACTCATAGGCCATTAAACTAAATTTTTTCATTTTAAGAAAGTGTCTTAACACTAATGATGGAACTGGAACACCCTCCCCTGATTCCCTTGTAATTTAGCATCCCCTAATTACCCAGTGAGGTACCTCCTTCAGGGGATGCTCCTGTTGCTTCCTCAACTTTCTTCGATACTCTGTACAGCTCTGCTGTTGGCTGCCTTCTTGTTTCTCCCTATCTCTTATCTTTGAGGAGTCCTAGCCAGGAACATAAATTTAACCCTGTCAGCTCTGCAATGTTTCCTGAGCTACATCTGTGCTGCAGAACCACTTCCTTCAGTCCAAGCTAAAATTTTGGCTAGCCCTCTTTAAAGCTCCATCTTTTTCGTGGTGTCCTGCAAAGACATGACAGCTGCTAGGTTGCCAGTGGGCCACAACCAGAGTCTGTCGTGTTGACCAACACTCTCTTCTTGTTTGTTTGTACCCAGAACCTATTTCAATGTCTCTTGTATCTTGTTTTGTATTTGGCTTGCTGAGTGTTTGGGATAAGGCTTGTCTGTGCTAGCTGTGCCCACCAAATGGCTCTTGTTTCAGGATTGCAGCGTACAAATGTTACAACAACACAAATGGCAAATAACGGTAGAGTAATATTAATAATGCAGTTGAAGTGTGTGTATCTAATTTGTACGTCAAACACACTGAGAAAGTTTGTTCATCTATATTTGTGTAAAAGACAAGATGCTTTTCACTGAAACTCGATCCTGAAAAGCCTAGTCTATACAGAGTGTTATATATTGCTCACAGGCATATGGGAAAAAATATCTCACCTTAATGCAAAAGTAAAATTAAATGCTTTCCCTTTGCCTTTTTTCATTTTGCAATAGAAATAAGATATATATTTACAAATCAAAAATACAGCTGATATGATCCAGTAGATCATGCTTTGTAAATGTTTTTGGTCTCATAAAAACATCCCATACAAATAGCTGATAAAAACATGGCAGTGGCTTCAGTATTTTTCACTGATAATAGACTACAAATTCAGGTTCCTGTAAGTGTCTTTTGGTCGGTTAGGTGTTGAACTGCCTGTGGTGTAAAGCTGTGCTATCTTTTTTTTTTTTTAATTTATTATTATTTACCTTTTAGTTATATCAGTTAAGCTATGTAAGTCCTGCTGTAGAGGCAAATGAAAAAGGCAGGCTAAGAAATCCCACCTATGCCTCAGTCTAAGGCCTTTTAGGCAAAGATGCAGTTAATATGCCAGGACTGCTGTGGCAATTTGGGGAGCCCCTTTATAGCTGGTGGATCCTGACAGGAACAATGAGATTTTTGCCCTGGGAATTGCTATACTTGTCACTGCCTAAGTAACCTGCACAGACAAGCAAGCTGGGCCAGCTCCGCACCAAGCCAGAGGTGATGGTGTGAACTCTGTCATCACCTACAGACGATGAAGGGTGTGGGGACGGTGCTTTTGCCAAAGCTGGGGGGAAGTGTCCCTTCCTGTTGTCTGAAGGACTGGAGAAAATTAAAAACTACCAACCTCAAAATAAAGAGAGGCAAACCGAAAAATATCACTGGGAGGGACACAGAGGAAGCTAAGGACATAGGCAGGTGCGGGCTTGGTGACCATGCACACTTGGCTTAGGTTATCATTCTAACCTGGAGAAGTCAGGCTCTGGTAGAGTCCCAGGGGTCTCTGAGGAGAGGGTAGCTGGGTTGGGAGATTTTACACTGAAGGGGTATGTTATTTTTTCTAATGACTTCTGATCTTGTGTTTTATTTTGTAAGGAAACACAACAGTGTCTTTACACGGTCTCTGCAAGGGCTATTTATATCCACATGTCTGCTTGCTCTTCTCTGTGCAAAGCTTCTCAAAGATATTTTGCAGGACACAAGATTTGGCCTTTTTGTAGAGGATGCGCTTGCACTCAAGAGCCAGGACTGCACCTAAGGAAGTAAGAATAGGAAAGGGGCTGTTGGGTAGATGTTGCACTGTGGTCTTATGCCAGAGGTCCCAGGGTTAAAAGGTAGGTGCCTAGACATGGACTAGACCCCAGATGCCTGTAGACCCCCTGGGAAACGGGTTGGATCTGCTAATAGCTAGCTGATGAGCATTAAGGACATTTGGACAGATGCCATCACAGCTGCATAATTCCTTGCAAAGCTGAGTCATTACCAATCTCATTTATAAAAGTGGCTACTTCAGGAGCATGCACAGCTTTACCCCATTTAAATAAGCAAACTGGCATTTGAAAACAATTGTAGATGCTTGTGTTCCTGCCCTGCCACACTATTGCATACCCAGTGCTAGATTAATGTGCACAAGTTGAGCAGTCACTTGTGAAGAAACAGACTGTGCTGCTGTTCAGCAGCTGTCATCAGTTAGTGGTATCTTACAAGAGAGGGGAGACCTGAAAAGCAAAGCTCATCAAAAAAGAGAGGTGAATGTGGCATTAGCATCCTCCATGACTCCCTTTCCTGGCCTTCGTCCTGGGGCTCTCTCCTCAGAGCTGCCACGCCAGTGTGGATGCACTGCAAAGGCCAATAAGGTGGTCTTCCGTGTCCTTCCCAGCTTGTAGCCCTCCGTATCCTTTTCAGAGCCATGACAAGGGAGGCAGCTCTTCTGCAAAATAGCCGAACAGGTTGGTTAGTTCAGCTCCTTCTCTCTTAAGTCCCTTTTAAAATATGTTCACGGGTGATAGAACAGTAACTCACACATGGTTGTTGTAACCCTGATGGTCTAAAGGCATAAGCAGGGCTTAAGAGAGATAATGCCTTAAGAGAGAGGCTGCCTTGTAGGAGACTTTCAAATGAATAATACTCTCGATTAAACACAGAGACCGCATCCCATGGGGTTTTACCAGTGAGTCTGCTTTAATCCTGAAAAATAGTAAATCCTCAGAAAAACCTGTGCTGTTTTGGTCCAGAAGCACGTCGTTCTTTTTAAAGGAGTTTTGGGATCAAAACTAGGAGGTTTCTTTTAAAAGTACTGCAGTGCCCTTGTTTAGGTAGCAGTTTTTTTTCATGCAGTGTGTTTCATCATTTCTGCTCTCATGCATCATTTTTCAAATCTTCCCTCATCAAATTACCACAGCTCTAGGGGTCCTGAAGAAATGAGAATAATCACTCACTGTAATTAAATGTTTCATATTTCATTAGACACTGTGTGCAATACGCAGCATGGACATCTCATATGAAACCTGCCATATCGTTATATATATCTCTCATACACCTGATTGAATCAGTTGGGGCAAAGATTTATTTACCTCACAACTTTTGTGTTGTAGAGATGATGTATTGTATCAGGGAGGCTTTGTCATCCAAATCGGCAGCTGCCAAGAATGGCCTCGCCTGTGTCTGAGCATGACAGAAAGGAAGACAACACAAAATCATGTTGTACTGGCAAGGGCCAGTTCTTCTTATCAAGATGGAGAGAATAAGAAAGGACTGAGGAGAGGCCTACAAAAGTGCAGACCTTTGCAGTGCATCGTGGTGTGCCGGCAGTCCTCAGTCAAATCTTTGAACAGCTCTAAAGAGGAGCTTTGTTTCTTCGTCCAGGGCTCAGTCAGCCAGGCTAAACAATTAAAATTGTCCATGTAAATCTCAAAAAGCTGTCAAGTAGTTAGGACTTTGGCATTCAATTGTATCACTGGGAGGATTTTGTGGTCTCAGCTTTCAAAAGCTGAGGTGGCATTAGTGAATTTATGGTGGTACTTTGAACAACAATTTTTGCTGTTGAAACATAAATTATTGAGAAGACTGAAAGAACTAGCTCAGAAATAAACTGAGTAAGTGCCCACAACCAGCAACTCATAAAGAAAAGAGAGAGAGTGATGCTAGCTATAAATGCCTCATCTCCTGTGTTGGTCCTAAAGGGCCTGTTCAGGAGTTGCTGGGAAGTGATGCTGTTGCTCCTAAAGGAATGAGGCTCTTTACCACATTTACTTATCTCTTTGGATGTGTTCTTTAATTTTCAGATCTACTTTTCTTTGTCTCCTGGGTAGAAAATAAGAAAGGAGAAACACTGTAAGAGCCCCATGAAATGTATTTATTGAAGCCCAGATCTCCAGAGAGAGAGAGAGGGGAAACCATCCAAGCTGCCCTGTAAAAAGGGAAATAATTTAATAAGTTGCAACAGAACAGGAAGTTCAACAATAACAAAAAAAAGAAGGGAGCCACAACTATAAAATACAGAATGAAAACAAAGAAACCACATGAAATACCTATTCCAGCACAGAAGAAGAAATAAAAAGGGAAAGAACAACCATAAAGAAGATATATTAAAAATGACCTTAAACATAATGTTGAATCTATACCACCACACTAGGTTGCTTGGGACCTGTATTTTGAGATATCAGCACATTAAGCTCCGGATATTGCCTTGGAAACCTGATCTAGCATTGTGTACTTGGACAACTGTGTCCACATCATTGCTCCTGAGGTCCAGCGTGTGCTAGTGAAAGGGTAAGCACTTTCCTTTTTGTGCATTGCCGAAGTTCTCAGTCCTTCTTTGCAGCAAAGGAGGCAGTCATCATTTAATTACAGCGGGCTGCTTGAGTTGCATGTTGCTAGTATCATTAACAGGCTGGTTTCCCATGGCACTAAATGGCGCAGTCCTGAGGACAGGGCTGAACTGGGAAGCCGGGAACCTTCCTGCTCTACTGGGCATGCCCTTGGCCTGTTGCATGGCTATGGGCACATTGTGCCACCTCCTGAACAGGATATGTGCTATTATTGTGCTATACATGAAACACACAGAGACATATAAACGTGTTTGTGTGTATGTGTGTATCTATATATATGAATGTATGAAATGTTATATTTTTGGCCTTCCTGATGCTTACCGCAAGTTGTTTGTATTAATGGAAAACCAAGTTGCGTAGTCCATTTTAATTTTTATTTAAAACTTTGTAGCTCTCTTGAGATGAGCAATACTCAGGAGACTCCACATAGCTACAGGACATCCCTTAGATATTGAAAATCTCAGCACCCATCAGATCACACCCTCCTGCAGCCCTGATCCACACTCCTGCCTATGCTAGTGCTGGCTAGAAGGGATGTCGTGGTCTAGCGAGGTGGTACTGGGGCCATCCGTGTTGCCATGCCTGGGTGCAGCAGGGAACGCAGCTCAGTTACCTCCACCGGTCACTCCTCCATAGGTTTATCACCCAGAGTGAGCAGTTGCAAAAGTCTTTCCCAGGTAAGAAACCCCATTTCCAATGTCAGTTCCATAATCAGACAGGGGAAAAAAATAATCAGTCATTTTGTAGCTGAGGTGCGCACATGCCAGCAAACCTGGCATGAGCAGAGACAGGGGCCGGTGTTGGGAAAGTTGCTGGCTCAGTGAGTAGTGACAAAATGCTAATTTTAACAGTTCATCCTTTTTTGAAGCATTTGAAAAATACATTGTGGGCAGATGTCTCATTTGTGTGAGAGGTTTTTAATAAAGTCTTTGCAGCTTTGCAAGTCTCCCTCCCTGCTTTGCTGAGCAGACTTAGATCCAGTCTGGCATGTGTTTCTTTCTGTGGGACAGGCACCTCAACCCAGGATATTGTATTGGAAACCTGACCTGCCTTATGCAGCTGCCCTGTATAATGCTTTCCAGAAGAATTACAGCAATGGTGAGGCTGTACAAATAATATGATGAATGCATGGGTATCTTTTTTCCTCGATGTTTATATCACAACACCTGCGCAGACAAGTAACTGTGCTGAAGCACATTATTAAGGTTGCTATATCAATTAATCAAAATGTAGGAAATGCCAGAAGGAAGACTGCCTGTATGCGCTTATCTCTGTTGCTCTCATACCTTATGCAGCATGCAGAGTTTTAAGAAGATCACATGTTAATTTTCCTATATACCTATGCCTCATTAAGTGCACAGGGCAGATGAGTCCCCTTAGTGAGCAATTATTCAGAGTTTTATTCCATCCTTGCTATTTAATATGAGATTTTATACCTTATTTATTACTATTTATCCCTATAAATCCTTCTGTGAAGAAGAAGTTATTACCTGCTATATGGGCTTTTCTGTAGTACTTACCATTATGAAGCCTGAATGTTTCAGAAACAATAATGAATATATCCTCCTACTAGCTCTGTAGGATGATGGTGAGAGTTATCTCCATCTTAGAGCTGGCAAGTCGAAGCACAGAATGATTAGGATCAGAAATATTCCCTAAGTTTAAACACTTATTTTTGAGTGTATGGAATACTACACCGTTTATAGTCAGACTTTTTATGTCATTATTGGAAGAACATTTGTTTCACCCTTGAGGTTGGTCTATCTTGCACATTGGATGCTGTTGACAATAACAGATTGTGACTATGTACCTGAAGTTTGTACTACACTGTAGTTGCTGCCCAGATGACAACAGGGTGTTCCTTACAGTCCACTGCTTTTGGGTTAGGTTTTCTCTAGGTTCTCTTAGGTGAAAGATGAAATTTTTTTGTAGCTAGTAGAGGACAAACAGTGAGCACTTCCAGCTTAGGGCTTAGACCCTGAGCCATTCATCCCATCTCCACTTTGGAGTCAGGGCTTTTTCCCCCATGCTCCCTGGAGTCTGGAGTCTGGACTCCAGTCTCTCTTTGAGCTCTTCATGCCAGCTCTCTTTGCTCAGTCTACCAATATTGCTGCAGCTTACAAACATAGCCAAGAAAAAATACCTGAGCAAGAAAACCGCTGTTAAAAGGCAGCATTGGCATGAGAACAAATATTTACAAACTTCCTGTGAGGTCATTTAGGCTGTAATTTAAATGAAGATGCATAAACATCAGAGAAATTTGCAGTGGCCTTCTACCCAGAGAATGGGCAAAGAAAGGTGCCTTTAAGATGGAGGTGAGATCCCAGATGAGCCAGCACATATGTGGTGCCTCCAAGAGCTGGGTTCCCTTTCAGTCCTATGGATGCTTGTCCTTTGCTCCTGCCACAGGTGAAGCAGTTTCCTTGGTCTCATCAGGTCCCTTCCGTCACAAGCAGGGTGATGGGAGGGGGATGCAGGGGTGCATGTAGCACAGCTGGGTGGAGATCGGCTTTTTTGGCTTGTATCTAGTGTTCAGGGCTCTGAGTCCCTGGTCATGCTAGGCAAAAGGGAGAGCTTTTTTCCTCCACCTGTCTTGGTCACTCAGCTACCAAAGGTGGATGGACAGGGGACCCAAGAGCTCTGGAGGTGTGAACACACTGTGATGTGTGGAGGGATGGTGTTGCTTAAATAGTCTTCAGGATTTCAACTGATAAAATCAAGGTCTTCACTCAGTAGGGGTGATTTTTTAAACTTACAAGATGGACAAATTTGGAAACGGTTGCACAGTATGGTGGAAGGCTGATGTGTAGGGTGAAAGCAGTCTTATTCAACTTGTCAAATCTTTCCTGAAGGTGACAGGACACCCTGACACGCTCAGAGCAAAGGTGTCCAGAATATTTTTTTAACAAAGGCAAAGCAACATATCTTCCCAAGGTAATTTTAAGAGCCTAAACTGCAACTTCCTGCAATTTCTACAACTGCAGAAACCAATACTACAGAAACCTGATGCAAACATCTGGCACGTGTAAATGTCAGTTCAGGCAGTCAACATTTGGCGTATAAGGAACTGAAAACAGGATCTTACAATGGGAAGTGTCTGATAACCTACCAGCCCTAACAGTGATACTTAATTTCACAGCTCCAAAGCATGTTGCCAGTGCTCTGTGTCCTTGCTGCATGTCCTGTCATGTTGTGACACGCCGGGAAGCTCCCTCATTCTCTGTATGATCCAGACACTGAAATGGGGATACAGATTTGTATTTCATTTTTGGGGTGTACTTTGGCTACTGGCATTCACCAGCTGTTCACTGGATCGTACCTGTATGTGTACAGAAGGAAATGTGTGTGTGGATGCAGGTACATGCAAGCATGTATGTGCACATATGCACATGTGCAAGGATGCTGGAGATACTTGCCACATGACTGATTTCACTTCGGAGCTATGACTATGTCCTGGCATTCGGCAACGAGTTTCAGAGCAGTGGGTTTCGGCCCCCTGCCCCACTCCCCAGTGAGGAACCTAATGAAATTCAACAAGGGCAAGTGTAAGGTCCTGCACCTGGGGAGGAATAACCCCACGCATCAGTACAGGTTGGGGGCTGACCTGCTGGAGAACAGCTCTGTGGAAAGGGACCTGGGAGTCCTGGTGG
>VZSZ01000803.1:1566-68471 GCA_013398815.1 Ibidorhyncha struthersii | reverse complement strand
ATTCAAATCCGGCCTTGATGCCGTCCTGTGCAACCTGCTGTAAGTGAGCCTGCTGTGGCAGGGGGGTTGGAATAGATGATCTCCAGAGGTCCCGTCCAACCCTGACCATTCTGTGATTCTGTGATGTGTGCCTTGCTGCTCGGGGCAGCTCCTCTATGGTGCCTCCCACACTGAAGGTGGGGGCATGGCCTTGGGGTACAGATATTTCCCCAAAGCCTGAGGCATGGCATGGCCAAAGCAGTAGAGCACTACACGCAACAGAGACCATCTCCATGCTGGCTACTCTTCAGACAGTGTGGAGAGGACTGCCAAGGGATAGAGGCAGTTGGAGCATATTTTGGAGATGCAGAGATGTGGAAATACCTCCTATGGGCTGCAGCAAAGAGAGGCAGGACAGCAGTGTTGTTCAAAGTGATGCAGGGTCACTGCCAATCTGAGAACACTGGCTATGTACACCTGCAGGTGCTTGTTTGTCTGGTTGCTGGGTGAATGATGAGCCCCAGTGCCTACCTGCATGGCCCCAGTTCTTGTTTTGGGTCTGTGGGTCAGGAGCAGCTGCTCTGTGCAGGTCTGGGGCAGGAGCTGTGGGGTCCAGCAGCCACAGCCTGGTGAGGCTGAGAATTGGCTGGGCAGGCAGACCAATACCATGTGAGTGAGTCCCTGCAAGGCAGCGGTGCCCCAGGCTTTCAGGCACATTGAAAATGTGAACCATTTGAAAACTGAAAAAACATTGAAAGCCATCTGAAAATGGGATCCCATCTTTAAATGACAAACTTGAGTGCCAAGTGGCAAGGACATGCACACAGGAAGGAAAATGTTTAATACTTTCTTCACAGAGGTATGAATCCTCATTTCCCACATCTCAAGAGGCTGTCCCAGTTGATATCCCCGTTCAAGGCTATAGGAAAACTAGTGGCACCCTCCTCTCCCCTGTGGTTGGTGCTGCTTCAAGGCAAAGAAACTGAGCTTCACCTGGAGAGCAAGAGAAAGGCCACGTGGTGAGAACTCAGGGAAGGGAAAATCCCAGCCTTGGTTGCCAACACTGCTTCTATGTTTCATCAATGTCTGTTCAATGTCAAATGCAGGAATAATGCAAATTTTTTTTAGTTTGTGCTTAGTTAAACTTGAGTTAATTGAACTTCACCCCTAAATACTTTTACTGGATCTGGCTCTGAGTCATATTGCAGATTCTGACCAGGTAGTGACTGGGAGAGGAGTCTTTGACAATATCCTCTAAATGCCTTTTTAAGATAAAAATCAATTTTTTTCTACAAGCAGAGTAAATTACTGGGCTTTGTTCCTGGCACAATGAATATAAAAATAGCCTGGCCACAGTCTCAATCTATAAACCTATAGCAAATGAGAAAAAGAATTGCTTTAAAGTAGATTTTTTATAAAGCATGTACTTGGGATGGCCTGAAATGAAAAGGAATTGCTTTATCTAATCTTGCCAGGAAAAGCATTTCAGCACAGAGGAGTATGAAAGTGAATACTTGACCCTCCTTGGAGGCCAGTTTCCGTACGGGGTCAGGCAGAAAGACAGCACCTGATGAAGGCTGAAGATAAATCCAGGATAAAACATGGAGGATGACTGAGAGTTCAGGCTTTGTGGTTTATACTTGAGCCTTATCACTGGTGAAAGAAAATTGAAGTGATTATATAGTACTTTGAACTTAATGGAAAGAAGAAAGATAGCGAATGGTTGATTACATCTCTTCTTGAAGTCATTCAAGTACAGGCCATTGCCCATTAAACTGTTGCCAAGGCAGCATTAGCTGGCAGCTAGATAGCTCAGAATCCATTCTCTAGCCTTCCCTGGTAAAGATTAACCATATCATCTCACTTGCTTTCATCCTCAGAGCAGGACAGAGCAAAAAGCATTGTGGGAAGTTTCAGTGCTTCTTCGTTGCCTTCAGCCTGGGTCCAGAGCAGGCTGCAATGAAAACAGCAGGATGCTTGGGCTCCCATGGGAATGGGGCAAACTGGTTCACTGGAGCACAAGAATAAACCTCCTACATTTCTGTAAAACGAGTTGCAAGCCGTAACTCTCCAAAAGTTCCTTAAGAGTAAAATTACCAAGAATTACTGGGTTTTTTAGGAGACTCTCACACAGCATTGAGGCCTGACTCATGATTGTGAATGCTCATGCTTGGCAGGGTGCAGCATGTAAGAGAACAGCCAGAGACATGTGTGTCCTGGGTGCCTTGAGGTGCTGCAGGAGGGTGTTTGCCTGGGACCTGATATGAGGACACAGCTAGGAACAAAGGTGGTGAATTTTAGCCACTGCTAAGAATAAAATAAATTATCACACAAGTTACATAGCTATCACTAGTTCAGACTAAACGGGCTACTAGCTTGCCTATGGTAGAACTTTAAAAGACATAATGAAACTGTAGTAGAGCGGAGAGACAGCAGAAAAAGGACCGGCTTTATAGTGACATTGTGACCTTGATCAAATCACTGCACCTTCCTTTTGCAGGTTTGTCCTGTATGGTCAACTCAATGCCTAATAATGGCACCTATCATCAGCATTAACTATGTGACTGCAGAAAATGCTGCAGCTGGCTATAAGGTTCCTCCATGGCTCTGCAGAAGGATTGTATGTGTCCACAGAAAAATGCTGTCCTGCTGGGAGAAAACAAAACTGAAGCTAGCACTGGACTCCATATCACAAAGAGCAAAAGTGCTCAATGTTCAAATGATGGGGAACAGAATAACTTTGTGCTGAAGCAGGCAGAGCACTAGTGCTAAAACTGGTGCCTAGACATGAATCAGAGCTTATTATGAGCAGCAACAGCGAAGATTTGAGCCTGTCAACCAAAAAGAGCAAGGGTGAACACACCCACTTTCACACAAGGAACTGAAAAGTGATTTCGATCTTGCTAACATTGGGTTGTACTGTTTGTAAAAGACTTTACTTGGAGGTGATCTAGCAGTCAGCAATGTCCTCCTGCCTCCTGTTTCAAAAGAAGGGCACAAAAGACACTTGCACTACATTTCATTCTAAAGATAGCTAAAATCGGGTAACTAGCAAGAACTTTATTATTCTTCCACTGCAGAAATATATCAAAAAGAGAGATTGCTGGCCTGCATATGGGTTAATGTGAAGTTTAGCCACAGTAATTAAGCATTTTTATGTGAATCCGACCAACCAGGAAGATGCAGAAGAGGCAAAATTACTCCTCATTCAGAAACAGAAAAATCACTTCCAAGTCGTACATTCTTGGTCTGCTCTCACTAATACTGAGATAAATGGGAGCTTGTTTGACGGAATAGACAGAGTGTTTGGAAACTGTTTAGGTACACTAGCACTCTTTTTGAAGGGAGCACGATACCGTTTTCTTTGCATGTTTACAATGTGACTAGGTTGTTGCATATTTCTTACTGAATCCAATGAGTGCCATATGCTAAAACTTAGTTTCAGTGTATGAGAACAGCCTACTCTTACCTTAGAGCAACACCACCAGTGCCTCACAGTCATGGTCCTCAGAAAGGCTCCAGCTCCTTCTTCTGCCCTCCACGTCCCCTCCAAGTCCTCCCTTCTCAACTCCTTGCTGTACCCCACCAGTAGATAGCTGGGGGGCTTGGCATTCAGGTCAGATGTGCTGGCTGGTGGAGGAGCTGGTGCCCTGAAAACTTGCCTTTGCTGAAGAAATTAATCTTCTCCTCTAAGTAGTTACTAATTTTAACAAAACTAGGAATTAAGACTTTCTGTCCCTCTGTCAAATGTGATTGCAACTGGCAGTGAGCTCAAATACTCAGAAGAAAGATGGCCCAAGAGAAAGGTAATAAAATCTTTCTTTCTTAGGAGACTGGTGAAATAGGGATGAAAATAACAAATTTGCCTGCTCTTCAGTTGTGAACTATCAAATGCAGGCGTACTTCCTGATTTTTTAGTTATGAAAAGATGGCAGTTCTTTAAAAAAGGTGGAAAAGAAATATATATGTGCCTGTGTATGCATAAACACAGGAAAAAATGGTGGAATAACTTCAAAACTGAGTTTAGACAGTGAAGACAAAGAACAAGCTTTCTGGATGCAAGCTCAAACCAAACTCCTAGTAAGAGTCTTTTCAGGACTTTATGGAAAATGTGATGCAGATCTAGATCCACATTCAAATGCTTTAATTCAGTAATGAGCTCAATGTCGCTCACAGACCCTTACATTCCTCATGTATAGAAAACCTCACTTTTCACCGCAGACAGAAGCTGTAAGTCCCAGAACTAAGACTGTGGCTCTTTTCTCATGATGACTTTCTTGGTCTTACAGTCATACTTGCACTTCCAGAAAACATTAACAGATCTTGACTCCTAGAAGCCAATACTTACTGTCTGAAAAAAATTAGGTGTTTGTGAAACTGCTGTGGTCCTGGGCCCTGTTTAATTAAGCAGTGTGTTGTAAATACTGGAGGTGTTTCAGGGTGTTTTCCACGTAGCAAGAGCTTCACCTTGGTGCACAAGTCAGAGGAGGCACAAGAGCTCTGTTGCTTGAAACAACCTCACAAGTATTGCAGGGTGACGAGTTGAAGAAGGAGCAGTGAAAGACACTTCTTCTTTTCTGATGGCACCTTTGCAATGACGGGTACATCTGTGCCCACACAAAAAGAATTGTAGCTAATCTCTTCCCGTCCTGGGTGTTGGGTCACACTCCTCACAGTGTGAAACCTCTGAAGATGGTACCAGAATTTCTACCTTAAGCGCTGCTGAGCCTTCACTATTGCTTTTCCCTGTGAAGTGTTTTGAGCTAGGCCTTTTTCAATCAAATTCTGTACTCAAAACCTCTCTACTGCCTTGGAAAATGCTTTCCAGAGCAGCCATGCTTCCCACCCTTTCCCATCCCACCCCATCTCAGTGGCAGCCTGCAGACACTGCCTGTGGGTAGCTTGTACCACAGGTGTGCATAAGCAGTGGGAGCACTTGCTGCGGATGTTTGAGTGCAGGGATCCCAGGTGCCCAGGAGGTTGGTTTTAGCTGAACCTTCCCTCAGGACTGTGGCATCTGTGCTGTGTCTGGTACACCCTAGGGCAGCCATGACTGCCCTCTGGTTGCAGAGTAGACATAACCCACCATAATGCTCCCTCTTAGCATTTTCCTTGTTAAAGTACTTCAGCTCTTTCTAAACCACTGATGTGTCCAACGAGCTCAGAATTATTTGGCAGTAAGGAGCTAGCCTGGCTTACCTGCTTCTTTCCTTATATTTGACTTATTCCCAGACCTCCAGGACTCTTCTTTGTATCTACACATGCAGATCCCTGTTACACAAATGAAAACAGGAAAATGAGTAGGTGTGTGGTAAGTGAACTGGTGCATCAAACTGGCACCCCTAATTATTTTGTCAAGTCATTTCCCAATGGGAGGATAATGAAAAGTGAAGCATTAAAGTTAATGAAAAAATTCAGGTTGAGAAATCAAGCCCTGAAACAGGAAAGATATTCCTGAAGTGAATGTTGCCAGCTGTAGAACAACTATAATCTCTGTGGTCTTGCTATATGTTGATGATAAAAACTTCTCATAGAAAGCAGAAAGATAAGTGGGATGGAATTATTTCTGCAGTGGGATCTCTGATTTAGGGGATACTTCCTGGGGTTTGAGTGGTCTATTTTTTAATCTTAATGGTAGTTGTTTACTTTCATTTTTCTGCTGTTTTAGAGGAAGAAGGAGGGAAAGAAATATTTGAACTACTTGGCACTCATAACACTTATGTTCTATTGGCTTCATCTGATCACTAAGGTTACAAGCTCCACCAGCTGCGCCAGGAAAGCTAGTAAATTTTCTAACTTAAATGAAGAGATTAGGTTTGCTGAACATGCAAAAATCTATCATCTTTGCCAATGGAGCTATTAAGCTCTTTGATCCACAGCTGTTTGGCCTGAAGTCTCTCACAGGCAAGCTGATCTTCATTCTCCATCTTGTCTTTTGCCAGTTACAATTCCCAAAAGCATCTGAACCCCAGGAGGAGCCCAAGTCCCCATGACTTGGATCTTTGTGTGCTAAGGTCTGCAGAGTAGGATTTGTCCCACCTGGTGTTAGCTCTCAGACACAGTGTATGTATCTAAGCTGGCTGCCTGGCTCTCCCTGTAACCAGCAGAGTTGCTTGTGAAGACAGCAGGCTGGTTTGCCTTGCTGTGGGATGAGCATATCAGGTAGGAGTGCTGAACCAACCATCTCCTTTCATTTATCATGGGGGCACCTGGAGAACTAACTTCCACTTGATGCCCTGTGTTGGTCAGGTGAGGTAAAGTCCACCTAAAGGGCTAACCCAGATGACGGACAGATAAGCTGGCCAAATGTGTGCCCATTCCATCACCTGTGTGTGTCTGGGATTCACTAGCTGTGTGTCTTTACATCTAAGTCCTTTGAGGGATGTGATCCAAGCCTCATTTCACCACATGATCTTATGCACAAGGACACATGTAATTCTCTTCCAGGGCTTCTGAAGAATTATTTTCTGTTTATAACAAAGATCACACAACAGGTTGCATTCCTGTCTCCAGGAAAATGCAAACTCTTTACTTTAATTACTATTTATTACAACTTCATAAGGGAGCAGGGCTCATGCTGTTTGCTCTGGCTGCCTATCTTCCTCTCAGTCAAGCCCTCTTAATAAGCTCATTCTCTCTTGCTTGCTCCTTCCATAGCCTCACAAATACTCAGTTTTCAGATGCCCAGTGGCATGGCTTTAATACAAAAGGTGGACTATGTCCATACCCCAGATTCAGCTACAGCTTATAGGTTAGGACCCTTGATTATGAAATGTAGAAAAATATAGGTTTGAGCTTTCCAGGCTGAGGAGGGTGCTCAGCCCACCTCACCCATTGCCTGGAAAAGTACTTTAGACATTGAGCTATTACATCAAAAACTCCCTAAAAGTCTCCCTACCTTAGTTTCTTAGAATAAGAAAGCAAACTTTTGGATCTAGTCCTTAATGGAGGAGTCATGTCTCCTACCTTTAGCCCTCTATAAGACAGGCCTCTGGTCACCTGTACCCAGACAGATGTTTTAGGTACCTAAATCCAGGTATGATAGATTTCAAAGCAACCTCTCTGATTACTGTGTCTTTTTATCTTAAGGGTGTCTCTTCATCCCTTCCCAGGTGTGATAAAGTGAGGAAGTCCAAACTCGATAGAAAACAGGAGATGCCTTACCAGAGATGGAGATAGGCATCATCATGTATACACCTTCCCTCCGGTCGGTACCACCCCAGAGGTTTCTGAGGAAACTAGGACTGGAAGGTGAGTGCTGATCCCTAGGAAGACATTTCTGCAAGGATACCTGTTTTTTGAATCCAAAATATTCATTGGGCTATACACTGTACTTAACCAAGACATCAGTATTTCAAGCACACTAGAGCCCTTGATTTGCTAAGCAAGTCAAACTCTCCCAGTCTCTTGACACAGAGTAGGGTTTTTCATACCTCCTTCATATGAATTTCTCTCTCCTGAAGGTGTGTTACCGCTTTTGTTCTTGATATTCCAAGTAACACTTATTAGTGTGCTGTGAAAGACTGTGAACACTTCCCTACATCTGCTGGAAGTACTTTCCATAACAAAGTCTATGATAATGTTTGCATTTTGTACAGCTATATCACCCTGGTGACTCATAGTAACTCCTGTAAGTGAATAAAATTCCCCACTCTTTCGCCTTCTCTGTCACTACCCCAGACCCCTGCAGAAATGTAGTAGTGAATTCCCTGGGAGAATCCCCAGACTACTGCAGAAATCCTGCAGATATATACTAAAGGCATGATCTTGAAATGGGTGCTAAATTTCACACTACTATTCTTCTTCCAGACTTGCGGGTTATCTGTTTCTACCTGTACTGTGCTCAGATGTCTTTCTGTGGCAAGTTCTTTCCTGCAAGTGGCTAATGAGCAAATTTCGTTAACACACACCTACTTTTTCAACCGTAGTCCTTGGTGGAAACAGCTGAAAAGATCCCGGTTCCCCTGGGAAATGCTACAGTTGTCCTTCAGCACAACCTGCTGCCATCTCCCTTTAAAGCCATTTCTTACTTTCTTGCTATAGTTAATATGCTTTTCCTTTCCCCCCCTCCATTTTAACTAATGATTTCCGGTATCACGAGTGCTTCTCTGATGTTCGGACAGCTTTGCTCGGCTGCAATTACCTTTCCTTAAAGCAATCAATCAGCACTCTTGTAAGGAAGGGCGTGAGGCTGGACTGGTACTCTCCAGCTGGCAGGCCCAGGCTGTTGTTTTGTCTTTGATTTTTCATTAATCATGACATCATTAATTATTGCTTTCCTTTAAAATTCATCCCATACTCTTGCATACCATTACAATCAAGCTATCGTGCCTTTAGATGCAAGTTCACTTTCTTAATTACAGTTACTGTATTTGCTGTTCTCAAGTCATGTGGATCCCTCTCCTTCATGGCTTGACAAAATTACTTGGAATGGCTGCCAGGTCTCTGAGTGTCCTGTGGTGAGGGATTTGCTCCCTGCTGGCTGAGTGCATCCAGCTCTCTGAGTTTTGCTTCTCCCCCAAGGAGTTATTTTAAATTTCCTGACACTTATCCCATATCTGTCCTCCTTTTCTCCAGATTTTAATGTTCTTGCAGAAAACCAAAGCTGAGTTTCATTTAGAGTTTTCACACACCTACGCCAGCTCTAATCCTCTCAGCATAAAAACATCACTTCTTTTCTCCTTTAAAACCTTTGTGTTTCAATAGCTGAATAACTTTTTACAATTTCCTTTTATTATTACTATTTAATTTCCTCTGCAAACTTCTAACTCTGTTTGACTTTTGGCAATGTTTACCCCAGCCCTGGCCTCCAAAATGAAGTTTTCTTTGCTGATTAGCTCTTTCCTCCCTTCCAAATGGATGCTGTGCTGAACTTCCTAATGTAGTTCTCCATCCATTTTGGTCTGTAGCCCCTTCCTGCAAGTTTTCCTCCTTGCCTTGTGAAGTGAATTCTAGAGAGCTCTCTGCAGCTTTTATTGTAAATAAATTATAGGTCTCCTTCAGCTGAAGTACCTTACAACTCTTTGGCCTAACTGCCTTCAACAGATCACCTTCTGAAATCTGCACTTTCAAAACTGAAAATCTGAGTTGTTTTTGTATATGCCTCCATTTCATCTAAAACAAATCAACTCAGTTTAGGTAATGGCTCAGTTTAGCTCTGAAATTAACATTAGTCTTTCCACTGGCTGTAGAAACTTGGATCTGCCCTGTTTAAATGTTCTCCAGGGCTGAGGGTGTAAACACAGTATTATGGGCCACGGTTTCAGCTGGTTTAAATTGCTAAAGCTCTGCTGGACTCTGGCCAGTCAAGTGGAGTCTCCCTTGTCTAAGAAGCTGAAGTTTTCATCAAAGTATTTTGGAAGCAACTACAGTCTCTTAAATTATTAAGAAAAGAGATATTTTTGCCATCTTTCCACAGATGAAACTGCAATAAAATATATGTTCTCACACTGTTTATAGTAGTCTCCAAATTAATTTACTATACCTGTCATAATATATTATCAATGCCTTCCATGTGCATTACCTCATTTGAGAGCCTCTTCTTGTTGTATGTAGCAAATGGCAGGAAAATTTAATGTGATACAAATAAGCTTTGGACTGATTTAACTTTGCATGCCCAGACTCTTCCAGTCCTCCTGCTTGCAGTGATTGCAAGTTAGCATTCAGACAGCGGCAGCAGAAATGAGAGAGGGAGACACCAGCGCCAATCTTCAGAATCTCCAGTGAGTTAAGTAAAGCAGGCTACAAAGGGGCCAGAGGCTAATTATCATATCAAAATTTAACTAAGTGGTAGCACACTGAATTGGACAGCAAGATTACACAGTCTGAGAGTGTTAGATCCTCATTGCTTCTTCCCCTCCATTACACTCTACCACATCCCTATCACCAGGCACATCCAAAGACACACCAGAGGAGAGAAGAGGAGGACAGAGAGGTCAAAAGGATGGTAGTACAAGTAAAATGTGCCAGTTGCCTGCGAGGGCATTTTGTATCTTAGGGCGAAATAATAAATTTCCGGGAGGTTAAGGGTCAAGTTTTTCAATGCAAACTAATAGTAACAAAGCCCGTAACGGCTTTCTGCCACCCACCACCCAGTGCTCATATTGCCTGATAGCATCCTGTTACTCATTCAGTAATAATACAGCGTTAGCTCGTCCTGAATAGCTGCTCACACTTGACATACTTTGAAGTATTTGCATGGGTAGCTCCTCTGTACTGGGATTTAAACAAAGGGAGGCACAAATTCCAGCATTTGGCTTGTCCTTTCCATCCTGCATCTCCCAACTTATACCTGCTTTAAATACATAAAAGCCTTATCACAGGCTGCTCGGTTCTTTGTGATAGGTAGGCTAAGAGAGCAAACACGGGTTTCAGTGATTACCTGCCCGGTACAGAAACACAGGTTGGCAAACATTAGCCGAAGAACAAGCCACTTCATTTTTGGCAGGTATTATAGACTACTGAGGAAAATAAACTGGCCTTCTTTCTAATTTTAACTTTCTGATTGACACAGTGCCCACTTCAGACTGACTGCAAGCCTGAGTGTTGGGCGCTGGGCCGATGGAGAGGGGGAGTGCTCACAACTCTGACTGCTGCAGGGCAGAAGGACAGAGCCAGAGGCAGCAGCATGGGGAGGAAAATGGAGGCAAAGGTGAGTCCCTGGAAGGCAGGGTCAGCTGTTTCAGTGGTGGATATCTGCTCATGCTCTCTGCATGCTTCACAGTAACATCAGTGTAGCCATGGATGAACTGAGGCTGAGCTGAAGAGAAATGCTTGAGTCCGAAAATGTGTCCACTTTAGTGTTTTTCTTCCTTTCACATAATTTCTTATTTAAGGTATTGAATCCAGTGCAATGTTAGGCTAGTGAGACTCAAATCATTTGGACCATTCCAACATCAAGCTGAACTCTCAGTGGTCCAGTAACTGGTCCATCCCCTCTTAGTGTACGCTGTCTCCCTGAGGCACAGCACACACAGTTTTCTAAACATTGAAAACCTCCAAGATAAGTAGGAGTGTCACCAAAACTCAAACACTTCTTGATCCTCTATAGTTTATACTGCACTTATTTCTGACATGGACTGTAGATTATTATTAGCCTCCAAGAGCAAACAAACAAAAAACCTCACCCTTTTTTTCTGTCTTATGTGCAAAATATTGTTTCCTCTTCGGAGGAAAAACTGAAGTCCCAGATGCGTGCACGCTAAGGCAAAAAAGTCATTGTAGTTTATATTTGTGCTATACCATTTTTTTTCACTTTTTTTTTTTTTTTTTTTTAGTGAAAGCACGGATGCCTATATAGCAAATTTTACCCTGCTGAGATGGTCTTGCTTTTCTCAGTTGCCTTCTACAGTCACTGTAGAGTCATCCCACAGATTCCCTGAGTTTTCTGGGGTGCTCGGCGTGAAAAAAATACCCACTGCACTATGCAGCAGCACAGACCTGAGGCTCTGGTGCGCTGTGATTCTGGATTTCTGCAGCAACGAAAGAAAGCTGTATTCTAACCTCTTTGGGTGAGGAAAACCTTATGAAAAATCTGAGAAGCCTATTGTAGTTGGAAGTTAAGGTTTTTCCTTTCTTCACCAGGAGACACTGTGGGAAAATGGAGAAAGTGATATCATTAGGGTTTATCTAACCTAGATAATTTAGGCTAGTGGGAAAGTCTGACAAAATCTATTGTTTAATGTGTCAGGTTTATGAGCTTAGCTACATGAGGTATTTAGGGGACTGTTAGTGTGTAAAAGGTGAAAGCGGGAATTTAAAAGCCTAATAGCTATTTCCACACTTGTGTTGATCCTGTGCTCCTTCCCTGCTATGCCACATAATCTGCATATAGTTTAATGCATGTAATATTTATGCATATTCTATAGCTTGCATGGAGTTTAATTTGATGATCTTCTGCCATTTAGCTTAATCCAGTTTGGAAAGGCCCACAGAAGACACTGGAGCTAGTACTGTGCTGGCTGTTTCCCACCAGCTATCATGCGTTTTCCCCACTGCTTTTCAGCCAGAACAAATACCTCAGTTCTTCATTTTCCCACATTGGTGCCAGCTGCAGTGTCAAAGAAACATGCAGCTCTCAAGGAGGACAAGTGCATCTCCCAGGCTGGAGGCTCACCAAGCGACGATGGCCGGACAGTGCTGCCCTGAAAGCTCTGGGGAGAAGTTTGCCCTCCCACCAGCTTTGGGCGGCAGCGGGCCCACGGGGCCTGCCAGCACTCTTGGCAGAGGCTGGGTGGAGGATGCAGCAAGTCCTGGCTAGCTCACTCCTGTCATCTCCTGCCCGTGAGCAACTTCCCAACTGTCCTTTCCCCTCAAACAATTGCTTACGGTTTGTGAAGACATGAAAGCATTGGTATGCTGCTCATGCGGTCAGCAAACAGCCTTCCTTGTTTTAGAGTTCACATTCAGAAGCGGCTCTTGGAGGGAGAACAAGTCACTGCAGTGTAAGGCAGGGTGTGAGCTTGCAGTGCATCAGCTGCTCTGGGCAGCCACTGCATGCTCTTGCCTGGTGGGTCTCTGCAAAAAACGGGAGGTAGCTTCTCACTCTGGGGAACAGGGCATGTCTCTGTCTTTGTATGTCATGATGTGGGGTCTGGAAAGCTGCCTACAAGCTCATCTGGCCACAACGGAAGTCTTAACCCTCTCAATCAGTCTCTGATGTCCTTTTTCTGTCCTTTTCCTGTAGCTTGCTGTGTTGCTGTCATACTGCTTTTTACATGAATGGTGTTGATGTGAATTTCATTGTGCAAACTTCCAGCTATCAGGCTTGATCTTGATTGTTGTCTCAAACTGATATTCCAGTGCCTCATTCTAATCAGCATCTATTGCTAGAGGGTTTTTTAAAGAACAAATATTTAGATGCAGGCGTTCACTCACTTGCAGAATAATTTATCTGATAAAGATTGGGCTTGATATTTTATGTCCTTCTTCCTCACGAGGAAGGGTATTAAGATGGTAAAATTTGCCATGTGCCTACTCCCAGTGTAGAAAACAAAGTATGTGAAAGCAGTAATAAACCAGCTTTTCCTATCCATCTTCTTAATGGCCCTGTGTTTATTCATAGGTCTGAGATAAAGCGGTAAACAATTTCCCTTGGAAAGTGTTGGCTCTTTCACCAGACCAATTTCTTTCAGCATTGTGAAGGATGTACACGGAAAGAAAATTGTACACGCTTTTTATTCTGCTGGTACCTGGAGGAGCTTCTAATCTTTCCTGCCATCACTAATTCATGTAGGATTTTTTTTTTTTTTAACGAGCACATGATAATGCTCAACCAAATCCATAGTTCCCAAGCTGGAAACTACAATTAAAATATCAGTGATGGTTAAGCACTTCTCGGACTGTTTTCATGTTTTTGTCCCTCTAGCTCGCAGCTAGAAATGAGTGCTGAGCTCATGACATTGAGGCCGGGTTTAAAATCTCACGTCATGGTACATTTTGCTGTGATTGGGCCTGGCTGGTTAATCCCACTGGTACTGGTGTGATGTCAGACACTGGAAAATGAAGGATTCACATATACTTACTTCTGTTAACAAGTCTTCAGTGGGATGTCAGCTATGGAAGGAGTGGAAGAACTCAGTCCTGGAATGATTATTACTCTGCTGGACCAGCATATATGACTGCCTGAGACCAGTTTACACTCATGTGGCTGTATGAGGATCTCACTCCCGTGTAAACTGTATCTGCTTTGAAGTCAAGGAAATTCCATTAGTAGGGAACAATTGTGAGATCAGAATCAAACACCAAAAAGTTGTGATCTTCCTATTGCTAAGAGGCAAGCATAGGGATTTTTTTTTTCAGAGGCTGCTGCTGTGCGAGGTGACATGTTTGCTTTGCATAATTACGCTTGACTACAGCCATACCCAGGGAAAGGAGTGGTGGTGTTCAATGCAGGCACACACATACAAAAGGTCAGGGCATGCGCCAGCAGAATATTGATAACACCATAATGCTGGTTGGCAGACGAGTGAATGTATAGCAGCAAATCTCTGAATGTCATTCACATGCACTTTGAAGGCCATTGGCATGGGGGGTTATGGAAATGCAAAGTATTATTACTCTGTGGTTCCCATTTCCTTCCTCCAGGGTTGTTCTTTCAGACCAAACACTGCACATGTGCCAAAGTATCTACATTAAGCAAAGAAATGCAGTGTGAAGACGGGGGTCACCTTTTCATATTTTATTTCTACGTGGATTGTGAGAGAAAACATGTTGCATGAGAGCAGATGAGGGAGGATCAAAGTCACAGCAGCAAAGCCTGAGACTTAATGTGTAAAGGTCAGGTGTAGTGCTGTCTGAATAGCCCATTTAAAAACCAGCAGCTCTAGGATGGTCAGAAACCTCCTTATGCATCACCGAGTAGCTAGTCTTGAATCCTCCGCCACCTTGTTCCAGCACAGACAGCTCCTGGCAGGATTCCCTCCTTTATACCTGGTGTGGGAGGGAAGAGCACTTCAGGCCAAGACAGCATATTTTCTGGACGTTTTATAATTCTGCTCCAGGGATTCCCGGTTCCTGATTGCTCTTCTCTCTTTCCTTAGCCGTCCTGTCAACTTTGACAGCTGAGAGATTTGAGGGAGAGCTTTGTTCTGCCTACCCATATTTTTTTCTCATTTCTTCTCCCCAGAAACTCAAGAAAGCTAAATGCAGAGCTCCTCTCTCTTTCAGACGACTAGGGCCAATGCAAACACCAGGTAATGGCTTCCTCAGCTGGAGCTTCTCCATCTCAGCAGAGCTGTGGCTGCTCGCTGACTTTCCCCTGTGGGGAGGGACCTCTCTCTTCATGGGATGCTGGTAAAGCCGTTAGGAGCACCACGTGCGCCTCGCTTTAACTCACCACAAATAGTTTTTCTGTCAACATGGGCAGTAGATATAGATTATATCATCTTCTAGATTGTTTTAGGGCTCTCTGGGGCTCAGGCCAAAATAGTCTGTTTCAACAATCATTTGACAGTAAAGAGCTTTTTAAATATCCTTTCTTTTCCCTGGGCTTTGCTGGGGGCAGACACTGTCCTTTAAGCTGAAGCATCTGCTTCTGCAGTGCTCTATTCAGGAGTTAAGAACCGAGATCTTTATTCTACCACAGGCGTGTGATGTAAGATTGAGGTTATCATGCTGAAATCAGTTCATTTTTTTCTGAATTGTGCTCTAGAGCTCCTTAAGTTTTCTCACTGCTAAACCAGAGTTGCTCTGACTCCCACACCTGCTTCTGACCCTCTGCCATTGCCCTCCAGCACCTGCTGGGGCCAGGGGCTGTGCACAAAGTGCAGCAACAACCCTGCAGCTGTGGCCAGTCATGAGACTTCTGCCTTCTGCATTTTGCAGCTTTTATAGCTGGCAAGAGGTGGTGGGTTGCCTTGCTAAGAGTCAGTAGAAATACTGAAGGGGCCCTGAAGTATGGTAACAGCAGCGTACGGTATGAAAAATGAGACCATCAAACATGCTTGCAAGTACTGTGGTGTATCAGTGTCGCCCTGGCTTTGAAATGGGTGATGTTGCAGAGCAACCACCCCAAGAGCTGGGGTGAGCATCCCTGGGCAGGCACCATTGGCTCTGCCACTGTCCTGACACCCACCAGGGGTGAGGACAGGCCAGGGGACAGTGGGTCTTGGCATGGCCCATAACGGTCACCCATCTGAACTGGCTGTGTTTCTCTCACATCTGCATGCAGCATATTTTACTGGGGAAAGTGCTCCCGGTACAGTGCTAAGGATCTCCCTTTATTTACTGACCAAGGGCTTTGTTTCATAGAAGCCACAGTAAGAAAGCAACAGCTCATGTTGAGAGGGGAAACTAAACAAAAATGACGGGATGTATTGAATTTGGCACTGGCTTGCAAAGTTTGTCAGGAGGAGGGACTGCGGGGGTTGGCTGTCATTTTGTCTCATTTTCTTGAAGCATGGCACTGTGTAAATGATTGAAAGAGGAGGTATTGACTTACTCCTGCTGTTGACATCCTAAAAAATTAGGCCAGTGAGGGGGGTCTCACTGCAATTTATGATCCCTCAAAAGAAGATCAAAATGTGATTAAAGAAGCTCCAACAACAAACCAGAGGAAAGGGAAGACTAGCTGCCTGAGAAGCAGGCAGTCTCTTTGTACCCGTGTCCATCCTTACAGTCAGACAAATACTACAATCTGACTGTGGCTCCTAGATGAATGGGTACATTCATCTGCAGAATTCAGCTTTTGTTATGCAGGATTTGTGTACTTTTTTCAACCCAGAAACTTTGCTTGCTGGGAGCCTAGTGATCTGACACGCTAGTAAGGGAGGTTTTGCCTTTAGCAAAAAAGCCTCTTTCGACCAAACTGAAGGTTGTTTGTGTCAGCCCACTCCTACCCATCATTTTCACCCTCCCACGTTCACCCTCAATGGCAAGAGAAGAGTTTCAGAGTGTCCCACTTCTCCCAGTCCATCCATTTGCATGAAAGTTCCCAGGGTATCTCACAGCTACTTGTTTTTTCAGCTGTCAGACGTCTTTCTAGATAGTACGAGTGATAATGCCAACAACACTGGCACTTTCATAAATGGAATGACATTGAAAAAGTAGCATCCAGTATCCAAAATACTTGCAGTGAAATTGATTTCTTCCTAGAAATAAAACGCAAAATGCTCTGCAGGCATGCAGATAAAGATGGGGTTTTAATGATGTCCAATGTGATATGCTGTAGAGATAATAATGAACTCCTGTTCCTAATGACTCAACTGCAATTTTCACTTGGTGAAATATCTGTCCTTTTGTACCTGCATTATGAGGAAATGCACAGCAAATACCATTAAGGAGATCTGCTTCCTGTCCTGCAGAGATCCCAGGAGAGGTCTTCACACATCAGCAACAGAGCAGAGAGAATAAAGCAAACCATGCTATTGCTTTGTGGCCCTGGCTAGAGGAGTTTCACATAGGTTGTGAGTTCTTTGAACTCTTTCTGAATAAGAGCAAGGCTTTTGACACAGTGTCCCATTACATCCTCATAGGTAAGCTTAAGAAGTGTGGGTTAGATGAGTGGACAGTGAGGTGGACTGAGAACTGGCCGAATGGCAGAGCTCAGAGGGTTGTGATCAGCAGCACAGAGTCTAGTTGGAGGCCTGTAAAAAGTGGTGTTCCCCAGTGGTCAGCTCTGGGTTCAGTCTTGTTCAACATATTCATCAATGACCCGGATGAGGGGACAGAGCGTACCCTCAGTACCTTTGCTGATGACACAAAACTGGGAGAGGTGGGTGACACACCAGAAGGCTGTGCCACCATAGAGCGAGACCTGGACAGGCTGGAGAGTTGGGTGGAGAGGAACCTAATGAAATTCAACAAGGGCAAGTGTAGGATCCTGCACCTGGGGAGGAACAACCCCATGCACTAGTACAGGTTAAGGGCTGATCTGCTGGAAGGCAGCTCTGCAGAGAGAGATCTGGGAGTCCTGGTGGACAGCAAAGTGCCCTTGTAACCAAGAAGACCAATGGACTCCTGGGATGCATTAAAAACAGTGTGGCCAGCAGGTCAAGGGAGGTCATCCTCCCCCTCTACTCTGCCCTCGTGAGGCCCCATCTGGGCCTCTGGGCCAGTTCTGGGCTCCCCTGTTCAAGAAGGACAGGGAACTACTGGAGAGAGTCTAATGGAGGGCTACAAAAATGATCAAGGGACTGGAGCATCTCTCTTATGAGGAAAGACTGAGAGACCCGTGTCTGTTTAGCCTGGAGAAAAGAAGACCTCAATCCTTATTCCTCAATATAAGGAAAAACTTCTTTACTTTGAGGGTGACAGAGCATTGGAACAGGCTGCCCGGAGAGGCTGTGGAGTCTCCATCTCTGGAGATATTCAAAACTCACCTGGATGCACTCCTATGCAACCTGATCTAGGTGAACTTCTTTGACAGGGGAGTTGGATTAGATGATCTCTGAAGGTCCCTTCCAACCCCCACCATTCTGTGATGAAAAGCCCTTTTCACCAGGTTGGCAAGCCTATGACCGATGGGGAAGAGCATCTTCAGTCACAGGCTTGCAAAACTCGTGAAGAGGGCTTTAAACTAAGGTTGCGGGGGCAGGGGAACGTCAATCCATCCTACTGCTAGCAGTTTGATGGCAGTGCCAGCAACAGATGCTCAGAGCCTGGAGAGGGATCACAGGTCAGCAGCAGAGTACCTGGAGTGCAGCATGAAGGAATTATGGCCGCTTCAGCCAGTAAGTCAGCTTCATCGGGGGCCCAGATTAAATGCCTCTCTACAAACATACATAACATGGGGAGTAAACAGGAGGAGCTAGAGACGTGTGCATGCCTGCAGGGCTATGATCTTATTGGTGTCACGGAGATCTGGTGGCTTCTGTGACTGGAGTGTTGGAATGGAAGGATACAGGCTCTTCAGGAAGGACAGGCAGGGGAGACAAGGAGGGAGTGCCACCCTCTATGTCAGTGACCAGCTGAAGTGCATGGAGCTCCACCTGGGGATGGATGAGAAGCCTACTGAGAGCTTACGGGTCAGCATTAAAGGGAGGGCAGGGACAGTTGACATGATAGTGGTGGTCTGCTACAGGTCACCTGACCAGGAAGACAGAGCAAATGACGGCCTTTATAGACAGATAGGAGTAACCTCATGTTCACAAGCCCTGGTCCTTATGGGGGACTTCAGCCACCCTGATATCTGTTAGAGGGACAACACAGCAGGGCATAAGCAATCCAGGAGTTTCCTGGAATGCATTGATGATAACATCCTTCTCCAAGGGGCAGAGGAGCCAATGAGGAGTGGTGCTATGCTGGACCTTATTCTCACTAACAAGGAGGAACTGGTGCGGAGTGTGAAGCTCAAGGGCAGCCTTGGATGCAGTGACCATGAGATGGTGTAATTCAAGATCCTTAGGGCAGTGACAAGGGTGCACAGTAAGCTCACTACCCTGGACTTCAGGAGAGCAGACTTTGACCTCCTCAGGGATCTGCTTGCTAAAGTACCATGGGATAAAGCCTTGGAGGGAAGAGGGTCCCAAGAAAGCTGGTTAATATTCAAGGATCACGTTCTCCAAGCTAAGGAGCAACGCATCCCAGCAAAGTGGAAGTCAGGCAAAAACACCAGGAGGCCTGCATGGATGAACAAGGAGCTCCTGGACAATCTCAAACAGAAGAAGGAAACCTACAGAGGGTGGAAACAAGGACAGGTAGACTGGGAGGAATACAGAGAAATTGTCTGAGCAGCCAGGGATCAGGTTAGGAAAGCTAAAGCCCTGATAGAATTAAATCTGACCAGGGACATCAAGGGCAAAAAGAAAAGCTTCTATAGGTATGTTGGTGATAAAAGGAAGACTACGGACAATGTGGGCCCGCTCCGAAAGGAAACAGGAGTTCTAGTTACCTGGGATATGCAGAAGGCTGAGATACTCAATGACTTTTTCGCCTCAGTTGTCACTGACAAGTGCTCTAACCACACCGCCCATTGCAGAAGGCAAAGGCAGGGACCGGGATAATTAAGAACTGCCCACTGTAGGAGAAGATCAGGCTCGAGACCGTCTAAGGAGCCTGGAGGTGCACAAGTCCTTGAGATGCATCCGTGGGTCCTGAGGGAACTGGTGGATGAAGTTGCTAAGCCACTATCTGTCATATTTGAGAAGTCATGGCAGTCCAGTGAAGGTTCCACTGACTGGGAAAGGGGAAATATAACCCCCATTTATAAAAAGGGAAAAAAGGAAGACCTGGGGAACTACAGGCTGGTCAGTCTCACCTCTATGCCTGACAAGATCATGGAGCAGATCCTCCTGGAAACTCTGCTAAGGCATATGGAAAATAAGGAGGCGATTTGTGACACCCAGCATGACTTCACTAAGGGCAAATTGTGCCTGACAGATTTGGTGGCTTTCTATGATGGCGTTAGTGTTGGTGGATAAAGGAACAGCCACTGATGTCATCTGCCTGGCCTTGTGCAAAGCATTTGACACTGTCCTGTATGACATCTTTGTCTCTAAATTGGAGAGACATTTGATGGATGGACCACTTGGTGGATAAGGAATTGGCTGGACGGCCGCACTCAGATTTGTGGTCAATGGCTCCATGTCCAAGTGGCAAGCAGTGATGAGTGGCATTCCTCAGGGGTCAGTACTGGGACAAGCGCTGTTTAACATCTTTGTCAGCAACATGGACAGCGGCATTGAGTGCACCCTCAGCAATTTTGCTGATGACACCAAGCTGTGTGGTATGATTGACATGCTAAAGGGAAGAGATGCCATCCAGAGGGACCTGGACAGGTGTGAGAGGTGGACTTATGCTAACGTCATGAAGTTCAACAAGGCCAAGTGCAAGGTCCTGCAGATAGGTCTGGGCAATCCCAAGCACGAATACGGCCTGGGCAGAGAATGGATTGAGAGCAGGACTTGAGGGTGTTGGTTGATGAGAAGCTCAACATGAACTCAACGTGTGCTCACAGCCTGGAAAACCAACCATATCCTGGGCTGCATCAAAAGAAGCGTGGCCAGCAGATTGAGGGAGGTGGTTCTGCCCCTCGACTCCATCCTGATGAGACCCCAGCTGGCATATTGTGTCCAGCTCTGGAATCCTTAACATAAGAAGGACATGGACCTGTTGGAGTAGGTCCAGAGGAGGGCCCCAAAGATGATCAGAGGGATGGAGCACCTCTCCAATGAAGACAGGCTGAGAGAGTTGAGGTCATTCAGCCTGGAGAAGAACAGCATTCCAGTACCTAAAGGGGGCCCAGAAAAAAGCTGGAGAGGGCCTTTTTACAAGGGCATGTATTGATAGGACAAGGGGTAAAGGTTTTAAACTGAAAGTGGGTAGATTTGGATTAGATATATGGAAGAAAGTTCTTTACTGTGGGGGTAGAGAGACACTGGCACAGGTTGGCCAGAGAAGCTGTGGATGCCCCACCCCTGGAGGTGTTCAAGGCCAGGTTGGATGGGGCTTTGAGCAACCTGGTCTAGTGGAAGGTGTCCCTGCCCATGGCAGGGGAGGTTGGAACTAGATGATCTTTAATGTACCTTCCAGCACAAACCATTCTATGATTCTATAAAAATCAGATCCTCCTCCCAAACATTACAGTCAACTGTCTTCAACACAAGACAGAAGAAATTTCAGAACCGTGTCAAATCATAGTATTGTGTGATTTCATAGAGATTGGTGGTTCCCAAAGTTTCTGGATGAAGAATCAGGATTCCTCCAAGGTCACGAGACATTTTTATCACCAAACTGCAAGAGCTGTGGTTCTGTGGACCAGCTGGAGACCACTTGTATTAACCCTACAGCATGTAAAAATCTGTCTTGATTTCCCTAATTTAATAAATGACAATATTTATCTGCTGTACTTATCTTGTGAGTATTGTAAAGATTAATTCATTCTCACATTGTGCAGCACTTTTGAAACTACGTGCTATGTCCACATATGAAATACTATAATTATTTTTTACACAAGACAGGTTTGGACAATATTTTTAATGGTAGCGCTTAATATGTAATACAATGCAGAAGGTGAGTTGAGGTTCATGGAAAACTGCTGCTTCCTCTAAGGGTTCAGGACCTGAGAGTGGGAACTGTAGAATAAACAGAGTGAGGGAGTACCAATGGAGCTAGTACAGATCAAGTGTAATCTTTCTTTACAGACACTGTCTGCTGAGGAATACAGTAGGTATTGATCCTCCACCATTATTTTGAGCTGCACAGTTTATACTATTTTTTGAAACATTACTTAGATTATAGAACACTTGGAGCAGCAAAGACCCTTGCAGAGAACTGTGTGGAGCCCAGTGGGGTGCTGTGGAGCCCAGTGGGGTGCTGTGGAGCCCAGCAGAGTGCCTTCTCCTTGCTTTGACTCCCTAAGAATGACTGCAAGTCAAACATCAAATTATGATAATTGTAATAGGATATGGCAGAAGTAGAAGATCTTGTAAAATTCTTTCTATTCAGGCTATTTTACTGGAACTCATTTTCTAAATCTGCTGTTTAGAGCTGAAAGTTATGAAATATCAATTTCTTTCATTTAATTTGAAGATTTCAAAGGAAAAGTTATTGCATAAATATCCCAGCATGAACTTTCCTTGAGAGTTTACAACATGTAGGGGAGGCTTCATTCCAGAAAGTAACATTGCATTTCTTTCTCCCATATGGGACACAGGGAAGGATGGGTAATTGCTCTCCTAAAGGTTATCACAGTGAGACTGGGACCTAAAGATTTACATTGTGNGGTCAGGATTGATTAATTTTTGTATATATGTGCAGGAGAAAGTGAACATGGGAAGAGTTTTGTCCTTGCACTTACATCTGTAGGGTTCACCACAGCTGAAGCTTTGGTATCCCCAAGGCCTAAACACTGCTGGCCCTTTGTATCCTCTAAACACAAAAATCCATTCCATATCCTGGAATTTTTTGCATTAGCTATAAGATGTGGTGAGTGGAAAAGGCAGCATATAAAAAATAGTTCAGAAGCTCATTTAATTCTGCGTTAGTAATGTCATTGATCAGTCCTGTGGAAGTGCTACAGATTCTGTGCAACCTTCTATTTCTATTTCCCCTTTAAGGGACACCACCAGTTTTTCACCAAAGGTTTCCATATTTGGATATAGTTATTCTGCTGAAGCCAGTATAAATAAGGTTCCAACCATTAAGTAGTATTACTAATGTACCTGGAACTTTTCACTTTAAATTGCCATCCTAAATTCTCATATGGGTGTCTAAGTAACCAGCCTGGGAAACTGCTGAGCAACCAGCAGCTCACACGGGATAACAGCAGATCACATGGGATGTGATCTGATCCATGCTGTGAAATCAATTGCAACCTTACAGCTGCAGTACCATACAGAAAACGCACAAGGATATATTACTAGTGGCTCTTCCATTTTGTGTCAGTATTTGGAGAAGTTCAGAAAGGTCATCTTCCTTGTGGTGGTGGAAGTGACAGTATTTCCATCTGAGGTCAGGGGATAGGGTCATGAGAAGCAATGGTTCCTAAGTTGCAGTGACATTTCCCTATTGCCAAAGTCAGGTGACTGATACTATTTAAAAGTCAATGTACAGGTCAGCAATGCCATGGTAATGCTTTAGGTACATGGAGAAGTGAGACATGGGTGTGTTTTCCTTTGTTCTATTAATAAACACTGAATAACTTTGAATTAAACATTTCCTCATACTGTGAGCAATGCCATGAAGAAGCTATGCTGCTGGCCAACCTTAAACATCAAAGTGAAGCTGTCTTACCTTAATTGGCAGGTAAAACAGACAGCAGGTGACGAGGTGCTGCCTGCTTTGAAGACAATGATTAAAAATCAAGCCAACACCCTCCTCTTTACCTCTTCATGACTCTGGTTGAGATGACAAAAGGGAAGGATAGGAACCTTCTGCCCCGACAGCCACATCTGAAGAGCATCCCATCATCCTGCCTCTGGAAGACAGAATGCTGTCTTCCAGAGAATGCTGTGTGGTTAATATTGGAACTACACCGAGGCAAGTTCATCTCTCCTGCCTCAGGCTTTGGGTTGCTCTAAAGGCATTAGCTGTTTGTTTCCCCAAGGAACAGAAACCCGGAGTACTTTTATGTTTTAGGACAGGAGGATATTCTGCACTTTCTTATGAACATAGAGGTTAACCAAGAGGCACCTTTGATCAATTATTCCCATAGGGAGAGATTTTAAAAATAGCTGATCAAAGCTGACCCTCTACGTGTAGTTTTCTGAAGAATTAACTATTAATAATGAGTTATGAACAACTTGTTTTTACTGTTTATGAACATCACTGACAGAATTAACCGTCGATTACAAGAGAAATAACTACTCATACAAAGTGAGTTAACTATGGAAAGCCCACGCCCCTTATTTACTTTGGATTTAATTTATCTCACCTCCAAAAATGCAATCAAAATTCTTCCTACTCTTTGGGTATTTGATTTCAGCTTTCTGCAAGACTGTTAGGAATAGCAGGTAATTACTGCAGCTTCCAAGCAGGCTCACACACATCCAAACCATCATAATCCATAAGATGGACACATTTCAAAGATGAGTAGAAGTTATCTTCAAAGGGTAAACAAGGAAAAGGACTGTCTTGAGGCACTGAACAGCACTTTCATTAGAGTAGGATTTTACTGCTCAAGATTGCTTTGAAAAACAACCCTTTATTTTTTAAATTCTAGCTATACTTTACAGAATAACTCAAAATTAAGTCCTTACATTCGTGTTTTCAGGCACAGTTTGTTCCACAGGATGCACTTTTGCTGCAGAGTTATGAACACCAATTATTTTACAGAAATTCAAGTGAACTCTCTTATACTTACTTCTCGTACTGTCACAATAAGAACTAGGTAAATATGTGAGAAGATACTCTGGCACCTTGTTACATGGAGTTTAACAGGAGAGAGGTACCTAGCTCTATTTTAAAACCAGGTCCTGCAGGCAACATATGGGGTACTTCTGAAAATATTCTCTGATCTTCACTTGTGCAGGCTGTCAGATCCCACATGCAGGCTTTTCATGTTAATGCCTTCCACAGGCTCTGGTGTAGAGGTCGGGTTATAAATGCATGTCATTAATTTACTTGCAGAGTCTCTGCAGTGCAGCTAAATCTGCATCAGAGCCTGAGATGAGTGATGTAAGTGATCACACTCTATCAAACTATGTTGGGAAATTTAAACAAAAGTTTTCTAAAATGAAAAATGTATATTTATTTTGCTTTTTACTTTCCATCACAAATTTGTAACGATTTGTTAATGCTGTTTATTTTAACTGCTGACTGAGTCCTCGAGACTGAAATATTCTTTGCAAGCCTGAAATAGTGAGAGCAGCAGCACAAACCTAAATCCTGACAATGTCCAGTAGTTTATTTGATTTATACAAGCTATGTAGCATTTACAGCCCATGTAAGAAGATGAGACTTGCTCTGTGGTAAACTAAAGCTGCCTTTGACTTACAGTGGATCTATATGATCAAACCAAAGGTTCTTGTATAAAAAGTTACAGTGTAACTCACACTGAAACAAGCCAGAGATTAATTCTTCAAACACAGGAGGAACACACTGATTAAGAAATGTAAAGTCCATGTAATTATGGTTCTTGCCAGACTGAGATATCCTAAGAGTGTCTCCAGTGACACTTCTTCTCTGCTCACTTGCTGGATTAACTTAACTAAAAGAAAATAAAAGGAAAATAATAATAGAAAAGACTTCTTTTAATAAATTAAGACTGCACAAGAGCTTGTTTTGTCTGGTAATACCAACATACCTGAAAGTGAGAATGTGTGGCTGTCACCCTCATACAGCAGGTTTGGTTTTCAGTTTCAGTGAAATGCATTTTATGGTTTCTTCTACAGAGCTGACCCCAGGAGAATTGCATATGACTGCTGTACCTGATGGCAGTCCTCCAGGCACTCTTTTACAATTAGATAGATTTTCAAATGAACTCAAACAAAGAAACAAGGCAATTTGCTGATATTCTGTGATGCCTTTCTTGAAATAAATAGAACAGACGCCACCTTAGGGTCTGAGTGTTATTAATTGCTTTATAAAGAATGCTTTTCTTTTAAAAATACACTCTCTGCATTGGCCTGCTGACCCTGGGAATTCAAACTTTATTATTCCAGTTTAAACACTTGCCAGTGCTGAGACAGTTAACAAAGCTAAAGCCTCTTCCAGCTGAACACCAGATTCCCTGGGGAATCCAATCAGGCTACTTTATTCTGGTCTTTTAAAAAGTCAGGTCAAATAGCTATTTGAATTGTAATGATCTCCATGTGAATTCTGGTTTTGATAGCAATTGCTGATACTCTCTTAGCTTCCAGACAGATGTACTAATTGCATATCTTCTGTCATATGCAGTGCAATGCTGCTGCTTCTGCCAGTGATGATTTTTCACTCACATCGAAACTTTTAATTCGGTTAAAAAAAAAAAGATAACCATGAAGCATGCTACTTTGGTGAAACTGATACCTAGTCTCCTGCTACACTTATTATAAATTTTAAGACTTGTGACTGGACAGGTGGTTAAAAGGTGCTGTCTATATCCAGGAAGCCGCAGTTTGGAAAGACACATTGAGTCATTTCAGCTGCAATTTCCCTAGGCATGGTGTGAAGAGAAATATCATGGAAGGATCCCAGTGGGGCTATAGCAGTCCTTAAGAGCTTCTGATCAGACTGTAGGGGTGAGAAAGCTTTTCATCCTTCTTTTTTTTTTAGTATTTATTATTTGATTATTTTTTACATCACTCCATCTTACCCTTTGAGCCAGCCAGCAAGTAAAGGAGGATGAGCAGCAAGGGGGCAGTCAGGAGTCTGACACTCATTAGGTCGACCTTACAGCTCTGAAACGGGAGTAATCTATTTAAGTCAGTATGGTTATACCTGCTCCCAGCAAGGTTAAATTTTTCACTTTTTAAAAATTATCTGGCTGTCTCTTGCAATATTTCCTTTAGCAGTTGTCACCATAGTAACCTGCTGCTAGATGGGAGTCTAATCTTCTGCAAACAATGAGAATAGCTGCCTTTCTTTACTCAAAGATTCCGCAAGTTAACTATAATTCCAGAAATATAATACTATAATTCCCTTTTCAAAGATAAAAATAGATATACATTTCTCTTTTTGCTCTTTCTTTCTTTGTCTAATTTTTTTCTGGAATAACTGTTCTGTTACCTCTTCAAAAAAGCATTTTCACTAGGCCTGTTTGGCTGACTTTTACCTCAAATCTTTAAAAAAAATGGTGATACATGTCTGCTTTAAATTAAATAGTTGTATATATGCTTTACTGAACCAGGTCCTAAATAAGATTGATCATGGTTAAAGACCTGCTGGAGGAAAAGGGTGGGTGTGAAATTCTCCTCAGGCAGATTTTGTAGGAGTATAGCACAGAAAGCTGGAGGACAGCTGTGCATCCCAAAGAGACCACTCCTCACCCGAAACTAGCACCTAAAGGATTAGGTATTGGCCCTTACTGTACTGGGGACATGTGTGCAACTGGGATGTTTGCTGTATTCACCTGCTTGGAAGGAAGGATCCAGAGCATTCAGTGGTTACCTTAAAACAGCTGTACCCAGCTGCGTACCAAGATTGGAAAGGCACTAACTTCACTGGCAATGAAATGCCTCATTTGAGGAACAGTGTTACTATTTTCCTTGATGTTTGAGAGAAAATGTCTAGCCAGTGACATAGAGACTTACACTGAGACCATTGAGAGTGTTGATAATAAATTTATCTAGGAATGCATCTGCTGAGTGTTTTCATAACTCATGGTGCTGCTATACCTTACTTGGAGTGAATTCAGTGTAATTCAAGAAATGTGGAGACAGAGGGCAAAATATATTGTAATGCTCCATTGTTTCATTTACAGTGACCTCATAGATATATAATGTGCTGAAGGGCGATAAAAGCAAAAATCCCATACAGAAGCATATCTTGAAGGGCTTTCTAAGACTGAGTCAGTGTCTGTTAAATGTCATTTCTGCTGTCAGGGTACATCAGCACTGGCACTGGAAGGCCCCAAGCGCTACAGTCCCACCTCCCAGTGCAGTGCAGCCATACCCTACATCTGCTGCGATGGTCAGCAGGCACTGGCTGATGCCTGGCTATTCCTTTAGCTGACATATATACGTGCTACGGCTCCCCTTTCAGCTCTGTTTCTGGCAGATGATGCTGTTCAGAAAAATCAGAGGTCCCTGATTCACTGTAATATGTGACCTAAATATAGACAGGGTCATAATCTCAGCTTTTCAGATGGGACCGTTGCACCCTGTGCATGCCCCTGTTGCCACCTACCAAAGGTCTGTAACTCAGGATTTAGGGCTAGGAGGAGTATGATGCATCCTGCCAGCCATCTGTGGTACAAGCTGTGCCTTGCCTGTTCTAGGGTTTTACAGAAGTGTTTTACTTGTGCCACTGCTAAAAAAAGAAGAAAAAAGAAAAACAACAAAAAACCACAGTGAATTAAATAGTCCCCTGTCTTATTACCAGCGGACAAATGAATTTTGTCTTCCCAGTTAGCCAGGCTGGGAGCAGTAGAATAGTCTGGACATTCATTTTAGCAGTCATGGATTTCTGCCCTTAAGATTTTCTTCAAATTAAAGCAACTTACTTCTCACCCAGCCGTCTGTGCTGAATAATAGTGGCAGATGGAGAGAGGAAAATCTGGATTTTTCTGCTTTCAAGGAACCACAAAAGCTAATGAGGTAATGTTAATTGTTCTGCGGCTGTAACTGAAAGAGGTCTCTGCACAGCAAGTACATTGCTTCCTCTTTCTCTTGAGGGTGGAGAGAATAGTGTATGAAAGAAATGCAGTGCAGTCATTATGTTAGGGTGTGATAAATCAGCTATTCTTGTGCAAAATTATATACTGGGGTAGGAGGTAAGGAGCAATTTTACTTTTATTTGTTCCTACTAGAATAGCTAGTAGCACTCCAAATGCTGCTTGAGTTACGAAAATGGATCACATTCCAAGAAAAAGGGTTTTTTTTCAGAAGATGTTAGTGCATTTTAGGTCTTTTAAAAAGTAATTAAGACATCTTCTTAGAGTATCGGTGACACAACATCCAGTTCTCCGCTCACTTTTTACTTAGAGCAATTTATCTGTGCAGTGCAGTATTCTAGCCAAACACAGCAGTGAATGTTATTTCATGACAAAAAAAAATCCTCATTTCAGTAAGCATTTTGCTGTCCCTTTTTGTTTGACAACAAAACAAAGTTGGATTCTTTGTTGTTCTCTAAGGATCCAACAAAATTTGTGATATGGTAGATAATTAAGACTGATGGGTATGGACAAAGTAACATTTCCTTCTACATTTCATCATTTTCTGATTTCTTTGAAGGCATGGTGCTTTATAATGGATGAAGCTTTCACCGTTAATAAGCATTTTCTCTGTTGTTTCCTAAAGAGCCGTTCACTAGATTAACAAAACAACAGTTACGAGCTAATAAAGGTCCTCTCAGCTCGACTTGAGAGAAGGACATGTTAATGCCCCCGGGCAAAATGCCATTGAAACCATCATGTCAGGACTGGTCACAAAGACTTTGACCTGTAATTGTGTCCAGGCGTGAGAGTTTCCAGGGGAGGAGAGGGGAGCAGATTTGCCAGAGCATTCACTGCCTTCAATTAGGGACGGGTTTTCAAGAGAGTGAGTAGGCACCCACCGGCTCCTGATTGCTCTCAGTGGGAGCTTCTGAAAAGTCTCCCTCCGAATGCCTTGACGAACAGGCACTGAAGGTGAATTTTGGAGACCTAAATAAGGCTCGACTGCCATTCTCACGTGTGCCTGCGGTGGCCCCCCACAGCTCCCCAGGGAATCCCGGGAAACCAAATTAAGGATGAGAAAAGAGTAGTTCCTTCCTCTCTGTGTGCAACCACAAAGAATAATGGCCCAGTGTGTTTCAGTTTCCTCAGTGCTAAAGGTTATATGGCTTTTCATATCACCTGGGGATTTAAATGCTGAGGGTTAAGACCAACGGTTCCCATGGAATAAGCGCTGACTGGAATTTGCATCCAAAATTCAAATCAAATTGAATGTTAGTAATATTTTAGCATACATTAGGCTAAGGATCCAGCAGTCCTTTATTATATACAATAATTTCATCATGAAAATGCAGCCAATTCCAGCATAAAATATGGCACTACAGCAATATTGCAGCTGATTTTAGAAAAAAAACAGGCTTAAAGACAAGGGCAGAAGGCAGGTTGAGAGAAAGTGGTACTCAGTTATAGTTTAGCCTGAACACTTCTACTCGCCCTGCAGGTGCCACACAAAATGACTACAAGTAAACAGAACTTTTGTGCTACTTTTTGTGAAAGCTGACAAATCCAAAAGCTGTCTTCGTTAGCCCCATGCAGAGATAATGGTCCCATATAAACCTCAAGAAGAGACACCTATTAAACTACTTCCTGGAGTAAGAAACCTGATCCAGGCAGGTCTCTATTTTGCCACTGTTCCTCATACTTATTTTTCTAAGGCTCTAGCCCTTTATCCATCTCTTCAAATTCTAGTTGGTACAGGCACATTAAACTTCATTTCTCCTGTTTGCATTTTCTTCACCTTGCTAGCTGGACTCAGGTTTCTTTTGTGGAAGAAGTGAGTTGTTAAAACTCCAGATTTTCTTCTTGTGTAATATGTGGCACTGAAGAAAGATCTGTTGAGTGGTTTCTTTCATTGCGCTGCTTGCTCTCTCTGAGCTTGCCGTGGATAAATCTGGCTTCGCAGCAGCCAGCTCTGGTTGGGATATGTATTTGTTCCATTGCTGTGTATTTTTTGTGGCATGCAAAGCTGGAGAAATTGCAGTTCATCTCAACAGCAGACTATTAGAGGAAGAGGCATTACAAATATAAATCATAGTTTGTGGGGTTCCCCATCTGTAATGTTTCCAAGGCATGCCTTGGAAAATGTCGTTGCTCTCTCTTAGACTAGCAGATACTGCAGGCAACCACATACAACCACCTTCCGAGAGGCTTTCAAGATTTTGGACAGTGCGATGCCTGTTCTTCATTTACAAATTTGTTAATCAGAGTTGTGTGTCAGTAGCTACAGTTGGATATTTAGAATTATGACCTACAGCTTAGCAGTCTACTAAGAAGACTGATAGAAAGGGAAGATGTGTGTATGAATACGAAAAAGTTACAGACATTTCTTAGTGCAGGATATTACAAAATTGCAGCAGAGTCAGTTCAAGGATTTGCATTTCACCAGACATGCTCTAGCTTGTAACAAAATCCTTTGTGTGGCTGTGAATTTTGAGGAAACAAAATGTTGAATCTTGGTGACGATGTGCACTGAAAAGCAAAGCCGTAAATAAGAAGTCTCAAATGTTCCAGTTCTGTCTTGGGAAGTGGTAAATGTGGTCATGCTCCAGCATGCTGCAGCGCAGTCCATATGCAGAAGTCCTGACAATGAAAACGTTTGCACAAAACTTTATATTCATAAATATTCTAAGTGCAAACCCAAGCTTGGATGCATGTTTCATTTTCCCTTTGGATTCTTTCCACTCTGAAATGCTCTGAAAGTTTTTACCCCCATCCTATGTCCCTCCAGTCCCTGCCTCTAACGCACAGAAATGACTTTCCTAGGATTTGCCAGTAATGAAAACGAAGCATATTTTCTGCAGCATGCCAGATGGTGCTTGTGAAGACCAGACATGCAGGAGGTTCCTAATTAAAGCTTTAAACCTGAGGATGAGAAACGGCAGGCGCAGTCTGGTGGGTGCCCAGATAGTGGACACACAGGCAGGCTGCCTAACAACCTTTTTGAGAGCACCCTCACACCCATCCTTAGGGAACTCATAATGACAAGAGGCAGTTAATTTAAAGCTAATTGAGAAATCTCTTTCCAGTCTTCACACAATAAAACAAGGTGCCAGAGCTCAGCTGGCGTTTGCACCCTGACAGGAAGAAAATGGCCAGAATGGGGCTGCAAAAGCTGCCACCTCGTTCTCACCCCAGGCAAACAAACGAACCCTTGAATGTTTATGGTTTCAGCAGCACTTCAGCCCATAAATAAGAACCGCCGATGGGGAGCGCCTGTGGCTAGGACTAGAAATGAAGCCTGTAGCTCCATAAAGGCTGTTTCTTCAGCAGTAAGACCCCGCAGAACTAATGGGTGCCCACAAGGATAGGCTGATGCCACCCCCCCTGTAGGTAGGAGGGACCCCTGGAGCCACTGTTTAGGGCACTACAATTCCCTCATCTGCTGAAAGTGTTGGGTTTTATCCTGGTCTTGTTGCCCTCTGACGCCTTCCCTCGCTTTTCTATGGCACGCAGTGCTTCATCAAGGACTTCTCCCACTGCTCGATGTTTCAAGGCAGCAGAGAAGGAGAGATACTTGCACTAGCTTATAACACACAATTACCATTAAATCCTGCCAAATCAGTGTCAGCCTGTCCACTGTAAACCCAGTCCCTACACTGAGCGTTACCGCAAGTGGACAGAGGGGAGGAGATGACAGCAGAAATTACAGTGTCTATATAGCCATGAGCACTTAGCTGGTTACAGTGCTACACTCCCAAGCTCCAGGAGGGCCCTCGGTCCTCAGCCTCCCACCGTGGACCAGTTTACCTCTTCAGTTTATATCAGTTGAGCCTCTGGAACTCCAAGTTCTCCATGAAAGCCTAGCTGGGACAGGTGGTGGGAATCAAAGGAAAAACAGCTCAGGGACTGGTGCTGAATCCATACCCTCATGAGATGAGATTATGAGCTCCAGGGCAACTCATTGAGGAGAAGGTTATTCAGAGGCATGTAGATGTTTGCTAATATCACAGTGTAGTTTAGGATCTTATTAGACACACTATGTCCTTCCCAGGTCTTTAGTCTGCCAGTGAATTTCTTTCCTTGATGACCTTTCCTCAGTTCTGCCCAAAGTCACCAGGCCTCACCACTATTTTGAACAAACTTTTTCACATTTGTTAGAATAAAGTATTCTTAACAGATAGTAAACATACTAGAAGAGTTTCTATATCCTAATGAACTGCTAGTTTCTTAGTCCAAGCAGCAATTTGCCTAAAGACCTCAGCTTTCAAGGAGAGGTTGCCCACTGACTCCCAAACACATAGGCAAAATGTGAGGCAAAAGGGACTTTTGTCACAATTTTTGGAAGGGATGGCAAAATCTGAGCTGTATCTCTGCCTCGTGCTATGGAGCAGTCACAACTGCTGGACCCTGGGTGTAGCTGAGCTAAATCACCAGTGCTTACTACAGCTGGGAAATATCTCCACATAATGCTTCCCTGGCCTGACTGAGGGTGTAGCTTCTTATTAAATTAAAGTTGGTTTAAGACATCCACACCTTTTCCTGCCTCTGGCCACTCACTCCAATCCCTAAATAACATTTAGCCTCACTCCCTGCCAGGCCAGTGATACCATGGGACTATACTCAATGCCAGGTCAGGGATTCAGGCTGAACCTCACAGCCCCCTTTTTGTTTGTTTGTTTTGGAAAACACAACATGGAGCAGGGTTTTTCTCTTTCTGAGGAAGCCAAATGTTTCTGACTTGTGAGCTAGTCCCAGCTACTGCGCACAGATAAAAGGACTGGAATCGCTCAAGCTCCATCTGCTTTCATTGGCTGCAGAGCTGACCCTCTGCTCTTACTGAAGTTATGGTCTGGACACCAAGTGTTTTATAAACTGTGAGGGGTAATCCAAGAAGTAGGTGAATGTACTCCCATCCTCATTTTCCCCAGACTCATTCTTTGGCTAGTGCTGCAATACTATAGAATTATGGGTGTCCTATAAATACATATTACCACAGATACTCCTGCATAAGCGCACCATAAAATATGCTATAGCATATTGTAACATTTATGAAATTGAGCAAGTGAGAGGAACAGTTTCATTTCTTGGAAGTTTGGAAATCCTTAAGAACGTGATGTAGAGGATTTGCAATGCGAGTAGATCCATAAAATTCGTGTTCTAACAGAGGAAAGTAAATTAGCCATGAAAGCAATATCACAGACCTGAAAAAGAGCCTGTCTCGTCAGAGAGCTGTGGAAATGAACAGCAAACTAATCTGCAGGGTGCAGAAAGTGTGAGATTAGTTCAGCAGAACAGGAAGATTTAATTAAAGACATATATAAACCTAATTGCAAACCATGTATTATTCTGCTTTTGAAGACCTTGGGAAAGACAGCCATTAGCAGAAGATGGGAAAGAAGGCATGAGAGTTGGGGAATAGCACGGACTGCCAGTCAGTGGTGATGCTGAGGGTTAATTGCTCCTCCAGGGAAGGCTGAGACAGGGTGGAGGCTATTTAGGGTGGAAAAGAGCAACTGAGGTAAAGGAGCCTGTTCTTACCTGAATTTTACATTTATCACTGTCCCTATAGGGCCAACCCAGCTTTCTCAAGGCTGAAGAAAAGAACACACAAGGCAAGTGGCAGAAGGCAGCAAAATAGTTTTTGGCTCCAAGAAGAGACAAAGGCCAAGGATTGTATTTCTTAGTTACAGAAATGCAACCTCATTGGTTTCAGCCCAGTCAAGAGAAGTATTTGCCCCCTACAATACAAGGAACTGATTTGTGCATTCAGAGAATACAAAAATTAGCTGTTAATTTTTCCTGGTCTGGTAAGATTTGGTTGGGCAGTGATTTGCAATCATGATTTTCTGGATGCCAATATTATGACTGCTGTGACAGCATTTCAACAAAGTCCATACATGGAATATGCAGAGGGATCAATGCCTTATTTTGTGCAGTTTTACTAGTATTATTTTAAAGTGCGAAATTCAGCAAACTTCCTTCATTACTAGAAGCTCAGCTGTTTCTTAAAAGGAACAGCATCTTCAACCCCTCCAGCTACAAGACTCAAAGCAAGCACTCTGCCATTGAATCTTCCTCCAAATTTCCTATGAGTAAAGGGGCAGCAGGTGCCAGCTGAGCTACATTTCAGGGTGCAGTCCTTCTTGCCCCCTGCCAGCTTTACTTGTTGTTTAGCAGCAGGAATTGCCCATAGGTCATCACAATTTTGTCCCTTCCAGAGAGCTGATGGGAGCTCTGTGAAGGACGCTGCTGCCAGTTCTTGCATAGGAAGCAGTGTGTGGGGAGCCTGCTTGTGCAAAGCCTTCCTCACTTTGCAGTGAATCACTAAGATTACTAATTCAGCTTAGTCCTTCAGATGTCATTTTCGTTCAGGAAGAAAAGAACTACGCAGTTGCTTTACTAGTGAGGAAAGAAAATGCTTGGTGGCAGCCAAGACAGAAATCTTTTTGGAGTGAAAAGAGATTTCTTGTTTTAGAAACAAAAACTCACAGTTCTTTGTTTGACCTGTGAAGAACAACCCACCCAGAACAGAGCGCGAAGCATGTAAATGCAATATTGAGGACACAATGGCTATAGAAAATGAAATGTTGTCCACCTGAGTCAAATTACTGAATGTGAGTAAAGGACTGAATAGTTTACTGATGGGGAAGTTAGCTGTTTTTGTGGTTTGTTGTTGGTTGGGTTTTGTTTTTTTCCCTTCCACTCAGGAAGGCAAATTGGGTTTCTGCACATTTTCATTTTCCGAGCATGTTGGTCCCCAATAATCTTAGCTTACCCAATATGTAAAAGGGTTTGTTCCCAATCTGTTATGTTATCTTTCTGTCACTGCTTTCAGTTCAATAGATTCTATTCATTTAAGCCTGGCAGATCAAAATGGGCTGTTTTGTCTGGCTGCCAGAGTTCACCTTAAGCTGATCCTAATAGTGGTTGTAAAATTGATGTGCCTCTGTGTGTGTGTATGTGCATGGATGCAAATGAGCTCAGGAAGAATAAATACACAGCTAAATCAAAAAAATACAGGATCTTTTTGAAAACAGCTCAGAGGAAGCCAGAGGGAATTTGTACTGATGATTAACAATTTGAGGAGATGGTGCACCATGCGTCAAGCAGAGGAAATGTGGAAAGGGAGTGAAATTACAGTGTCAGTCTCTGTAAGTAGCTGGCACATATTGGAAAGGAGAATTTATGCCAGCCCTGTGGGCATGGTCTGCCCCAAAGGGCATCAGGAAATGCTGATTTCCTGCCGGGCAAGTCCCAGCTACTCCATTTACGGCTGGCATCATGCCCAAGGGCAAACGGCTTCTGCAGGGATGCGGGAGGAGAAGGGAGGCAGCAAGCTGGGCATGGAAATACCCACCAAACACTCACGGAAAAAGCATGTTTTGGTGCCCTATTCATCCTGACTGTCCTCCTCCTGCTCCTTCTCTTTCATTCGTTTGACACAGTCACCTCCAGCCTCAGGCTCCTCTCATACACATCAAAACAAAGTCCTGCTCCAAATGAGTTGTTTCAGCAGCTTCCTTGTCTTTATGTGCTTGAAGACGTTCGAATTTCCTGCCAGTGTGGGTGCTGCCAGAAATTTTCTTTGGCTTTTTTTCTAAACTTGTAATTAAGACGGCACAGTAGTTCTTTGTGAAAAAAAAAAAAAAGGCTGCTTTCAAGATTCTCAGGGGATGAACAATAGAAATGGTACAGATGGTGCCCTGCAGATTTCAGTTCTTGCAGTATTCTAGGAATTCAAGACTATGCACTGTCTATATATGGGCCCTTTCTATTTCCAGACACTCTTTTGAAAAGTTACACACAAGCAACAAATTATAATCCTAATAATTCTAGATACAGACTTACTCTTTTGTAATACATTTTCTAACAGTGCAAAATGCTTTTTCACTTCTTCTGATTTTTCTTTTTTTTTTTTTGTGTTGCAGGTCAGATCTGAGTCCTTTCTGATCCTAAGACCTCAACTGAAATATCATACCCTGTGCTATTTTTTGTCCACCGTCAGGTAAAAAGATTACTGAGAAGGCTAACACAACACAAAAACATCGTTAATAAAATCTGCTACTTCCCATCATGAATAAGATTTAAAAAATCCATTATACCGTCATTAAAATAAGAAAAGAAAACCTGCCTGAGGTTTCACAGCAAAACAGGTTCAGAGGGTATTCTGAAATGGCTGAAATAGATGGCTGGAGAGAGAAATTACAATATTACATTATTAATATATTAATATTACAATATTAATGAATATCACAGTACTTTTACTGGGAGATAGGATAGAGTGATGTCCTAAAATAGGACTGGAAAATATTTCTGTTGCTCTCCAACGTTAGGCAGCATTTGAATGAGACTTTGTGCAAGGTTGGTGTAGTTTAGAGCTCAGATCTGAATTGAGACTAGGGCCTAATCCTGTCAAAATTTCAAAATCTGTGTTGTCAGATTTCATCCCAAAATAAGAATGCCAGGGAAATTGTTGAATTTGTGAGAATTCTGCCATCTCAAGATGCAAAAAGCCCCTTATGTTTCCTTCCATTTCGGTTTGTATGTAAATGAGAGACATACAAAAAGATTAAACTGAAGCCATAAACTCAGGAATTTCTGACTCTGATCCAGGCATATTGTTGTGGGGGGAAACTGTATAGAAAAAGCATTTAAAACCTGATATTTTGGATTTGCTTGCTGAAGAAAACTGTGGCAGCTGTGAAGTTCAGAACCAAATCTGGATTTTGTCCAAATTAAACTTTTTCTGGCTGTTGTGGATCAGAACATTCTTTGAGGTTAGAAGAGTTGTTCCTTTCACAAAATACTGTATGGGTACAAAAGTGCATACGTTTATGCATATTTATGCATATAAAGAAATAATAACAAACATTATTGGCATTTCATATAGGATATTAATTTCAGCCATAATTACTAGGTAAATTAAGCCTATTTCTTACACTTTTAAAATATTGTCCTTCCTTATACAGCAATTTTAAAAAATGTAGCTCCTAGCTGAAGACAGAACTTATAGCAGTGAACCAAACAAGAGTGCTGATGAGTGCAGTGGGGAAGTGATTAGGGAGGAGAGTCTCAAAAAATTAACACCAAGCTCCACATGGCTACACAAATATATGCATCAAGCTACATACACAGCCTATATTGTTGCTTAGAAGGAAACTCTGGTGTTTTACACTTTATTTCCCTCAACTTGTGATGTAGGCAGAACAATAACCTCCACACAGCTAGGTAACTGCTTTCACCAAAAGCTCTGAGGGCAGTGTCATCCCTTAATGACACTCAACTATTAGTTCATAGATGTTATCATAAAATTAATTACGTTCCCTATGAGATGCCCTTAATGTTAATTTCTATGGCTGTCTTATTGATTGTCTATTGAACTCCTCATTGTGCTGGTTCGCCAAGGTCTCAGCCTGACTCTATGTGGAGCGCTTTTGCCCTGGGCTAGCTGCCAATCTCCATGACAAGGCACCTTGAAAAGGTCAGGACTACCAAGGGCTGGCCGAAGGTGTACTGCCTTTAACTCAACTGAAAGAGGACTTCATTAGGACAGAAATAATATGTTTGCTGAATTTCTTTTTATGAGGCAGTCATTTAGCTGATGATGAGTAAATTCAGGAGACAGGCTGTCTGTTCTTACCCCTCGTAGGGATTAACACTGGAATTTCATGGCTTGACAAAAAAGAAAAACCGAGAGCAAGGAAGCAAGAGGAGCACTGGCAAGAGGAGGTGAAGGCATAAAGTGTGTTTCCAGTCACTGGGTCCCATAACCAGACTTCTCCAAGGAGCAAAGTGCTTGCAGCTCCCTTTTTCTACAATAGCAAGTGGCTCTAAAATGGAAAGCAAAGCACACGAACGTGGTTTTCAATGTGTCAGGCATAGGGTACAACTACATTGTGAAACGGAGGATGGTAGGACCAGCACTGGGGAAGCCTGAGGGGGCAGGAGAAGCATTGGGGGAGCACAGGGCAGCACGGCACAGTGCAAGCTTGGCTGTGCAGGGCTGGTGCTCACTAGCTCTGTCAGTCTGGATTTTAGATAATAAGCCCTAATTTTTGGGTGGCCTCCCCAGCTGAGCTGGTGTTGAAGCAAGAGCTCCTCCATCTCCGCTTCTGATGCAGGTATCTGCCCGTGATCCGGGGCACAGCCTGGCCCCAGGCTCCCAACGCCTGGCCTCTGCCTCCCTGCTGGAAAGCACTGCCTTTCAGTGCCTCCGTGGGCAGTGCCTTGGTATTGCCTCCCCACAGGGATACTTTCACCTCCTCTACACTGAACATCGATACTCAAGGGAAAATAGCAAAGCATTATGTCCAATTTCTTTTGGGCTTCAGGACCACACATTAGCAAGATTAAGCTGCCAGTTAAAAGCTATCCTATGCTTTATATCTCAGCTTTGTATAGTATCTGGGGTGTTCTCCACATTATAGTTCCAAGCAGCATCTTCACACAAAATTCCAATTCCAGCCATGGCATATCCCATATTCAAGTTGCTTCACAGGAAACTCCTTCCAACCCTCCAACTGTTAAGAACAGTGAAAATGTTTATTTTTTTGTACATAGTCCCTCAGTGCTCTGATTTTCCATTACCACTATGGGTTGGCTTTCACAGTCTGCTGGAAGTTCCTGAATGGGCAGAAGACCACAGTCAACCTGAAAGCCAAACAGAAGCAGATGCCTTCTTGATTATCTATGCTGACGGCTGTCAGTAGCCATTTGTCCATGAATTTGGCTATTCAACTGAAGTACCTTGCAGGGTTGTTTGGGTCAGAAGAGTGGGTGCAGAAGGCACCTAAGTGAGAGGCTGCAAGGTGAGGGGGTGCATGGGGGGTGCTGGGGGCTGCCACAGCAGGGGAAGGTGCACCGCTCCAGGTGGAGGGGATGTAGCAAAAGAGGATTTGCTCAGTGCCAGGAAGGTGACAAGGAATGTGTGTGCACATGTGGGTGGGTGCAGGGGTAGAAGGGAACATGTCACACATATCCTGTGCCAGGGAGTAATTTCATCCTTTTCCTAGAGCAGCAAAATTCAAGTTTTTCTGTGCTTCAGAGACACTCAAGCCCTCCCTGCTAGTGTAATGTAACTCAGACAGCAGGCTGAGAGTGAGTTCTAGCTATGACAGCAGGACAGCCAAGTGTCATCTTTCCTTTGTCGGTGCTACCGGCATGTTGAAGAAGTTTATGACAGTTATTGGTCTCATTTGCAGGAAGGTGAGAGGAGAGAGAGCCAGGAAGTTATTTTTGTAGTGATCCAAGCAAAAGGGAAAAGCACATCTGCTTGGTCGTTCTTCCCTAGAAGTGGTCATAATGAACAGCATGGGGTTTCTCTTCATCCCTGCATTTCTGAACTTTGACCTTCATTTTGTTCTGTATGGAGAGTCCCCACAGCTCATTTTTCTCTTTACTATTGTGGCATTTTTTCCCTAAAATTAGAATATTAATTGAAATCTGAATTAGAATCTGATTCCAATCTAAATTGAATAGGGAGCTGTGACTTTCCAGTTTTCCGCAATCATAAAATGACATGGCTGAGAGAGCTAAATCTAATTGCGTGAGGATTTTTTTTTTTAATCTCTTCCTGCTTCTGCACTTGGTTTTATATTCTAATAAGCCCAAACTCAGGAGGCATTTCTAATCAAATAGCTAGAATTTCATGTCTCATTATGGATGCATATTTGTTAGAAGAAATAATCTGGGAAACAACTGTGGTTGGAGAAGAATTTCTAAATGATATGTATCTAATTTCCCCCAGCTGATAGCATTTTCAGCATTTCTTGGGTCTGTTAGTTTTGTATTCAGTGCACAGCTTCAAACTCCAGTGGCCCAAGAGAATGCATTACTGTTCCTACAGCAGAGCAGTAAAAATGTCAGCAGTGGGTTTGATATTCAGTACTATAAACGGTGCTCCGTGAGGAAGCCCCAGTGATACTGGGCTTGTTCCAGCCACCAATTTGCTGAATCCTGCCTGTTTTTAAACACACATGTACTACTCTTAATTTTATGGAAAAAAATGTGCTGGAGAAAATCCATAGGAAGGCCCACAGTAGTGTAGGTATGGGAATTTATTTTTAAGCAGCTGCTGCATTTTGTAAGGTGTGAAAGAGAGCCACTTTAGAAAGAGGCCCTTGTGTGTGCTTTCTGTTTTGTAGCCTGATCGGGACAGTGTGGTGTTGGTGACAAAGCTCCTCTTAAATTCGTTGGTGACAGATGACAGTTTAGGTCCTCACCTGAAGTTCTTGGAAAAAGCTTTTGTCAGCTTTAGAAGGTAGACCAAGACTGATTGTCCTTTGCTTTGGTCATTGAACTGAGGTGCCTATTTTTGGAGCTTGATGACTCTCGATTCTCTTTGAGCAATAGCAAATGTGAGATGGGTACCTCTGGAGGCTGTTTGAGCCTTCAGCTGAGAGAAATATGCTTTCTTCCGCGCCTGTTTCTTTTGCCTGGAATGGCTGGGCCACCTGTGTGCCTTACTCAGGTGCCTTGGTTTGCGAGTACGGCTGGAGGCTGAGTGGATCTCACATGGGAATGACCTGCTTCACTTGCTATTGGGACAGTGGGAGCCCAGAGATTTCACCAGTTTGAAAGGAATGTACAGAGTCCTCCTGGAAAAAACTATGCATTGTTTCTGAAGGGGTTACAATGAGGATTACTCAGGTTCTTCATTAATTTTGGAGCTATAAGCTTGGGGAAAAAACATGTCATTGCCTAATGGCACATACAATATGCTAGTATCAAGGAAATTTTTCAGTTCCTTGTCATTTGTATCCAAATTTGTTGTAGTCTTATTTTGCCATGATACAAAAAAATATTAAAAATAGATACATATAAAAATATTTTTGTGGTGCTGTCTGCATTAGGTGCGAGTTTCACTTCATGCAGATTACAAAGCCACAGAACTACCTGCCAGTGGAGGCGGAGAGTACTGTCAGAGTCATTTCTTTGCTGAACAAGCCTGCTGGTGGTCACAGACTCTGTCCTGCCCCAGTTGCGGTTCCATAAGGCTCTAAATTGGCTGCTTTAGGCAAAGGTCACATTGTGGTATCAATTACTGGCTACTACCTGGAAAATTTAATTTCATGCCCTGCAGTAGGTCTGCTTTCTTCCCTACTATGATTGGCAACTGTTTCCCTGTTGGTAACTAGAATAGCTTATTTACTGAAGTGATTAAAACCCAAAAGCTCACTGATTTGGAAGGGCAGCTTTGGGTTGCTAGTGTAACCCAGAGAGCTCTTGCACAAAAGCATTTGGATGAATAGAACAAAGGCTACTTCTTGCCCTTTACAAGGCCTCTTAAGAAATTGCATTGTTTGTGATTTGTGTCACATCAGGCCGTTCCTTGTCATGTAGTTGGTGTTCAGCTAACACACTGGGTATATTTCCTGCACGTTAATTGTACAAAATGAAAACCAGAGGAAATTAGTGAGCTAAGAAGTGCCTAATTATAGATAATAAGACATCAAAGTCCTGTTAATGTTACTTATTTTTTAAGCTAAATGCTTTTGCTTGAAGATCAATTGTCAAATCTTTTCTTTTAGAAGCCTCTGAGGAGCTTCTTAAACAGCTGGTTTGCATTTTAACAGATCTTAGTGCTATTTCCAAGATCCAGAAACCTGGATCTTCATTTATTATAAATTTTTTCCTTCCCAATGGATATATTATGTCACTGATTTTAAAGTGGAACTACTAATCAAAGAAAAGGGGTATTTCTGCTTAAAAACTGTTTATGTAGTATAGTCAGTGATGGGGATTAAAAATAGGTGCACAGGAGTGAATCTGATCCTTTGTGTGTCTAGAAGATCTCGGTTTATGTTTTTCCTTGTGTGTCTGCTTGAGATATAAGGAGCTCTTCCAGCTTCATGAGGAGCAAGGATTTGAAAGAAAGAATATAAGGAATTATTAACTATTATTTTGGTGCAGAAAGGCTTATTTTAAAATAATTCATGGTTACTATGACAATGGAGTTTTGCTAGTCCAAGTACTCCAACCCTCTCACAATTCAGACTAGAGATAATTCAAACAACCATAGCATGGTCACTGGAGTGGCAGTTGGCAATCTGCAGGTGCACTGCAGAGGCCTTCCTCAGAAGACATGTATTTTGGTATAACACAAAACAACTAAACATTATTTAAAAAGTATTTATGCCAGGTACAAACACTCCTGTGGTGGAAGCAGGGTCAGAAGCTTTTGATAAGGCAGCAAGTTGGAGTTTGGCTAACTAAAGGATACAGAACACCGAGCTGTGGGACCCAGTGTTTCGTTACTAGCAGCCAAGAAGTTCTGCTTGTCTTTGAATTCAGATCGGATTGTCTAATCAATGCCCATGCACTTTTTCGTCCTACTTGCCTGCAGTGCTGCCAGAGTGGTGAGTGTTGTACTACAGGTAAAGTTTACTAAAGAGGGGATATATTCCTACCCCAGAAACTTTACAACACAGAGATCTGAACATCACTAAAACTCTTTAAGAAGACCTGGGAGACCCAAACTAAAATTTCTGTTAAAAACATTTTCAGTACAAAGTACCACAGAGAAAAGAATGAACAAGGAATCCAACTCTACACATTATCTCTTTTCTTAGAAGTGTACTGCTCTGAAGGGTAACACAGTTGCCAGCACCAGGTCCTGAAGGTCTCCAGTGGCATGTTGGAAGTTAGTGATGATCACCTGCCAGTTCATAAGCCTGCACACTTCTCCACAGTATGTCTCCAGAGGAAGCAGTGACACATAGGTCTGCACAGTTCTTTGGATGCTTGTTTTGGTGCCTACCCATATGGGGCTTAACTTTGGGATTTTAGTTTTGTAAGCCTGGCCCAGAACCACCACCCTCAGTAGGAGCCATGAAGCAGCTCCAAGGTGAGGAATCGTCAGAGTAGATCAAGTTTTACATTTCCTCTTCTGCCTGTAGGTTACACTGAGAAGGTAGGCTCCATACTGGCCATGTCCCAGTAAGGCTGTCCTCTGCCTGTGGCCCTCTCCAGCACTGCTTCCAGAGGCAGCGGGTGCAGGCATGCATACAGTCAGTCTTCACATGGTGGAAGCTATGGAGTTTACTGTCCACGTGCAGGATCTCTCCAAGACAGAAGATTTTAGGGCACACAATCAAGCATTTTTACAAAACTCAAGATAAAAAACAACAACTGTAAGTCAAGTGGTAATCTAAATGCTAATACGAAGGACCTATGTTTGTCTTTCAAAAGCAATGATATTTTTCACATTTGAAAGTACATATGCACATATGTGCTTTGTTGGATGGCAGCTGAAATCTGCCTTTTGCTGTATTTGTTTTTTTAACTTCCTAATGAAATTGGAAATGTGTCTGGCACATACCTGTTAGAAATAGTTTTGCTTAGGATAATAGGTTAATATTGGCTACTAAAGCACTGAGTTGCCAGAGCCAGGCTTTGGTGCTAGGAATGCAATGAGTTGCTAGTGGTTTGGCATTGTGGTATCATAAAAAGCCTGGAAGAAATTTGCAGGTGTCAGAGAAATGCCATAGCTCTGGCCCAATTCTGGAGGCAATTCTCCATCCTCATTCCTTTTGCAGAGGCCACCCTTCTGTCACTTCCAGGAGTTATCCTAATGTGGTAATGCTTGCCATTTCTTGTTATTTTGCAGGCAGTGTACAGCTGGCTTTGCCAGAGCACTACCGCTTACAAAGCAATTTGGTGATTTCACCACTGATACTTCCTCACTTCCAAACTGTGAAGCACTCCTAGAGCTACCTGAACTGCACACTGCTAGTATGCAGTGACTGAGGTACGCTACCTGAAAAAATAACAGGATGAATAACAGTACAATTTAAGTACAATGCATTAAACGGCATTTATTTACTGTATTTCCCAAGGTCAAAGAACAGAGATATAAAGCAGGTCCCAAAGTGTATTTAACTTTTAAATCCTTGGTGCAGCATGTGCCACATCTCATTAAAGATTTAAAGAAACAGACACTTTTTGTTTTCTCTATAGGATGAAATGACATACACTTCCTGCAAAATGTGGGCTGATACTTTGGGAACACTCAACTTCTCTAACGTTTCATAAATGTCACCAAAGCAAATGCCTGCAAACCTGTGGGCACCTGCCAATCACTCCTTGATGTTTCTCTTCGTCTTAACTTTTATATTTATTGATAGGGGAACCTCTAACAAAATTCTAGCAAGTGAGCCTTTTTGAAAGAATCCAAATGTGAACTATAAATTCAATACTTTGCCGCTGTTGAGAATTTTTAGTATCATAAATCCAGCTTCACATCTGGAAATGGGTTCTTCAGAGTTCATTGGTTATTCATCTAAGGAGAGGTCTCCAGTGGCACAGAGGGGATTTAGGCACTAGGTAGGAAGTAAGTACCCAATTCCCTGTTGTGTCTTTGAAAAGTTTTCCCACTGATGCCTCTGATGAAAAGAGTTGGAATAGCAGGTCTTACCACATGCACTCTGTTAGGATACTCTAGGCACTCTCCATATTTTTAAGATCCTAAGAAGAATTTCAAGTGGAAAAGGAATGCTTGAATTGTCCATCCTAAATATTTAGAGAAGAACAAGGATTGTGCTCATTTCCAGGGGGAGGCAGTACAATACTTTATTAATTTCCTTCAATTCTAGTCCTGTTCAGAGACTCCTAACTCAAGAGTAGGTATTGACAGGCATCCTGCAGTTTTATTTTTTCCAGTCCTTCTTTTGCCCTGTCTTTCTGCCCTCCTTCCCAGCTGAAAGTCAAGACCCACAGCTGGAGGAAATAAAACGGCTGTATTGCAGTGCTTTAAAATTAGCGTGGTTCAATTTCAGCTCAGAACTAATAGAGCTCTCTGCAGAAAACACTGAAGCTCTTGCTTTGTGCGTCTGTCTCTTGTATAATGGAAAGAAAACTAGCAGCTGCCCTATTGAAAAAAAATCAGAAAAATTCACCACCTAACTCTTCCCTGCACTCAGCAGCTAGCGTTTGTCCTAGCTCAGTAATGAAAGGCGATTCCATGCCCTCAGTATCACATTATCAAGTAGCTTCAGGTTGTCCTTAATCACCTTATTATTTTTCTCTTTCAAAGTTTAGATTAAATGATTTAACAATGCCCATGTGATTTCCCCATAAAGACTGTGGAATTGGTGTCCATATGCTGTAAGTTAGGACACACCAGAATGGGAAAGTTGAACGTACTCATTCCACTGCAGCAGTAACAACAACCTCCCTTCCCTCCCCCCTTCCCCTGCCCTTTGCCAAACGCTCTTCTCCAAAACCACATAACCATATGGCCAGGGTTATAAAACATCAAGGCCTCAGTCACAATAGCAATCCCAATAAAAAAAGCCAAGGTAGAAGCCTTCACAAGGCTTAACCTCCGTTTACAGCTGATCCCTGGAGTGTCTAGCTCTGCAGCTTTTAAACACTGCTCATATCCCCTATAAAAGATGTTTCCTATTTAAATAATGAAAGATTTACTACATGAAAACCCTTCTCCTACACCCCTGGATTACACTTCTCCAGGGACAAAACACCAACTGGGCTGAGTAAAACACCTGACTTATTAATACTGTTCATCAAGAAACAATGCTGAAGAGCCTGACAGGATGCAAAAACCTGGTTACTCTTGTAGCTGAAAGAGTCTCTGCTGGGCCACGCAGACTTCAGCTAGGAGGAACAGGTGCCTTTCCCCCCACATTATGGTTTTCTGCCTTATGATAGCACAAGAAGCCAGGGGAGCTGCGCAGCAGAGAGCTGGTATTCCCCCTCACTCCATCCTCGTGCCAGCAATGCCAGCTGAAAGCATTGCCAGCTCCAAGGAAGTCCCAAGAGATCTGTCTGATGGGGCAATATGGGCTCATCCTCCCAGTCCAGACGGTCCAGATTAAGGTGGCTCCTTAGCATCCCGTAACCACACTGCCCTCTCCCCCAGGCAGGGCAGCAGCCTTCCTCAGGCAGGCCAGAGCAGCACTGCTAGCTTACTCTGCTATGGCCAGACCATATGTCTGGTCTGCACTAAGCCTGGCTAAGCACGTGCTGTGTCTGCGTTAGAGGGTGTTTCAGGCCAGCCAGCATTTTCCTCTGCCACAGGCTCCCTCTGTTACCAGTACACCAATGGAGTTAAATATTACAGTGCTTAAGATGCCCAGATGGTTTATATGGTACAAATCCTTGTTCCAGACTGCCTGCAGAGAAAAGTGGACAATTATATTTTCAAGGTGTGCTTTGTATCAGCTTGGGCTAGAAACGGATATTATATCCTAAACACTAATAAAAGCGAAAATTAGACCCTTGTGCATCTGAAGGAGCTGGGGTCCTGTGAAGAGCATTTACAGCACCTTTACTTTAATCCAGGTCTAAGCACAAAGAGGGACCTCCAAAAGTATCAGGAGGACTGTAGAAAATCTGTGGGTTTAGATGTCAGCATGAAACTATGTCTCTACTGAGGCTTACTCACTACTGCCTTAAAAGAGTAGCTGTCCATTAAAAGTACAGTTTAACGATCCAGTGCCTTTTTTCATTGTATCAATGATTATATTTTTAAGTCTACAAAATCCTCTGGAAATCTGTGACACGATTCAGTAAAAATCTAGCTGTAGTTGCAGACCTATTTTGAAAACTTCCAGCAATGAAGCTCACCAATACAGCTATAATCTTCCCCCTCATTCCCTTTACTGTAGGCAGCTTCTGCTGTTTCTGCACTGCAGTAGCATTTGCTGACATTTCCATGGGGATGTCATATATTAGGTAGCACTCCAGGCTTTGGTTAGCAATACATGATACATCTTGAAACAGTTAAATTCCTCATGCCATTTTGGAGTTAAAACCCTGTTTCATTTAAAAGCTGGACTTCTGGCTGGTAACTTGTCTGGAATAGTGGGTGGCAGGTCAGTGCAATTTGAAATGGCCAGGACAGAGTGGGAAACCATGAAAAATGGAACAATTACACTGCAGGTCAAGGTTTGTTACAGGGTGGCATGGTTTCAATTTGGCGCTGAAGCATGGCAACAAGGCTACTAGGCATGTTCATGCATTTTTGTTATCTGCCATTTGCAAGCAGTATTTGGGGAGGGGGAAGGGTGAAAATGGAGGAGGCCAATACAGCTCTTCTGAAAAGCTAGCTCCTTACAAGGCTTGCCTTTTTTTTTTTAAAGGAAACCATTGTTAACCTAAAGTTTGGAATAAAAACTTCCATATGAAACTTTGAGAATTGTGAGATGTTTGCCAAACTCTAGATCAAAGGTGCTTGAGTGGATTGATACTTTTTTTTTGAAAATAAAAAATGCACATCTGGCCTGAGAATTGGTCTGCCAAGTTTTAGCCTAATGAACTTTGAAATCAGCCTCCTACTAGCAATCCTCTAGACCAGTTTTCTAGTAGAGTTCCTGGATAGCTGTTTATAGCCAAAAAGCACTTGTATAATGACAATGTTCTGTACTAGCACCTAATTGACAGACTCCTGATACAGTGTTGTTTCGTGCTAACGAAACTGTTTTTAATTTGTCCTCCATCATTTATCAGCTGGCACATGAAGCCTGGATGTTAAAATTTTATCGCATCAGAACAAGTTAATGTAGCTGTAAGTCCAGCTGTGGAACACACATCAACAGCAATCTGTTTACACAGCACAGCTCTTCACGTATTGTACCATTCCTTTTGCTTTATGATGCAGACCTAAAATTGGTTGAAAACTTAAAAAAAAAAAAAAAGCTTTTGCTGAAGTTGGTATTTGTTGGAAACACCCTTTTGTTCTGCACTTTCCTGATTGCCAGATGGGAGGAACTCTGACAGTCTGAAAGAAATAAAAGATTCTTGCTATGCTCAGCCCAGAGAGTTGAAGCCTACAGAGCCAGATGCTCATGAAGAAAGAAGTTTTTCCTGCCATGACTAAAGTGCAACACATATTAAATAAACCTGTTTAAAAAATCCTTCACTATTTGAGTCTCCTTTTGAAACTGGATTTCACCATGAGATGTAGAGCCAATCATCACAAAAGGAGTTTGGAAAAAACTGTTGACACTAGCTGACACTTGCAAAAATCCAATCAGAAAGGAAGCATTTATGTGCTCGAAGTTTCTTTGCCACCAAGCAGGTGAATATGTACTTGTGCAATTTTTGGCAAATGCCTCTTGTGTGGACCAGCAAAGCTTCTTTACAAATGTATTTATCTCAAAACCACTTATCTGAACTCTGGCTAACTTCAAGTGAGAAGGTAATTAAGCCTCAGTGCTATTTGGTTTTGACCCAGATGGGTAAGAGCACGGGCAAAATCTCTATTATTAAATGATTTCTTTTATTTGTTCTCTGCCATTGTTAAGGCTGAAAATGTCTTCCTCCTGGCTCATTTGATACTAAAACTTTATGTTCTCCTAGATAATCATAGTTCTTAATTTACAGAAGTTAAAATTATCCTGATTCAGTTTAGGCACCTAGTTAAAGATAAGATGACAAGCACTTGAGACTCCACCAATTGTACTTTCCAGATTTTCACTGACTCTAAAGACCAGATCCCCTCCATCAGATTCCCTAATGGATCACAGCACAGGTGCAGATCTCTGTATCTGGAGACATTGGTTATGAACAAATTGCATCCAGGGGATTCCCACCCACTTTCACTGGTACAGGATCCCCACAGTGCATGGTCCTTGTGTTGACAGGCAGAGTCCACCTCTAATAAACAGACTCCTTGAGAACATCCACCCTCCTCAGAGTTCCAGCGCTGTAGTAATCAACTCCCTCAGAGGTTCCCACCTTGTCCTCTCGATAGACCCTATGTCTTAGGATATAGGCGCTCACAGGCAGAATGTTTGGGGAACAGGATAATCCTGTGTTGTCCTGCAAGCACTGCACACTGAAATCTTTGTTTCTTCAAACTAAAGCTTCTTGAAAGCATAACATGACGCTGAGTCTGTGCAAGAGAGAAGCCAGGATGTGAGTACTGTAAAGGGAGCTGAAGTACTGCATCCTGGTACCCGAAATTCAGGCACAGCATTAACGTTTTACAGCCACAGCCTTTGCAAAGCACTGGGTGTCTAAATGGGTCACAGACCTTTACCCTGGCACTACAGAATATTGTGGGTAGTGACCCGCTGGCCAGATCCTGTTCAGGTGGTGCTTTCCTCCAGCGTGCTACCTTTTCATAAGAAAATACAGAAAACAAATATCCAGACAGCAAATGCATGTAGGCGGAAAAGGTTGGGAGGAGGCATCCCTCTTTCTCAGGGTAGATAATGCAGGAGAGAATGGCTCAGAGGTGCTGTTTCTACTTTTTTAACCCAAAAGGAAAAAGGAAGAGAAAAGGAGTGTTAGGAAAGGGGTCCAACACCTGTTTTGGTTATAGTGTCCTGGCTACAGTAGAGAATATTTGATAGCGATTTCCAGATTTTAAAAGATTTCAGAATAACTGACTCAACTAAACAGATATTATAACTTAAGAGAGCGGCATTCTTATACAAACCCCTTTTGTTATTTGATTTTTTTCTTTTCTGAAATGCTGTTGTCCTGATTCAGGATTTGCCCAACCCAGTGCTGGCATCCACATTTTTAAATTTATGCTCTTGAATTTATGCCCTTGAATAAATTTTAAAACCAACAACACAAGTGAGCTCCCTGGGCAGAGGCCTATGGGAATACATTTTCCAAATCTCTGTATGGGAGGTAGGTGCACAAATCTTGTTTACAGCTAATGGCATTTGTGCTCTCTCTTCTACACGCAGAGAACTATGCCTGGCAAACTATGTTTTTGTTGAGGCAAAATAATTGAGTTTCATGATCTGTTGAACTGACAGTGATGCAACAGCAAGCTATGGTCAGAATAATTCAAGCCCTTTACTTCTCTATCCGGAGAATTATATTAAAAATAAAAATATTTGGATCCTTTCATCAAAGTTATAATGTTGTGTGGGCAAATGATGACCAAATATATGTTAAAGGGGAAAAAAATAAATTAAAAGTTGTCCTAAAGAGAGGAGGTATACAGTCCTGCTGCAGGCATGTCCAGCTTAGAATAGCTAATGTATTAGTGTCATACAGCAACATTTCCTCCTCTATATACTGGTGCTCACTGTGCTGAATTGTAACTGTGGAGAAATTCCTGAAAGGAATTCCTGAAGGGAGAAGGTCATGATTTGATTCTGGTGAGCAACCCAGGATTTGAGCTGGGCGAAGAGGCCTGCACCTGCTGTCCTTGATGTCTCCGTGACCGGCTGATAAGGAGGAAGAAAGAGGGCCTTGCTTATCATAAAGGCAGGACTGAGTCTGGGAACGAGACCACGGAGCCAAGGAGAACCAGTGTGTGCTATGTGCGTGGACAGAGGGTCTTAACCAATCGAGTTGGGGGGCGTTGTGTGGGAATAAGGGGTTTGGACCAATCACTATGTTGTTGCCTACGCATGCTTCTGCTGTGAGTCTATATATACTCTGCTAAAACACCTAATAAAGGAGAACGACCATACTCATATTGAGACTGCATTGTTACTCCGGGTCCGTACCCCACTCCAGCCGACAGCATCAACCTCTGTGCTTTGCTGTCGCTTTGAGTATTGCTAACAGCAAGATACTCCCGGGCAAGACAGTGGGTGCAAACGAAAACATCCTGCTCATATCAGGTATAAAATCTTCCTTGTTCTATACAGATCTACAAGAATGGGCTCCTTTCAGCATCAGTCACTCAATAGATTTTACGTTTAGATACACCTATTTACAGAGATACACCTATAAATATTGCAATAGGATTCACAGAAATCTGAATGGCCATATCTTGCTGTATATTGCAGAGTATAACCTACAGCGTCAACTGAGTCTGCACTCCACTGTGCTCCCAGATGTACCCAAATCTATGGAACTCCCTCAAACAATTTACTGTTGCCCAACAGATAAGAGAGGCAGATTTTCTGTAGGTGCAGACTAGAGGGAAATGGAGCAATGATAATCTGAAAATCTGCCTGTACAATTTTTCTAAGCATTATAAAGGAGAATGATAGCAAAATGAGGGCTGGCAAGAATGGTTATCATTTTTGGAAACACTTAGGAACAGCTGTAGTGAGCAGCAATAACATATTCTTCAAGGGAAAACTGTTCCTATCTTTCCACAAATATTATATCTGTATGCATTGAAATCAACCATCTGCAACAACTGTGACCATTATTTTCCACCTAGTGCTGAACTAGTTCATGTCCACAGAGCACTGACCTGCTTAAAATCATCTCCATTTAAACTTCCAGTCAAAATGTCTCCTGAGAATGGAGACAACCAGTGTATGCAAGAAGGTTCTTGAGTGATCTCTCACTCTTCCAGTCCTCACCTTCTCCAGCCCTCACTTGCAAATGGATCATTCCCATCCCATGCTGTGTTGTGTCCGATCCAGACTGGAAGCCATCTATGGTCCAGATCTGCCCTTTTTTTAATTATCTGCAAAGCAACACGCACACCTCTGGCTTTTTATCAAGAACAATTAGACAGTTGCATAAACTGACTGTCTGGCATTTTAAAGAGTACCGTGAGATTTAGAGTTGGAAGTATACTATTTGCTTTTAGGCAGTCTCCTGCCTGCACTGCTGCTGATATCAACCTTAAAATTTACAGTGACACTGTTTCACAGCAGAAGGCAGTTATCAATGCCTTCCAGAGCTTTAGGAGGAATTGCACCAGCCTGCCTTGGAGACACACACCTCCCTTAATGAATGCGTCAAGGCTCTGGGTTCCCCTGCCTTGGGGTTGACTCTACAGAGGTGTTGTCCATCCCTTGCTAGTAAGGGCCCCCATAGTTTCCTGGTGCGGAGAGAAAGAAACTACACTTCCACCTCCTTCTGACATCATTTTGGGAACCTGTCTAGTACAGGATGCATGTGTGAATGGTGGCTGGGGATACAGCATGGATGGGGACAAAAGGCACGTCTCAGTTTTCTCCTCTCTCACCTACAGAGCATGGTGTCATTCCTCCATGTTTCAAGTGTCTTTGAAAAACCTGGTGAGATTGAAGTGTTTGCTATTCTTCAAGGATGCACAGGGCACTGGGAATACCTGCTTCAGGAAATTCCACCTTGTGTCTATAAAGTGAGCATCTCCCAAGATGAACTCCCCATAAATGTCTGGAAAATGTCACCATCAACTTACAGTTAAGTCAAGATGTGAACCTTGGCTGACCTGCTTGTGTAGTTCCCTGTAATCCCTCACTTCCTCACAAAGCTGGGTGAATGGTCTGAGAAACCCATGGACCTCTCAGTAAATCATAAATCCACTGGGTTGTTGGTCTGGGGGATTTGAGGAACAGATTTCAGGAAGTAGTGAGAAATAATGATGATCTGGGATGTTTCATTCTTTTCTATCCACAAAAGAGTTTACACATGTCTGTGACTTCCCCAGTGGATTTGAATTTCCTCCTTGGAAGGAACTGAACTATCTTAATGTTTAATTTTTGAGTGGCATTAATCAAAATTGTATTTTAAATGATAGTGCTCTGTAATGTGAGAATTGACGTATCTCCAATAAAGAAATAGGCTATCCATACAAATAAAAGTCTGACCTGCTTAAGAAATAGTCCAGTAGATATATATTCTTGTCTGCAGCATTATTATACCCTTTCATTTTGTCTTCTGACAGATCCTTTTCCATACTTCCAATCTGCAAATGGCTGACCTGATTTAAAGGATGTGTGAAATCCAGAAAGATATACAAGGATGGACGTGCTGTGACACTGCACACATTATTGTCAGAAATGTTCACACATTTAGCCCATGGTTACCTTCTGTTTGCAGCCATCCCAGGGCTCCAGGTACTCTGGCACAGCTAAACAGCTTTGAAGGTTTGTTAATATGCTGTGACGCTTTCAGGTGTGTGTTTGAATAAAACCCAGGCAGGGAGAGTGCGAGAGTGTGTCTTTTCAAAAGATATCTAAGCAGGAAGACAGGGACAGTGAAAAGAGTCTGAGGTAGTTTCAAATTAACTAGTCTGAAGCTGATAATAGCCTTGTCATGGCATCTTGGAGCTCAGCACAGGCTAGTTTACCCTGCTAAAGGGCAATCAAGATGCATAATAATAATAATCTGAAATTGTATTAACCTTCCAAAAGGCTCTCTGAACTATTTGCATCTGATTCAGTATAATTTTGGTCAACACATACTTTCTCACCACCTTCCAGAGAGCAGGGTCTTGGCAGTGCAAAGGCAACACTGGGGAAGGACTTCTCTTTTCTGCATTCACAGCTAATTAAAAAGGATCTGCTGCAGCATTTCATCCCTGCGCTGAGGCAGGATTATTTCTGAGGAACAGCAACTGAGTGGTTCTGCCAAAATCACACATCTGCGGTGCTAGAATTGTCTGGGGCTTCCTCTAGAGCTCAGGAGAGAGTAACACATACAATAAATGATGTGGAGAATAACAGATAGATGACAACTGACTACAGAAACACAAAGGGATGTGCTAAAGGAATATCTATCATGCGTCTCACTTAATGAGGTTATAACAAGAAGCAATGGGTTTAAGATACATCTGGGAAAATCTGTCATTATTATTGGCCAGCATTTACAAAGCTCGATGGCTAATGCTAAGCTCCTAAATCTACTTTCAGGTATTTAGAGAAAAATTGTTCAGGTTTTCAGAGGTGGTGAAAAGTTGCCTTTCCAGCCCTCCTTTTCTACTGCACCAAGCACAAATCAGCCTAATCAGAAAACTTTCAAAACCATCAAAACCTTCACCTCTTACAGACATTTCTCTCCTTTACACTGGTAATACACTTCTTGTTCTGTCATCATAGTCTCATTAAATGAACTCGACTCTTTTTTAAACACCTGGGCCAAATCTTTTCTTGGACGGCTCCTGCATGCTTCCACAGTGCTCTCTGAAGCAGGAACATCGGCACGTGGTGACATGACCACCTCTTCTCTATCATTAAGTTGCACTATGAGACACCCTAAAACCGAGGGCTGTAAAACTCCCTCCTTTATAAAGCCATATCTTATAACAATGTGTGTATATTTAGTGTGTGCTGCCAGGTTGTTGGGAACACTAAGCAAATACATCAGAGGAAAGTTGGACCTAGCTGGGAAGTGAATAAGATCCATGGGTGTATAAATTAAAAAGGCATTCTGAGGTAAAAAAACCTCACACAAATAGAGATCCGTGGGTTTTGTCTGATGTAACCACTGCTGGGTGGCCTTGGGTCCAAATCATACTGGGCAGGGAGGCCTGTAAATAAAGAGCTGCTTTTTTTTGGCAAAGGGTGGATGAATCTTCTCCTCAGGCTGCATCCTGCTGAGATGACATGGCAGCCAGGTGCGTACATGCTTGAACATGAAGGAAAAACAGTTATTGACTGAAAGACCCCTCTTGTCCCGTAAACACATGGCCTGAATCTAGATTATAACATGTGTGATGAAGTTGGTACCACGATCCGGTAAAAGTGATGAGATTTATTCATAGCACGAACTACAACGGGGAGTTATTTGCCAAACTGGTAAACGAAAGGGCCCAGGTTTCATCTGCTGGGGTGGACAGTCCCACCCCTGCTATCGCAAGTGGCTCTTCTGCCCTTGTGACCTCTGCTAACCCCAAGCAAGAAAGGTGCCCACTGCTGCTTTATGGCCTCTGGGTGAAGAGGCCAAGGACCTGTGCCCTTGCCCTGCTCCCTTCAGCTGGTTTGCTTTTGTCTGCCTCTACCTGAGAGGTCATAACCCTCATTTGAGGCTTAGGTGATGCTTAGGAGATGGCAAAGGCTGTTTCCCTTTCCTACCCACAGACTGAAATCCAAACCTGATGGCTCAGTGCTGCCTGGGATGAGGGCTGCCCCAGGGCAGGAAAGGAGCAGCCCTTGAGAAGACCCTGCAGCATGGGGGTCGGCTGTGTGCTGGGGTCTCAGGCAATAACCCATGGTGGGAGCTGGCTTGCACAGCCCCAGTGCTCACCGGGAAACCAGGCTAAAAAAAACCCCAACCAACAACTCTCTCCTCTCCCCTCCAGCGTAAGTAACTTCAATTGGTTTTAATTTTTTCAGATGCCTATGCCCAATGCCTGTTCTTCCTTCCTGCTGTTTGAAGCAGTGCCTGTTGTTCTCCACAGCCGCTGGGCTGCTGAGGTCAGAGGGGAAGCAACATCGTCTGGATGCCACAGGAACTGGAGGTCCTGGGGAGGTGACATGTTGTCTCCTGATCCCCCTGCAGAGACGGTCCCACTGGTAGCACTCATGTTTCCTTCCAACAGTATGTGCATCCCCCCCACTGCCTCTGCTCTCCCTTTTGGAAAGGAGCTGCAGGGGAGGACACCTGGGCCCTCCTGGGGCCTCACTGGCAGACTGTTGTGTATGTGGAGAAAATACTGGATAGCAGGAGCTCATGAGGTACAGTTAAATTCCTCTTTCTGCTTCTCATGAGACTCTGGGCCAAATAGCAGTGGTCTGAAGGCTTTTATGAGCTTGAAGATACTCATCTATGCTGAGAAAAATGCCTGGCTAGGGACTTCTGGATAATCTCACGAAGAAACTCAGCCACTTTAGGGGCTGAAATGCCTTTTTAAATGCCAGTCTTTAAGTCTCTATGCTTTGGCTCCTTTTACGAGGACAATTGCAGCAATGGTTGTAAAACCCTCAGATGCTCTGTAATGAGAGCCTCATAAATGGAGAGCTTTGTTCCCTTACATCACCCATCATAAGGAACGTAGGAAGCCTTTTTTTTAAAAAAAATAATTGGACAAGCTGAGTTTCTTTGCTGTAAAAGGGCTGATTTGTACAAAGGGCTGTGTGGTTATATCAAACAGAGCCAGAGCAAGGTCCCAGATCCTGAACCTGTGGTGTTTCTGCAGATCCCATGTCCAATCAAGTGAAACAAACAAGTGCAAGGTGTGTTGTCTCCACCCATCTGACCATCCATCACTTCTTCCAGAGCCAGGCATTTCCCATCTTGCCTATTGGGAATTACTCCTATTGGGAATAATCTGCTGACAAAAACCACATCGTCTTCCTCCCTCTGTCCACACAGAGAGTAACAGACTGCCTCTGCCAACGGCTGCTGGCAGAAGCCAACACTGATGATCAAGGCAATCAGTGTGAGCTCAAACACTACATGCTTATCCGTGAGAAATCTGTGTGTACTGGCTGGATGCCTTAAGTAATTCCTGACTTTTAGGTAATTTGCTTTGTGGTCCTAATGTTTAGCACCTACTAGATGTGTACAAGGAAAATCTTTGTGATAATTGTGAAGTGCTGCAATGACTTTATATAAAAAAATAAATGTAAAAACAATTTTGTTCATAGAATTAAACCACATTTTATTATTTATAATCACATTTTTATTAAAGGAACAGGTACCGGGTTTTAATATACTGTTCATTCTAGCCTTTCATTTTACCAGCCTCATTAATTCTTTTTAATAAGGGTGCTATAAAAAAGGAAAATTCTGTTTATAGAGATTAATATAGACAAAGAAAAAAAGTTAGGAAAACATATACCTACTCTGGTCTTGAAGTATGAAAATGTACTGTCTCAGGCAACATATTTACTACAAGAAGAAGAAGGATAAGCAAATGTTTACTGCTTCTATCAGCACTAATGCAGAGTGCCTTTGGTTATTTCTTTAATCCAAACAGCTTCCTGGTAGATCCAAGATGTGAGGCCTTTCTGTAACGACTTGGCAAGAGAAAGGGTCCAGAACTTCTCTGCAAACACAATTAAGTTGTCAAAGACAAGTCCTGTATTTGAATTAAAACTATAAATCTTTCATCTGCACCTACTCTACATCAAATAGCAGGAAAAGAGGCCCTCCCATCTAACAGTCTTAATTACCAGAGCACTGCAGCCTTTGAGCATGACAGAGCCAATGATAGCTGACCTTGTGCTCCAGCCCCAGAGTGGGATCAACGTGATGAATGGGAATCCCTGCCTGAAATATCACAGCAAAAGGAACAGCCTCAGATGGCAAATTAAGTGCCTAACACACTGTTGGGGCTACACAAATATATAATAATACCCTTTGCTTTGATCCGCTTATACTGGAATGAGCAGTATGTTGAAGGCTTCAGTGTAAACATGTCAAGCTTTGCTTAGTAATGACCAGGCTTTGCCACGTCCTTTCCCACACGAATGCACAGCAAGGCGGTGGCTTTTCCCCCCTCTGATGCCACTGCTACTTCTGTTGCCCTTGGAGCAGGAGAGATAGGTGCTGTGCATTTGATAGGGTTTTCAATAATATTCCCACGTAATTCCCCATGGCCCAGAGCAGGCAAGATAACTGTGGATCTCCAGGGAGGAGTTACGAGGCTTCAGTTTAATTTTCACAGCACTCAGGTAGCAAGTGAGTCAAATGTTGTGACAGCTGAGCATTCTGTTACCTTAAAGCAGCACTTCCCATGCTGTGTAGTGTGATTGGTCAGCGTCCCTTGAGGTCCACATTGGGGTTTTCTCTTCAATTCTGAATGTTTTCAGCTCAAAGTTTGTGAAGAAGAACCACGCAGTCCATGAGAAATGCTTACAGTAGTCTGTCAGCCCAAAACTTGGCAAATGAATGTCATTTCCCGTGGTCATTTCTACATTTTAGGATGGGGCTGTCACATCTTCTGGTGTACTGATGCGACCTCCTTACCTTTATGAGACATTTCTGAAACTCTTTGTCTCTAATCGCTATATTGACTGCTACTGAACATTTCCTTCCTGATGTTATTTTTATTTTATCTTAAGGATTCACAGAGTATTGCCTCCACTAATGGGTCTTGCTAGCTCAGTTATTAACTCTGGCATGCAGATGAAATCTTGTTGTTTGACTAGTAGTATCAGTTATGAAGAAGAAGCTACATATGCCCCGTATAAGAGCCCATGTCAGGTATGGCATACCAAATATAGAGCATAAAATATTTTAATTGAAAACACATAGAAATGCCCTTTCCTGTTTTTCCCATTGTTTTTTCTGCAAAACTCTTCACAGGAAAGGTATCAAGAATTTGCACATTTGCTATCGTAAAGCTACAAAAATCTGCATGTGAAAAAGTTCTGTAGCAAATGTTTTACCCTGGTAGTGAATTCTTCAAACAGTATTTTCCAGAGCAAAGTCCAGACTGTGAATGCAAAAATTTCTTAGTACAGAATATATTTATGCAGGTAAACCAGCTACACTCAAATATTACATTCTTGTTGTATTAGGTTTCTATGGTAAATAAGATACACTATCCTTTATTATATAAAAGGGTATCTATAGGCATATATGTGCTTGTGTTTCTATATTTATATTTGTTACATTTCACAAAGAAAAAAGTCTGCATTTAGTCTAATGCATGGTAGTGACTATGCTTGCCACAAAAGCATTTGAAATTCCCATCAAAAGCACTATAAAGCAATAAGGAAAATAAAGAATATTAGTCCTGGAGAAAAATTATTTGAGGTATATTTTGGATCTGTAAGGCTGCCAGATTACACCCGCAGGCACTACCCCCATGTCAAAAGGGAACTATTCTGCATAAGAGCAGATGGGAACAAAAACAAAAAAGGTGACGTTGAAGTCTGTGCTGTCAGATCTGTGTCCTTCACATACTCCTCAGGAGGTGCTCTGTTCACCTGCTATGTGTTTAGGCAGCAGTGTGTAGGGCATTGTTGGTTGCTCCAGAGCTCTCCTGGAGGGAAGCAGCTCCTGATGGATGCTGCACATCTATAGTCAGAGGTTAAAAGGGCAGGAGAGACTGTGAGATTCAAAGGATATAGCCAGACCTACTGGCTTTGAGGAAAAATGATGTGACTGTGTTTTAGGGTTATAGACAGACCAGGCTTTCCCCTCCAGTGCAATTAGGGGAGATGCTTCATTAGCCTGACAAGCTTAAGGGTGTGGTGGGAATGCAAAAACCCTGATGGGAACTTAGCCTTCCTGAATGCCTGGGAGGCCTGACACTGACTTTATCACAGGCTGAATTTCACCCTGTGAGCTTGTATTCTCTTGATACAGAATGTGAATAATAAGGATGGGAATGGAGTATACATAACCACATATTGCCAAAAAGGGACACAATCCTATTAAAAGCAATCCACTTTTGGCAGGAGAATAGTTACTATGGAATTTAAAACAGGAACTTGTGTAATTAACTGCACATTTCAGAGCAATAATACGCTAAATACAATAAAAATACAGCACGAAATAAGTAGCCCAGATCCTCAGGATATAAATGAGTAGAAACCCAGTTTACTCTAATGCCCCAATGGAACAAAGTACGTTTATATTAACTCAAGTGATTGGTGTGTGCCCTACTCGTACAGCATTTGCAGGAAATAAAATTTGCCCTGCTAGTCACAGCTTCACTGTCATTTGTATTGTGAAGTATATTTTCTATTTTGTCTTTCAATACACTTTCCCCAGTGGTTAAGGTTTAAAGGCTGAGACAGGAGAAGAATAACTCTACTTTGACAACAACTGACAAAGAAATCCTTAGAGAGAATGAGCTTGACTCTCAAACTGTATAGCATAAACAGTCCACTAGCATCCCTCAAACTCTGTGCATGGACGTGTTCCTGCTTGTACTTCTTGTCCTCACTACCTGTGTACACAGGTTAGCAGGGTCTACCTGTTGTGCATGGACATGACCAACATTCGATTTGTGTGAGTTTAATGATATCGCTTATGTACACTAAGAGTTACTAAACGGAGACTGAACTGCCTGGGGAGAACGTCCCCAAATACGTGTGCACTCAGTTATGAAGAGGGTTGAGCTATCACAGTCAGCCCCAGTGGAGGTTTTGTGCAACATATTTACCCCGGACTTCTTTGATGACAGGTGCATTACGATTATGTCTAGGGTTATGAATATGCATGTGTCCGTATTTGCAAATATTTGGAGCTGCCATGTATATAAATTTTCTCGCATCATGTACATTTCATGAGGATGAAATTGTTGTCCAACATAAAGGAAATTTATCTCCCAAATGTACCTCTGAGCCGTCTAATGCGTTTTGCACAGTATACAGAATTCTTTCACACAGATTGCTGGTAAGCTGCCATCCTTGCTTTCTGATTGCCTTAGGGAAAAATACTCAAGTAGCTGTAGTTATTAAAGGTTATAATTGCTCTGTAGGGTATGAAAAATGGTAGTGGTGAGGCTGGACACTGGAAAACTTGCAGAGATGATGTGAGATAAGGAAATCTGAGAGGACTGCACAAAGAGGGGCAGGCTTCACTGCTATTTCACTATAGTCTGCACTCCTCTTTAGATTCCATGTGAAAGAATATTATTAAGAAAGAAACTGGAGAAGGGTTAGTCTGTTTGTTATTTAAACCCTCCCCTTCCCTACGCAAGCCCACACATGTTAAGTGTTTGAACAGGGGCCAAGACCCTAATCCAGGCACCCCTCCCTGGGCATCACAGGACAAGCAGGAGGCCGTGCTCACGGGGCAACAGACCTTAGGTCCTCCCTTCTGCTTCCCTCCTTGGAGCAGCTGGCCAGGCTGCAGGCATCAGCTCTGCCTCCAGTCACGCCGAAGTGCATGGCGCAAGTAGCAGGCTTGTGCTAATCCAGCTCACGAGGGCTGAAGCACTGAGGGACAACCTAAGGCTATCGGCTTGTTGGATGGGCATGAGCGGCCACTAACTTCCAGCTGCTGTGGGGAACAGCAGCCAGCAGGCAGAAATGGGAGCCGGAGTCGGGCCACAGGAAGAGTACGTGTCACCACAGATGGGATGAACAGCCGTGAGGAATTCAAAGCCCTTTACTAGAGTATTGAAAGAATATTTGCTAAAGTAATGAATCAGAAAGCAGAGATGTAACAAGGCTTCACTTCAGGCTGTTTATAAAGCCTTCAAAAGCAGGAAGAGGGTACTCTGGCTTGTGTGAATGGCCAACACACAGCACAGAGACCCAGTCGTCGGCAGTCATGGCAGACAGAGCATGAACTCCAGCAAGAACGGGGTCTGGCCTATGCTAAAGTATCCCATTTCCTGGGAGTGAAATGACAGGAACAAACATAAAAGCCACGATGATTTTCACAAAGCTCCCAGCAAATTCTTCAGAGGTAGAGTGGGAGAGAGAAGGGTTAAAAATTAAACCAATCTTAGTTATGTTTTTCTTAAAACTGGCTAAGACTGAAATTGGAAACCCAGACACAGCATCACAAGGATATTACTGTGATGTTTCCATCTGCAACAGAAGGTAGAAGCCTTATAGAAGTAGGATTGTGTGCATGCAATTTCCAGCCTATTCTGTATGCTCAAGAGATACTTACAGTTTGGCTGCACATCAGAAAAGCAGTCAAGCTGTACAAGAAAACCTTTTAAGTTTCACTCAGCGCTACACGCTGTTGCATTCAGTGCCCTGGGTAGACATTTTATTAGAGCTACATACTTAGTGAAGCAAAGTTTGTCTCACCTCTTGTCTTTCACTGTGATTGTAGTGGAAAAGGCAATGGGCAGCCAACAGAAGCTCTGCCCTCTTGTGCTCCTGGGGACACACTCTTCTCCTGGCTCCCCAAATTGCAGCTGGTTAGGACCGAGTCTGAGCAGGAAACTGTGAATTCAGCACTGAAAGCCCTTTCACTGCAAGCATTTCTTGGGCTTCTCTGACTCCTGGTGGAGTTCACATGTTCAAAAGGATACTGTCTGTAAATTAGAAAATGGGTAAGGCTCACTCAGTTACTCTTAATCACTCCAACTTCTACAGCCACACCAAGCAACTGCAGAAACCATGCTGGCCAACAGAAAACTTAGTGAGTGAAGGGAAAATGAAAAGTTACCTGGCTCTGTATTAAAAAAGATGAGTTGCGCTGGCAGCCTGCTTTGGCTCAGTTCTTAGTGAGACCCATCTGTTCTGAGGAAGCTGAGAACATTTCAAGTAAAAGCATTTGTAATCTCAAAAACTCCTTAACACTTTTAGGGCAAAATGTCAGATCTTACTTCAACAGATCTCTGTCCCCAGAGTCAGAACTTGAGTCTACCTAAGAGACATTACTCATCTCATACCAAACGCCCATAACTCAGCAATTTCCACCAAAAAAAATTGATTAGATGCAATTGGATCCAGGTGGAATGGGCAGATCACCTGTGATTTCCCTTTTCCATTACTTTTTGCTTATTGAATCTCTTTCAGAAAATAAAGTATTGTTTGATATCTAAACAAACCTACAGCTACAGCTGGTAGTTAAATTTGGGAACAGATAATAAAAATGTGGTATGGTCCCTGTTTCAGCTGACAGTGCCTGAAAACTATTCAAAAAGATAGAGGTTTGTATTCTGACATTATGTTAATACAATTTACAGTGTTATATTTCTAACAGCAATTGGACTTTGGGTGCCACCTAAGCAACTAGATACTATCTTATCAGAGCATGGTAGTCTCAATATTCATGGCAGTATGACAAGGGGTCTTGTCTGGTCCACAAGAGTGAGTACAGTAGATGGTTGCTCCAAGGTTTTCCATCAGGACATGAAGAGTAAGGATTCTTCATTTTCTTCCTTAAGCAAAGAAGGAAGTAATCAATAGGTGAAAGCTGTAAAAGAGGAAAAGGAAATTCTTTATAAAAAGTGAAAGATGAGAAAATTAGAAATTACTAAACCTGTCTGCTGGCCATTGCCACCAAGGTCACAGAATCACATCTGCTGGTCTTGCTGGAGCTGGCTCCAAAATAAAACTGCTGAGGGCTACAGTAGTGAAGCTCTACAGCAGCTGAGTCTTTAACATGGGAAGCAGCCTTTAACACCAGCAGGTACTGAAACAGAGGAGGTAAAGCAAGCTGAAGGGCTTTTGGTAAAAACACAAGGTGTAGGCACATGAATGAGTCATTGCAGGGTGAATTAGAAGGCGAACTTACAGTGTATCTGTTGACCCACTGTAATTGCTTGTGTACCGTCTCTTACTCCTCAGACATGAGGGAGGCATGCTTCTCTTTGACTGAAAGATAAGCAACCTGCAATTATCTTTCACCATGAGATAAAAGCCCACACACCGGCAGTTAATGGAGGTCGTTCTGATGCTCTGTTCACGCAGTCTCTTTTTACTCCTACAACCTGTTCATGTGTCTGTACCCACAATCTACCCATCTAGTCTTGTATACTGCAAAGTTACAGTTCCCACCTTGGTCTGCCCCCTCAGGTTGTTCTGAATTAACTAATCCATTAACTGGGCATTAATGGAGCAGGGAAATCCTGGGAATGCTCATTAAAGTAGCCACTTTATAAACAGGGGCACTGCAAGGCACTGACCGTTTCCCAGGAAAATTTATTTCAGCTCCCCAGAGGATAGAACCTGGAGCCCCTTTAACAGAGAAACCTTCTTTCTCAACAGGACAAGAGCTTCCATGGCCTGGGAGAGGGGTTGAGGTTGGAGCTGTGTTTTTGGCAGGCCCTCTCAGTCTTCGTCCCCTAGCTGTCTGCTAAGCAATGCTGGCTGGCAGGGAAGCAGGATGAGAGCAAAGAGCGCTCTCTGTTCCTGCCACAAGCCAATCTACATACAATTTCTGTGAGTATGTCCCCAGCCCTTGTTCCCCAGGTGCTCTCTCACCTGTCTTTTATTTCCCCCCCTCTGGCTGCAAAAAAGAGGGGAAATAAGCTATAAAAGCAACTATTTCCCTGTGAGTGAATGCTGTGTATTGAAACACAGGCCCTGCCTCCTTTGCTGAGCAACAGCTAAACTCACAGCATCTCTGCAGGTAAAAATGCATCCCAAAAGAGGCTTTTACTTTTTCACTTGGAGCAAAGTACATCTTAGGTTAAACCAAAATGACATAATCCAAACATGAAAAACTTGATTTCCAATAAGCCTCAAGTCTCAGGAACTTGTTTGTGACATGCTATCAAATGCAGGACACAAGGTGGGATCATTACGTCAGCACAGGACACTTGAAATGGACTGATGTGAAATAAAAAAATTAGTAGTGAGGGACTTTTACCCAGAAATATCTACTGTGTTTAGATTTCCTCTTCAACATGTGTCACATGCCCTACAAAAGCTCAGCAGGTCCTAAAAACAACATTCAGTCATGAGACAGAAAATTTATTCTTCTTTAAAACAGGAACATGGATTAGAGTGACGAAGCATCTTGCTAAAAGACAAAACATCGTTCTTGCCCAAACAACTTGTTCCTCTATGCATTGTGAGCCAAATCATGAGATCTTTATCTGGACCCTGCACAAGTCCCTCCTGAAAAACCATCTCAGGATTCATCCAATCACTTGCACAATTAATACTGTTGAATTCCAAAGAAAATTAATATAAACTTTCCAAAATGCAGCCACTCTGCTTTTCAGAGAGTGACGGGATCTGTACTCCTAAAAAAGACTTGATTTTCACAGTGACTGCGTAAGAAGTCAGGATTTGGCAGTTTTGGAGTGTACAAGGGCTGAATTGCTCACTGGTGTCCTGAACTTAAATGCTGTAGTAGGTGCATAAATCTGTTTGAAGCATCACACTAGTCTGAGTGTCTTCACACCCTGACCTCTTCGTCACCCAGCTACCTCAACCAAGATAGAGAACAGAATATCTAAACTGACTTATTCTCAGCTTAGAAAAATTTCCCTTTTCCTTCTGAGCAAAAGCCCATTCTTACTTGACAGTGTTGCATTGCTGACAATGCATTTTCTGGGAAGTGTTTTCTATTTTGAGTAACGATGGCAGGCTCATTTCCAACAGTTTTTTCTTTTCCTGCTCTCTCCTTCTGACTCCTCTAATTCTGTGAATATGTCTGGTTTAGTCATACCTCTTGGTGGGAAGACCTCGGAGCAGCTGAGCCTCTGGCTTAGGAGTGGCTACCTCCCCAGCTTGTTATCCCACCAAAACTCTGTGAAGATTGTGCTGTATCCTGTTCACTGCAGGAGAACAGAGCTCGTTGCTTAATTACTGCTTCCAGGTAAAAGTCTTTCAGCACCATTTAATTACAATAGTGCTTCTGTGACAGAGCTCCTACGATCACAGAATATGCAATATGAACTAAAGCATAATAAAAACCAAGCACTAAATTCCCACCTGAAATGCAGAGTGACTTCAGCATCACACTGAGATTTATGTCTACCACAAAAAGCTGGAAAATTGAGACCATAATCTCTGGCTCTCCTGCTGTGATGTTGTTGTGTCAGGACTGCCTGACAGAATAAAATACAGAACTGAAAATTGACATTTCATATAAAACTGTGCCAGTACTTATCATTCTGCCTTTCAACATTGTCTTGCCTGCATGTGAAGGAACGGGTATATAGTGCAGGAAAGGGTTATATATGTGTGTATCTTCACAGGCTTATGGAAAGATAGGATTATCCAGATGTAAAGGCACAGATAAATGTTTTGCCAAGAAGCAAAGTCATTTAAAAGTGATGTACATAGTAGGATTCAAAATAGACACACACATGGATTAGAGTGCTAGATTTTTTCCACATGAACAGTAAGGAAATATTGCTTATTTTTCATCTTTTGAAAGAGGTGGACTTTCACTGTAGACTGAAGCCAAGATTTGGGAACTTATAATTAAAAGTCTCATGGTGATCTATCATCTGCAGAGCCTGGCTTAGCCAAAACCCTACTATCTCCTTGAGTAATTCACTTTGGACTAACTAAAATTCTGAATGCAATATTATTCTAGGTATGACTCACTATATGAGGTGAAGAACCCTGATTTTAGTTTTGTTTTTTAGTAGAATCAGACCTCATTGCAGGGAAACTTCATATCTGGATTTCACTATGGACAATGAATAAAAGTTCAGAGTCACTCGTATACAAGGTTTTAGCTAAAGCTAAGCATAACATAGTGCGCAGACCAGTGTGGTAGTTTTGAAAAAGTTAGTGCCTTAACAATCTTGGAATTGGAAGTAATTCAGATCTTGATCCTTTTTAACCCAAATCATCAAAGCGTGAGTCAACAAATGGGAGATATTAAAGAACAGCAAGGACTTTGGACATGGTAAACCTGTAAATGGCATGATTAAAGACAGTAAGACTAGAGAGCAACACAGGGAAGAAAAAGTTACCTGAAATTCAGAAATGTTTCTTCAGGTTCAGATGCAGTGACACAAACTTTAAAACATGCTCACTCTTTATGTCCAATAAATCAAGAAATAAGGTTAGCCCATTTCATACCACAGCTACTTCTGGTCATGACTAGCAAGTGCCAAGATACATAAAGAGCACTCTACTGTGAAACGGCTGCCCACCATGATTTATTATTTGGGCTCAAACAGAAAATCTGAAACATTGAAATAATAACTAAAGCCTGACATGGTGCGTCCCCTAATGAGTCTAAAAAGCCCAGGAATCACAGAGCAGTAGTCTGTTTGGTCAAAACTGAAAGCTGTGGTATTTCCACAGCTCTTTCTAGATGTCCATCTCCTTCATAGCAAGCTCATATGCCTTTGACAGCAGTCTGTTTCCAAAGAAGTCATAATTAACACCTTTGAGAGACATTGTATCTGAAGAAGAAATTTACATCTATTTGCCATGCATAAATATGAAGTTCAAAATGATCAGTAATTTGAAGCTTCCAGTCAAGTATTTAAGTTATTATGGTCACCTGAGCAACTGTTTCCTCTCTTTAATAAAGAGAATGTAATGTTAAAACAGAGAAGTAATCTGAAAGTGAAAGTCTTTGTTGATGATGTAGAAAGTTAGACTTTGTAAGGTCAAATTATTTTTCTTTTTGAAAGAAGGCCAACAGGTTTTTCTTCATCTAAAGCATTTAATGTCAGGGGCACTGCACTTTCCAAGCCCTTACATGGTAATATCTATCATGTCTGATAGGATTGAATTACTTAAAAGGTATGTTTTGGAACTGAAGACTATAGTAACACAATACTGTGAGGTTATGTTGATCCATATATCCAGCATATAAGGTGATTTTACCTAATCTGATATTTTTAATATAAAATTCAGGAAGT
>VZSZ01000802.1:146919-170583 GCA_013398815.1 Ibidorhyncha struthersii | reverse complement strand
CGGGCTGAGGGTGCTGCCGCGGGGGAGAGGCCGGGAGGCGGCCCCAGAGCGGCTGTCTGTGCCCATGAGCCGTGCCGGGGGGGTTTGTGCTGGGTGTGAGGGGAAAGTCCCCACTCGTGTGTGGGTGCGTGAGTTCCGCTGAAGGCGGAGATGCGGCGCGCCCTCCTGTGGGCCGGGGCGCGGGACGGGCGCCGACAGCCATTGCTGTGAGGAGGACAGAAGCGCTCCCGCTGCGGAAGGCATCGCTAAGCCGAGGGCTCTCCCGGCTCGCCAGTAAATAGGCCGCCACAACTGCCACAGCCCTCCGAGGGGTCTCTGTGGAAGGCATTTCCACCCGCAGGTAGCAGCCGGTGGGGTGTCTGGCAGTGTGCAGGTGGTGCGAGGCGGTGAGGCAATTCCCCTGTCGTCAGTGCTAAGTGTGACTTAGTTCCAGTTTGTATTTTTAATTGTAGCATCTCTGAGTTTTCTGTCATTGTTCCCCTTCGAAAAGCACCGAGCTGTTAAGTTCCTTCCTAAAATTATCTTTTCGTACTTTTAAAAATCAGTGCCCCAAAAGCTATGGTGCAGAGGTCTAAATTCTCACAGAAATAGAATGTTGATTAGTTTCAATGAGCAAAAGAAATGTGACAGCAAATGCCTTAATATATGGAATTTACTCAACTAAATCCTGTAAGTCCTTTCTGGAAATTAGTTCAGCTGGGAAAGGACAATGACATTCCTGATAGACCAGTAGAATAAAGATTTCCATGTGCAGCTCAAACTGCAAGTTTGCAGCAGTGAATAAATTCTGACTCAGCATCACGTATCCAACGGAGCCTCCTCGGGGCCATGTTGGGGTGACCAGCTCTATATGGTATGTTTTAGAGTGCCCTCAGGGAGCTCTGGGCTCTGTGGGCAAGTCCCATATTTTCTGGTTGGCTCAGCCCCCGTCTTTATTCCTCAGAGTCCTTGGGCAGATCAAGCAGGTGATCTGAGCTTTCCTTGAGAAGGACCCTGCTGCTGCCTGCTGCAACGCTGGGTAGGACTTCAGTCGGCTTGAGCTCAGCGGCAGTGCCGCATCCAAACATCTACAGGTGGCAATATGATCACAAGGTGGGTGCTTCAGGGAGCACATCAGGTGTCAGTGTGTGCCTGTGCCCAAGAATTAAAGAAGAGTATAGACAGAAGCCCATATCCTGGAAGGGGCCCGTGCACTGTGGCTCCAGTGTCTACCTCGTTGTCGCATGGCACATGCAAATATGTTGACCTGGATAGGGCCTTTTTACTCTCAGGGAACGGCAACTTTTTCAACCCTGTGAAATGTTCCTTTGGCTCCCCAGAGTGATCCCTTCCTCTAGCCCACTCTGGATGTCCACAGTGACTCATTGAAATTGTCTGTGGGAGAAGGTGGGACAGCTCACGTAGACATAACCTTAGCATCTGGAGGACAGGAGGCAATGCACTTCCAAGGAGCAGGGACCTGGGTAGCCCTCGCTTTTCAAATCCAAACACACTGTGTGAGGAGCTGCCTTTACAGAATCAGCCAAGAAGTACAAGTGGCCTGTATGAACCAAGCCACTCGAGTGGTACATGTAAACTTGGCCAGTGGTGAGAAGTAACAGGCCTTGAACATCTCTTCCACTGTGTCCTACATGTGATCTAAAGCCTGCACCGGAGTGAGGGTCTCCATCTACATAGGGAAGATACTGGTCGAGTTTGAGCTTAGCCAGCTGGAACAGCCACATTAGTGTAGGGCCATAATAGTGTCGTCTGTGGGTCTTATTGAAGGCCAGCGCTCCACTCTGAAGGCCATGGGGCTCGGTGCACTCTGTACAGCGACCATGCTCCCATGGTTCCAAGCATCTGGATGGAGAGTGCCTCAAGAGACCCTCTTTTAAAGAGAAAGAATGGTGTGCACAGCTTGCTTTGCTTGCTTTCGCTTTTTCTTTTTCCCCCTCTTTCTAGGCCTGTCCAGCGCACTAAAATGTATTCTTCTCACACACGTAAATATTGTCTGAACATATGATTGATTGTGCTTTTAATCTGATTTACTAAGAGACAAGGCCCATGTCATCACATTGTCTTATCTCCTGCTCTTTCACGTCCATCTCTGAAACCATTTGTAAATCTGTTTGCAAATCTCAGCCAAGTTTGATAGAGCAATAGAGCTCTTAAAGGTATTAAATTTTTACAAGTGTTGTGAAAACTGGAAAGTGGATAGATGAAAAGTGGGAACTCAACATTGAGCTGTTTTTGTGGCCTACTGGCAGGCTAATCTATACCCCCGTAGCACGGAACCAGCATGGCACAACATCTCCTGCCCAGCAGGAGGGTGGGCAATATGGGAAGGATAAAAGGATGGCATGGTTGGGAGGGCCTTGGGGACAGTGTGGAGTGACTGCTGGGGAATGGTTTCGTCAGAAATAACTCAGTGAAAAGCTGCTTTATTTTCATGGGGAATATCAAAACTACAACTGACATCAAAGGAAGGGCCGTTAAGTCAAAATCAGGAGGGTGGGTTTAGGGTCTACCTTATTTGTGACATCTGTGAAATCACTGAAGTCTTCTATCCTTCAGTTCCTCCATCAAAACAAGGTGAATCATTCAGAGCTCCTCATGTAGAAAGGGCTGCAGGTTGTTATTTATGAAAGTAGTTTGGTGTTTCTGATACTAGGCAGGGTGGGGAGTGCTACAGCACGCACAAATCAAGCTAGAGAGTGTTGTATCTTTTCCTTTCTTTCCTCAGAAATAAAAACAACTGAGGGAGGAAGGACTGGGCTTAGTGTCAGTGGAAGATGAGAGAAGGGTCCCATTAATCCCTGTTCAATCCAGCCCAATGCCTCATTTCCCAAAGACTCATTTAGAACAACAGTTCATTTTTTTGCAGCTTATGAAAGCTTGCTCCACACTCTCTTTTGGACGGCTGAAAGCAGCAGGATAGCCTTGACACGTAAGTAACGCTGTTTTCTAACTGCCAGCCTTCTGGTGGCCATGGGCTAGGTGGCTCTTGAAAATTTTGCATCTAATTTTAAAACAACGGCTGTCATTCAGCAGCCTCTGGAGGGAAGACTGAGGTTTCGGGGTGTCTGGCTCCTTGCTGGCTCCGGCCGGAGGAGGAGGTTGGCTGCCTGCAGGGTGCACTGCTGCCCCGCTCTGCGCCATCGCCCACCCCACAGGGCATCCCCACCCCCAGAAGCTTCTTTTCCAACTGGGCTGACATGGACTTTTTTTAAAGCACAGCAATAAATACGCCAAAATACACTGACTGTGGGCATGGCCGTGTTTTGTTTGTGAAAAGTTAAACTTTTGCCTTGTTAAGCGCCTGCATTACCAGCTCAGCCCTTCAGTCACCGGAGGACAAAGTGAAGCCGCTGTTACGGTTCTCTGGAAAAAGAGCCAAACGAATTATACTTAGCTATTTTAATGCATGTGTCCAGTGGACTGTATGACAGATCTCAGTTGTTGATCTTGCAGTTTGTCCCGTTTAAAGGTGAAGTTCATCGAAGGCTAAGGTAGAGGTCGTATTGCCACTTGAAAAGGCATCCTCTGGAGTTTTGAGCTTGTGGAGCTGTTTCACATGAGGCAGAGTATGACTCATGCTAATGAAAAGGGTAAAGAAGATTTTTTTAAAGAAATATATCGCAGTTAAATTAGTTTAGACAGCATGACATCAGAGAGTAATTAAATAGGTTTGTTGGAATTCCGTTTCCAATTCCTGAGTTCAGGTTTGTAAAAGATTTCTGAGCACCTGCAGGTCTCTGTGTGTGAAATATTTTCACTGGAAAGGATTCAAAACTTTAAAAAAACCTTTTAACACAGAGGCAGCATTACGCCATTCTTCCTTCTTGGAAAAAAAAAAAACTTGGATTTAAACAGGACTCCTTCAAGTTTTCAGTCAGTTTTACAGAAGAAAACGAGGTGGTAAACTTTCTCTTTTCAAGAACAAGTTCTTTATAGCTGCTAACTGAAGTCAGGGGAGATTGTATCTGAGTACATGAGCATTTCCACTATGGGACTGGATACAAGTATTGAACAACGAGATTTGAAATGTTTTAATCTCAAACAAAAACCATTTTTGCTGACTTTGGTTTTTAATTTCTTTCATGTTTTCTTCTGCCAAACTGGAGGAAACTTTTCTGATTTTTTCTTTAGTGGCATTCAGAGGAAGACCAGAGGATGAAAATCCTGCATTTTCTCACTTTACTGCTTTGGCATTTGACTTGGCTGTCTCTGGATCTAGTTCCTGGAGCGCTGAGTAATTCTGAAGCAGGCCAGAGTAATCCGGGATCTAAACTAGGTTTTTTGAAAGCAGAAGGAAAAGAGAGGAATCCCTCAGCACGGGCAGGTACGCTGAGGACTGCAAGCCATGGATATAGTACTGCGACCTCAAAGACTAGGACTAAAAGCAGTGCTGTTCAGGCTGGAGCTCTGCTGGCCAAGAATGATGAATCAAAGAAGGTTCTCTCAAGAACAGCAGCCACGGAGGGCAAGGTAGGACATCTCCCCAGCAGACCTTCTGGAGTAAGGACAGTGACTCCAAAGGTTCAAAATCTTAGCAGCAAGGTGGCTTTGAAAAAAACTGGCACAAGCAGTACTGACACTGATCCTTTCAAAACCAAAAAGACTAAAGAGCCTGTAACCCAGAGGGAAACTAAGGAAACTTTCAGACATCCCCCTATAACGCCACATGAATACATGCTCTCTTTGTACAGGACTCTCTCAGATGCAGAAAGAAAAGGTGTTAATGGAAGCGTAAAACTGGAGGCTGGACTTGCCAATACAATAACCAGCTTTATAGACAAAGGACAAGGTAAGAAAGGAGCTCGTGTGTGTGTGGACAGAGAGAGATGTCTGAGTGTGTTTATACAAGTAGAGAGTATTAGAAAATAATCATACTTTGTTAAGGTCAAATAGCTCTTTTTAACGTAAATGAAATTGTACAGCTTTGCTGCAGATTTTGTCCTCCTGCCTTATCTTGGATAATTCATTTAGAGGCAGAACTAGATGGTTGTGTGGCGGCCAAACAAAACATTTAGAAAATATTTTAGATGCATATTGTTGAAAATCAATCAGTCTTTGCATGCTTAGGTGTTTAATAAATTTTTGTCTTATTTTCTTTCCCTAACTAGCTCCTGGAAACTGTTATCATTAGATTTCATTGTAAAGTATGTCTAAACCCATGTGATATGCTAAGAACAGGGCTATTCCATGAAAAAAACCACAAGTTTCAGTCTCTAAGGGTCCGCCTGATTTGTTCAAGGTACAATTGTGAGGAACTGCTCTGTAGACCCAGGAGTCCTGATAGCGCAGGGTGGGTGTATCTGCACTAGCTGGAAGCTCATGCTTTCAGGTACCACCAGCCTTCTATGCACAGAAGCCCACAGCTAAGCATGGACTAAAAAGAGTAGATAACTGCTGGGACTCCAGAACTTGCGGTTCAACATTCCGGTTCCAAACTTTTTTTGGAATTTGGACTAGTGTCTGCTTTCACACAGGAAATAACCAGGCTCCCAAAGAATGATGTTCACCTTACTGCTCTGGTTGGAGAGCCCCATGTTGCTTCCAGTGACGCTAGTAAGATTTTGTCATGTACTTAAGGAAGCAACACAGGCTACAGCTGATAAGGTAACGGTGATGGAAAGACTCAGCCAGGACTCGATTTGTTTTTCATTTAACTATGAATAGCTTGGCTTCTGGGGAGGGATGATACGCTGCTCGCAAGTGCTGCATTCAGGTTCTCAGCTCACCACTGGAAGGCGTTGTTAATGTAATGTCGCTGAAACATTGGCTCAGCCATGTTCCATGTTAGTGCTGCTCATGAGCTTAACCAAGCAAATGTAACGTCAGGTTAAAGCGAGGTATGTTTTTGTGCCCAATTTGAAAAAGTTGTGAATCATGTGGAGTTAAGTTAATAAGGCAATTATCCTTGTGTCTGGCAGTTCCTGGGGGATGTTGCTTTTAAAGGACTAATTCACTATTGTATCATCTAAGGGTAAATTTGCTCATGTTTGGAGCCAGCATGAGGCCTGGGCACCACTGAAGCTCTGTTTCAGTAATTTAAGTAGGATATAAGTGGTGAATAGGCCCTGTGAGCGCTCAGCCCTGAAAAAGGATTATTTTTCATTTGGCTAATTGGTACTTTGAAGCTAGAAAATGCCTGCCGGTGAAAGAAATTTCTACGAGGCAAACTCAGAAACTCATTTCCCTGTTGAGTCACTGAGTTCTTCTGGCTCCCTGCACAGAGCTGATCCCTTAGACAAAAATTGTTCTTCCTGTTTGGTGGGCTAATTAAGGAAACTTCCAGCAAACTTCAGGAAAACCATTAAGAATTGAATAACTGATATCGATCTGTGCTTGATATACATTTAAAAACGTGTGTGCTTTTTTCAGATGAGCGAGCGCCAACTGTAAGAAAACAAAAATATATTTTTGACATCAGTGCATTAGAAAAAGACGGTTTGCTGGGAGCAGAGCTTCGAATATTGAGGAAAAAGCCTTCTGATACATGGAAGTCTCATTCTTCTGGAAAAACTTCCCAAGTGAAATTATTTAGTTGCTCTACAAACAGACAAGCAGCAACACTCCTGGACTCTCGTACTGTCAGTATCACAGATACGCCAAAGTGGGAAGTGTTTGACATCTGGAAACTTTTCAGGAACTTTAAAAACTTGGTTAACTTGTGTTTTGAACTGGAAACTTTTGACAGGGGGAGAGCTGTTGATCTCAGGAGTGTGGGATTTAATAGAACAGGAAGACAGGTCAATGAAAAGGCTCTTTTCTTAGTATTTGGGAGGACGAAAAAGAGAGACTTATTCTTCAATGAAATCAAAGCTAGATCTGGCCAAGATGACAAAACTGTTTATGAGTACTTATTCAATCAGAGGCGGAAGAGAAGAGCTCCTCTAGCAACACGGCAAGGGAAGAGGCCCACTAAGAATCTGAAGGCAAGGTGTAGCAGAAAAGCCCTCCACGTGAATTTTAAGGATATGGGCTGGGATGACTGGATAATAGCGCCTCTAGAGTACGAAGCGTATCACTGCGAAGGGCTTTGTGAATTCCCCCTTCGATCCCATCTGGAGCCTACCAATCACGCAGTTATCCAAACATTAATGAACTCAATGGACCCAGAATCGACACCCCCAACGTGCTGTGTCCCAACCAGGCTGAGTCCTATTAGCATTCTTTTCATTGACTCTGCAAACAACGTGGTCTACAAGCAGTATGAGGACATGGTGGTGGAGTCGTGTGGTTGTAGGTAGCAGAACAGTTGCTCACGTGAATATGTTATGAAAGGTAATATGACACTTTGAACATAACCTCTCCTCAAACAAGGTTAACTAGTTTTCTTGCCTCTAGGGTAAGTATGTTTACAAGGATGTAGCTTGTGCTTCTACCTGTCTCTCCACTGTGGGCGTATTTCAGTAGCGTTTGGATGCTGTCATGCAGCCTGATATAAGGCCTTGTGTTGGTGACACGAGACTGGCTCTAACTGAAGTTCATGATAGTGAAGATTATACTTCCACGCCTCTAGATCGCCTGCTTTTAGCCTCGAGGCAGTGGGTAAAGATGGTGCCAGTGAGCTGTGGATATGACCTATTTGATTCTTTGAACAATGTTCTCGAGAACGAATTTATGTCTGAGTCCCATGTGCTTTGTCCCTTAAGAAATGTAAGAAAAGAGCCCTGATGTCCAGAGAGAAGGTTGTGCTCTGGTGTGCTCCCATCTTGGTGTAAATAGTCACACTGTAATATGATTTCTTTCTGATTAGCTCTTGAAACTATGCATATATAGAAAAGGAGTCATTAAATATAATATGTTGATTTAGTTTTAAGTTTTACGTGGAGATAGGTGATGCAGGAGATATTTGCTTCCACGTATGTTTTCCTCGAAGCTACATATCTTTCTTAAGTACCCACCTTTCCATTATTATGTAGCAAGATATATTACTCTGTATAAGGTCCAAGTTGTTCTCAAATGCTCATAGTAAAAGTGTTCAGTTATGGCATAAGATGTAATAAATTATTGACACAGTGCTACGTTGTGTCTAGCTGTCCAACACTGCATAATTATAATGCTATTAAAAAATTGTTTTTAATGTTTTTGTACAATAAATACAAGTGAAAGGGACTTTTCAGTGCACCAGAATACCAGTGGTATGGAAAACATGTCCATGTATTTTGCTTGCCTCTAACTCTGCTGCCACAGAGAGAAACTGTGGAAACACTGGAAGAAAGATCTGAACATATGGCATGGTTTGACCTGGTGGGGAATGATATATCACTTGATGTATCTGGGGCAAAAATGAGTTATGCAGACGATCGCAAAAGAGCTCTGGTATCCTTTTATTCCACTCTCCAAGGGCTGTGTGTTTGCATATCCCCTTTACCTATTCTAGACATGGATTATAAATTTATTGTGGGATTACTCTGTGTATATTTCTGCCTACAAAACTAGGTACCAGCTGTTCAGCTGTAGACGGATCAGAAAAACCACCAGAACCAGCAGAAATTCTTGAAGTATCTTATCAGTAGTGTAAAATATAGATGCTACAGTTTGATATCGTTTCATCACAGTTTAAACCATCAAGTCACGTGATTTCCTGGACCCGAACTCTCCTCTGCACAGCATCACCAGTGTGGGTAGTGGCAGGGAGCTGAATATGGCCCCTGAGATCCTCCTGGTCAGTACCCCGTTCTGGACATGCTCTAGCTCACACTAACAACGAACTGTCCCAACTTCCCGGTCAATACCCGTAGAGAAACAGTGACAAAAAGCCCTGCCCTTCCCCCTGCACTCTCTAGGCAGCTCAGCCTTTAACCAGCTTAAAAGACCTGGCTGAGTGGCCTTGCATGGGGTTCCCCTGACAGGTACCATAACCTACAGCATGGTGATGCAGAAAAAACACCGCAGGGAGCTTTCATACGTGTGATCTCTTTGTCACGGCTTAACACCGTGATTTCTGCCTGCAGGAATTGATACTGCTCGGTGCAGGCCGCGCGGTGACACAAACCGAGGTGGGTCAGAATGCTGTACTTGACAGGAGGGCGAATCACTAACTAGCAGGTTAACAGGCATGTTGAATGACGAGCACCTGAAGCTCTTTCATAACATGTGCCTGAGAAATTCTGGCATCTTATGATCTATTTTGTGGGTCGGGGCTGTCCCCACAGCTCCCGTCTCCCTTCTGGACTCTCAGTGTCTGCACTTCCCAGGTCTGGCTCTTTGGCATCCTGATGGAGTCTTATGCCAGGACCAACAGCTTCTGTCCCCTGCTCTAACTGCTTAGCACCAGCCAGTCTTATTTGACTTTCAAAACAACAAGGAGTTTTTAATTCTAAGCTTTACTACAAGCTTATTTAGATATGATTTACCAGTAGGAGAGAAAACATTCTCCTGCCAAGTCTACAGCCAAGAGGGCATCTCAGACTTTTTTTGCCCATCCTGTTCAAGCAGTTCTTGCTCCTGGCTGTTTTCTGGGTACTGGCCTGCAGCTTTTAAGGACCCTTTCTCTAGCACTGGCAACAGCTACCTTCTGGAGAGGTTGGCTAGGTGACCATGAGAAAGGGTTGTCCCCTCTCTTTCTTGCGTGAAAGTGTGCTGCTCCCCATACGTATCCCCATTTGCACGTTCCCAGTGAAATCTCTGTTCTCACATATGACAGACACAGCTGTGCCGTGCCATTCAGCAGCCACACAGGCACACTCCTCAACGGCTCAGGGTGATCAGTTTAAAGAAGCAAATACTGCCTATTTAAATTCACTTGAAGCAAATCTAAGTTGTCTTAACAGACAAGTTAACTCCCAGGATTATAACTGGCTGCAAATGGCAGTTTGCTTCGGTTCCAGCTGGATTCATGAGATGCTGCAGCAGCTTCAGAGGAAGGTGTAACTGGTGTTACACGGAATGCACGACAGCTCGGGAATCTGAGGAGAAAAACTGCTATTTGCTTCACGCTGCAGAACTGCTGATCCGCCTGAGGATCCTGGTGAGGCCGGCCACAAAAAAGTTTTAAAAACCTTGTAGATATCTCTCTGAGGTTCTTGTTTCCTGTCCTTGTATGAATTTCTCAATACAGGAATAAAGCAAGATAAAGATACAGGTAAATGGTAATTAAATTGAGTATGTATCGGCATCTAAATGGAAAAAAAAATGCTAAGACTTTGCAGTTACCCCAAAGCAAACAGTACGATCTGAATTAAAACTACAAGAAATACTGACATACTAAAGTCTTAAAAGATACATTTTGGTAATGGTTCAAACCCCAATATTCTGCAAGGTACTAGTTATACCTTGAAGGGAAAAGAAAAAATAACGACGACTAGTAGGTCTTTTATATCAGTTCAAACAGATTTGAAACTACAGACACTAAAATGCTAGAATTATACTGGATTATTACTGCATCAAAATTGCCAGATATTGAGTTTGGCTTAAACAGAAGCAATTTCAGCCCAAGTGTTCAGGTGAGGAGGTAACATGACGTCCCCTTTGCTTAGCTGGTAGCTCAAGTGTGGTGACACCCAAACCAGGACACCCAGAAGGGACGGTCCTGGCTCTACTCAAGTTTGGTCCAGCACAAAGTGCAGAGTTTACAATGGTGGGCATAGTAGATGGCAGGATTAGGGTAGTTTTTTTCAGTTTTAACTCTCAAATTGACTATCCTTTGTTTATTACACTGGTTATAAACCAGCGCTGCCATGGCCAGAATATCCTTTTGCATTTCCGCTACTGAAATTGTTTGATAACTCTGGGAATTCCAGTTCAAGGCTATTTTATTCCGGAGTGGTCTACTGACTTTGACCACGGTGTAAATGTATACTAGCCTATAGGTGCTTTACTGGTGTATTGTTCGAGCCATTGGGATCATCTGGCACAGCCGTCTGTCTCTGTAATTAATTACAAGATACTTACTGAATGCTTATGATCCCTTAAATCTACAGTGTGGAATGGAGTGACATCTTTCACTGCTCCTCTCAAAGCAGTTTCTGTTATTCTTAATTCACTTAAAATTTCAATGGCAACAAAAGATGCTGCCACAGCGAGCACATATCCACTCTATTTCTCCTCACAGACCATTTCAAATCTTGTCAAGACTCTACATGGAAATGTGCACTTTCAGTTATCCGGTGTGAGAACAGACACATGTATCGAAACGGCCCAAGATATGCGAGCGGAGGCCATGACAAACATTCCTTATCACTGACAAGCACAAAAGCACAACACAGGTGGACCCGACTCAACCCTCATTCTTCTCGGAAAACAGAGGTTTAGGGGTAGGGCAGGATCTGGAGCTGACACCCAGCAAAGAAACTGGAAAGAAACAGAGGACCTTGAAATCGCAGAAGTCTGGCACTGCTTTCTTTACCCGGGTCATTATAGAATGTGCAAAGATAGACACCCTCAACGATTGTAACGGCTTTCTTCCCATGGGTGAACTGGTGTGAGCAACTGGATGGTAGAAACGCACAGAAACCTGAGCTGTAAAGTGATACAGGTTAAAAGTTCAGCTTTCCACCTTTATGATGGCAGGTTTCACTCTCTCACTGAGAATGCCTCATTTGTATTTACTTTTTAGGGTCATTATCTGTCCCATGAGAGTCTTTGTGAAGGTCCAAATTTCAAATAAACAGTACACTATAAGACAGGTATGTGTGGATAATTTTTGTTGTATTTGGCTAAAATATGGGTACTAAGCTCAATAGGTAAACATAAAAGTATGCCATTTAAAACAATGCATTCCCATTAGTGTTTGAATATGTGCCTAAACTCCGTGTACACTTTTACATGGTTATGTCATTTCCTGTGTAAAATGTGCTTGTTTATACAGCAGCCATATGAAAGATGCAGTAACCCGCTATGTGGGCTATTTGAAGCTTTCTTTAAGAAACATAAAAACCCCTTGACCCTTGTATAATAAAAGGTGTTAAAAGATACTGCTTTTATAACATCTTAGCCAAGACTAATAAGAATGTACAAAGCAAACAATATATTTTTTTTTTTTTTACTCCATAGTCCTGGTCAATCACGTGTTACTTTATGAATTTACTGTTGCCGTTGGGTAGTAAAATGATATTTAAAAATAAAATTGCATGAGATTTCATTGCTTCTCGGCAAATTTAATAAACAAGGAAATCTTAACATTTTTTTGAAAAACACTAAATACAGTGCAGTAAATACACTTTGCTGAGTGCTCAGAATACCCCATTTATTCTGTCATTCCGAGTTCACTGATGTCCCTATTTTACTGGGTTTGGTGGGGTTTTTTTTCAGAACTAGTTTCAACTTTCTGCAATGATTTGGTTAGCTGAAGTAATGCAAATGGATCCAGTTTTCCCTGATGTCATTTTGAAGGGCGCAGCTGTCAAGAAAAAATTACTCCATTAATAATAATAATAGTGATTAATTGGCTGACCCTCTGCTAGGGGACAGAAAATGCTCTTCTCACTGGTTTTTCTCAAAGAGTCTCTTTGCTATAATAGCTTGTGCCACGCTCTGCCATCCAGGGATGCAGCCTGAGTGGACTCTGCCCATTGTCCTGCCAGAGAAATGCCATTAAAATGAGGGCATTGCTCCTGCACTTTCAGTTACCGTCTGTCTGGTTTTTACAAGATGCCTTTTATCATGGCATAAAGTCAGAAATGAGCCTTTTATTGATAAAACCAGACACATTTCATTTTGCCGGTGCAAATGGCTTCAAAACATTAATCTTTCTCCAGAAACGTTGAAAGAGAAACACAACGTGGGTCCTCCACGGGCTTAGAGAAGGGGCTGTATATCTTCACGGGAGCTCTCTTGTCTGCAAAGGTGCAATAAGACTCATAAACTTTAGATGGCAAAGAAGTCATTAACTCACACGGTTAGTGATCAGATTACAGGAACCCAGCTCGAGAGGATAAAAGGCTAATGGTAGCGCGGGGAGCAGCCCGTGCTGCAGGAGGAGGTGCTCTAAAGAAATGTTGGAGGGAACGTGGCTTGGGAGAAGGACTCGGGGAGCAGCGGCTCTGGGGGGAGGCAGACAGGCAGCCCCATGGCAGTGGAGAACAGCGGGGGCTGAGGACAGGGGGAAGGATCAAATCATAAGATAGACCGAATGCAGGAGCAAGTATAGAGTGAACGTACACCCAGACGGAACAGGAGATGGGTTGAGCAGGAGTGCTGCTGGGGGGAATAGACATGTCTACATGCCCACCGGGAAAAAAAGACTTTTTCTGAGGGCTTGGTGTGAGCAATTCTTCTTTCTTTCCACTTGTCTGTCCTTCTCATGCTAGTGGCTTTCAGGGCTTTACTCAGGGTCTGGCCCAGAAGCTGCTGAAGGCTTAGAGCGAGAGCAGGCTGCTGAAGCCCAGCAAAGGCGAATAGCTTCTGACGGTGGCACTGAGCAGCCAGAAACAGTGGCAGCTTTAGCACAATTCATGACTGTGGCCATGAGTGCTGCTGTGGAAGGTCCAGAGCAACAGGGCTGAGAAACCTGAGTGTGGATGATGAGGTGCTTCCATTTACGAGATTTTCAGGTGGATCACGAATGTCACTGCTGGGCCACAGGCAGACAAGCGGTTTGTGTTCTCTAAGCCATGTGCAGCCTAAGGTTAAAAAGACCAATCGTGCCACTCCAGACAGTTACTTTGAGTGCCTGACTTGGGCATTTCGGTGCTTTTTTGCAACAATCCTCGGCTCCAGCAGGCTGATTCAGAGCACTAAAGACAGCCAGAGGGAAGAGCCAGGCCCTGGGAGAGGGTCTGTGCTGAGCAGGGAGCGCATGGGTGACCGTGGGCACAGTGGAGTCCCCTCCCTGGGGACAGGTACCTGCAGATTGGGTCCCTCTGTCCTTTTGGGATTCGGCCGCAGGTCTTGCTGTCCAGGAAAAAAAAAACAGTGGAGAGGCTCCTGTTAAACATAATAGTCCCTGGTTTTGCTGGTGGGTTTTTTTACTCGCCCAGGGTGCGGAGGGCTTGGGCCCAGATCCTTCTCCCTGCTGCGCTTCTGCCCCGCTGGAGGCACCAGGAGGGGGAAGTCTTTGTGTCTCCCTCTGCTCATTCCGACTGCTGCTTGGGAACGTTACATTCCTGCCTGCACCCTGATATAGGAAGCTGGAGAGCGTGCAAAGGAGGGCTGAGATAGACATCCACCCCAGCACCGCTTGCAGGGAGCGCGCCCTTTGGGCAACTGGGGATCTGACCGAGATTTGATAGAAATCACATAGCGGAAGGACTTGTACTAAATGCTTCCACATTCAACCGATTCCTTTTACTGCTGGTCGTTGGGCAAACAGCTGGATTACAGACAGCCTGGTGTTTCAGGTACATTGTGAGGACAGCTGCTGGATGAGTCCTACAGGAGAGAAATACCGAATATGAGGAGGGAGAGAGGAGAGAAAGGACGGACCTGAGCAACTGGCAGCAGCATGGCTGATAGTCAGGCTCTGGGCGTGCAGCCAAACAGCTACTCTAGCACATGAACGCGTTTGCAAGAAGGTGTCGCCAACACGAGTGACGATACATGTCACAGTATTTTTACAGATCCCTGAGCTCCAGCCTGGTGCCCACGCTCGGTCAAGGCTGGGAGGTTTGAACATCTAGTGCCTACAGCCCACGCATCTTCACTTCATAGCACCCACACTGGAATTTAAACCCACTTGGTGTGGGTTGGTAATGGAAGATGAATCTCTGATGTATGCAGAAATATTACAGAAATGGAACAAGTTTATCCATGGCTTCATTTATTTTTTTCCTATGGAATAATGTTGTTTGAATAATATGTGATCAATAAGTTCCAGCAAATGTAAGCTGGAATCTTTCTGAGGCATAGAAACTTTAAAAACAGATTGATTCTTTGGAGTTCTAAGAAAAATGACCTGCTATTTATCTCAAAATATAAACACAGTGGAGCTATCTGTCTCCCAAAACATTACAACGTTTTTGGTAAGAGAAAAAGCCATAAGAATTAATTCACTTCTTGCAACAGTAATGAAATATTCCCCAAGCCAGTAAGATAAGAAAGTGATGAGGAGCATGTGTGGCGTTGTCAGTGTTTTAAAACATTTAACCTGCACCAATAAGCCTACCGAATTTTAATAAATCTTGGAATTCTGGGGAAATTCCAGAGGTTTGGGAGACTCAGGAGAAAAGGAATTTAATTCAGTACTATAAAGGGTCACTGTGCTGACCTGGCAATTATAAGCAAATTATGGGACAGCTGACACTGACTGAATCTTATAATGTGATTGAACGATGGTAGTTTAATTCACGGGCGATAAGGGCAGGAAGAACAATTAAGAACATTTAGCCTGATGAGCTGTACTTACCCTAGGTAAAAAATTTTACCTCTGAGTCCCTGAACTGGCAGCTCAGTTTTTATAGGCATCAAGGCAGCAAACGCAACTTCAGGAATGACTGGGAGAGAAAGAGAGAACAAATGAGAAAACAATATGCAGACACTCCCGGGATTTACATGACTCGTGAACACTTTGTGATACCGTAGAGCTGGAGGAGGACAATAAGAACAACTGGAAGCACGAAACACCTTCTGCGAGAGGAGTAATTTAGACAGACTGGGGCCCTTCAGTGAGAGGTGACTGGGGCAAGAAGGAAAAGTGATGAGGGCTAAGAATGTGAATGGGGAGCAAGTTTTCTCCCAAACAAGAACCACAATGCACCAAATGAAACTGGCTCAGGACAGGTTTGAAACAAGCAGAAAGATACTGATTCCTACGGTGTAGCCCGGCCGCAGAACCCCTGGCCACACCCCGGTTTGGATGTTAAAAGTCTACGTATCTTTAAAAAAAACTGAATAAGTTAATGGAAGAAAAATCTGCTGCTGAACATGAGTCCACGGGACTTTCTGAGCCACCGGTAGCTGGAAGCTGAGAAGCTGTGCCAGGAAAACCTCGCTGCACATTTGTCCTGTCCTTGTTTTCTTTTCAGGGATCTGCTGTTGCCTATAGGAGATGGGCAAGATGGATCTGTGGTCTGACTTGGCAAAACCACTTGTACGTTCTGTATGAAGCCCAAAACTTGCAGTGAACTAATACAGTGGGACCTCCTGGCTTAATCTGTTGAGTAGGACGTAACAGGGCTTTGGCCACTGTCCTGTTAGAGAGGCATGGCTTTCTGATGTGGTCTCTCTTTTCCCACCATCTTTTTTTTTAAAAGGAAGGCTATTTTTAAAGTTCCTTGGAATTAAATGACGCTATGTAATAGCTGGGTATTATGTGTTTGGAAAGAGAGATCCAGGATTGATTTAAAGACCGAAAGTTTTAAAAAGCTTACCACATTCAGCCCTAAGCTAATTCTGTGAATATTAGCACTTCATTTTTTAATAAGCAGCTATTTCTACCTACTGTCCAGTTTCCACTTTGAATCAGTGAATTGGCTTCTTTGTCTGCTACATGAAAAAACTTGCTCCCATGGGCATTGTTCTACCTTTGCAGACCGTGATGAATTTTTTCTTTTATTTTCTATGGAAGAGGTAGATCAACTTGGTTATACTTTTGCTGTGCACCCTCCTTACCAGATTTTTTTCTTCTTCTTCTGTTTTTTTTTTCTTTGGACTCTCACTTCTCCAAATAGTTTTTGTAGTCTGAACACCAGAACTCATTTAATGTTGCAGTAATAGACTCATCAATGTCATAGAGACACAACTAACTCTGTACTTTTACTGGATTTTGACTTTCATTATAGTCCAGGGTTCAGCTTTCCCTCTCAGCTACAGCATCGCACCAGGAGTTCAAACTCAGCCTTCTGTTATGATCAATACCACTTTTCCATAATCACTGCTTTCTAATGAAAAACTTTCCATTTTGTAAGTTCTTGCCTCAGAGTTGAAAATCCTTGTTTACAGCTGAGTTCAAAACCAGCTTAGTCCCACTAAAAAATTCCCGCTTGACAAGATGTATACAATTCCCGTTACTCATTATGAAGTAAAAGTTACTTTGCTTTTTAGGGTGAGGCATCAAGACAAGAAAAGGCGCAACCTCAGGAGCCCTGTCAGTGCTAGTCTTGGGAGCAGAGACCTGTGTCCCGGGCTGGAGAGCTCACCACCTTCCCCTGCCTCCAGGAGGAATTGAGCTCCTCCAGAAGAAATGGAAGAAAGATGCTGACAGCAACCTGGACTTCTTGAATGCTGCAGTGCTGGGCTCCAATAGCTGGGCAGAGAACTGACAGACCCTCTGCTGCTCACACATATTTGCTAAAATCCCCTTCTCTCAGGACGTTCTGCAGACACCCCAAGGATGTGAAGATCAAGATGTGCTCTCTTTGGCACGGATTTAAAGGTTACTTGAAAGCTGCTCTGGAGCAGATGCCTGACTCATACGGATTTTGTTCTGCTGTCAGCCCTGACAAGCACGTGCTTTCCGATCGCCGAAGGAGGTTTGCCCCTCTTGCCGCGAGTCCATAGGGCACCTTTGTAACCTGCTGGTAACCACTTATTCCTGGCCAGAGGGTACACCGCACACAAAAGTTCTCACCAGCACCCTGCTCTCCCTGCATGGTGCCGGCTGTCTTGAGGAGGTTTTAATTCTGGGGACCGGGCTGTTTTTTCCAGTGCTCTCCAGTGCAGGCAGTATGGAAGCCCAGCAGCAGTGCTCGCTTCCCTGGCCTGGCCGGCGTGGTGTGCAGCATCCTGGGAGAGAACTCCTGCGCTGCTCCTGCTCACCAGCCTCCGAGAAGCCATGGGAGCACCCTGCCAGACACAGCCCCTCTACATGAGGCTGGGCCTTGTTTTTTCGGGATACGGGTACCACATTGACACCGCACGAGCCATCCTGTTGCACCATCCCTCGAGGGCTCTTCAGAGCAGCAGGAGCCTCTCGCTGCCACAGGAGAGGGCCACTGTTCTGCCCTCCTCACAGTGCGTGGGCAACCCCTGTGGCTCTCGTGGGGAGCCCCGTGAAGGGAGGGAAGAGGGACTGACTGCTGGAAGGTGGTGGGATGAGGGATGGTGGGGACATTTCTCAGTGAGAATTGCTCAGTCTTTGCGAGGAGGGACGGACAGCGTGCCTCTGAGAGATTATCCCGGATAGCCAAACCTTGCCCCATATTATATGGTTTTCATCACAAACATAAATGTAGTTGGTATAAAACAGAAGGTCAGGAAGGTTTAAGACATGGTATATGAGAAAACATTTTCCAGATTTCAGCTTCCTCCAAGGTAATATGCAAGTGTAATTAAAACAGAACCTGGAAATATAGAGTACAGTACCCTATTGAAAGTGTGTTGTATGAGTTGAACTCCCTTCATTGATAGTTTTCCAAAACACACAGCTGCAATAATCTTTATCCAGGAGAAGGGAATAAATTAAGTCTGAACACCTCTGCATATAGTACAGTACAGTGTATAGCCCTGCACCCCATATAACCTCTTAGCGGTAATGGAAAGCTGAAGGAGGCGCAAGTGGAAAACCTCTCTGACCAGCAAACACTTTCTTCTTCAGAAAGCATACAGATGGGAAGAAAAGCTCATGAAGCAGAGGCGGCTTAAGTACTGGGATGTCTTGTTTCTGAAGCGGTCTGCTCGAGTCACTGAGACTCTGCAGTGGCAGGGTGCCAAAGCACACTCCGAGTTTGACAGGTGGGGAGGGAAACGTCCTGGGCTTGCCCCAGCAAACACCCAGTACCGATGGCAAGCTAAAGGGAACAAACAGGAGTTTATCATATTGAACAGTAGCAGCAGCCACTAGGATATAGAAGCTCGGAAAAAGTAATCGGGTCCTATTTCTACTTCCCCTGAACAGTTCAGTCAGGGAGCTCAGGTTTTGCTTGCCAGGCTTCACCAAACTCAGCGAGGTGCAGCACTGAGGAGCCTGTTCTGCTTCACGTCTGCTTTCCCTCCTGCAGCACCGATGTGGGAGAGGGGTAACTCCCTCCCGGAGACCCGAGCAAGGACCACTTTGTACGCCTAGCCAAGGAATTCCAGATCGGGGAATTGACCTCCATACTTGCCAAACCTTTCAAGGTCCATAATGTATTTTAAGGATTGTACTTTTATTGAAAAATTCTCTTATTTTTGTATTTTTAAATAGCATTTATCCTGGGAAACAGCAGTAGCAACTGTATGCACACTGACACCCCAAACTGAGTATTCAGTCTTATGGAGAGGACTAAGCCTCTTGAAGTTGCTAAAAATATAATTATCTTCCATTAAAAGTCCTTTTTCAGCTTGTAATGTCATCCTAAGGGTGAACTTGGTCTCAAATTGTCCAGATTTACTCTGTACACAAATGAGAAAGATTTTGCAAAAGCGAAATATTACAAATTTGTTATAAGCTACCAGTTCAACCTTAGAAGTGCCATTTTCCTTCAGCACACAGCCAGAGCTGGAAATCGAGCAGAAGGCGGGTTTCCCCATGTGGTCAGATGGCCCCTCACTGCATTTCTAGAACTCAGAGTGCTGGTAAGAGCGGTGCAGAGGCATCCAAGTTAACTCTGGAAGAAGTCAATCCACATATACCAGTGCTCCAAGGGGCTGTTATCACTGATCTCTGCTTCAAGTCCTAAAAGGGTGCCTTAGCCAGGATGGAGTGCCAGCCCTGCACTGGCTCCGTTGGTACATACAAGGCCCTTTCAGAACCTGGAGCACCGGGAAAGTATGCTGCAAAGACACTCAAATAGCTGCAGGGGCCAGCTGGCAGTCTTGCAGTGTTGGCACTGAACCAGAGTTAATAAGACCTGCTGGACCTGAACTGAGTTTTTTGCAATTGGGTTTCTCTTTATCATGATCTCCAGAGCGTCCTGGCATACCCATTCGGACTATTTTCCTGCCAGCCCTGCCTGTCCCAGGTAAACATGGAGAGATCCCGTTTCCCCACGGGATCATGAGATTTCCTTTGACTTTTCTTCTGCAGAAGCAAGAGCAGGTGCTTAAGGAGGAAAATGAATATAATTTTAAATCTGCACTTCGACAGGAATTCTAGACTGAGCAGAGGAAAGATTGAAGTTGAAAGATCTGTACTTTTGCCCTAGTCTAAAGTATGTTTGTTTTCCAGAAGGAGGGAGATCTCCCCAGCAAATGCTGGGCTAACAATTGCCTTATCAAGTTGATTTTGATTCTTCATGTGACTGAGAAGAGAAAAATACAAGAAGTTGTTATGAGAATTTATATATTTAGAATATTTCAAAAAGGTTGATTAACCTGCATAGTTACATTCTAAAATATAAAAACACAGGCCTACATAAAAATGATCAGTCTGCTTTTCTGTGTGAAAACAGAAAGAGCATGTTCTATGATAACTTTTGAAATAAAATTATGTGCTGATAGGCAATTAGGAGGACTGGAATATCAAACATTTCTAAATGCCTTTGTTAAAAAGTTATTTATCATTCCTTGCTAATTAAGTTAAAAAACAGAATTTAGTAGTGACCACTGAACCAGCTTAGGAGAGGTTAAATTCGTATGTAATCTCAGGACCGCAATAGCCCAAGGACCTCTGTGCAGTGTATGGAGAGTCTTTTGAACATGGACAGAAACACACAGATTAGAAAGAAACCACACAGAGAACCTGTGTCCTGGTGAATTACACACAGAGAGTCTGGCTGCACAGAGCATCATCACTGCTGGAGGAGGGGGAATGTGGCAAGTGGAAAATACAAGAAGAGATCATAGAGGCATCTGTTGCTGAAGTCAGAAAAGGGGAAAATTCGGAAAAGATTTAACCTGGAGATTTCAGCTTGGGAGATCAGGCAGGTCTCATTGTACTAAATTCTTGGGCGCAGCCCCTTTGTCTTTTCAGTACTGTACTGCTCACTCTGAAAGACATAAGCATTCCTCAAGGCAGAGATAAGCAGAGGCCATGCAGGACCCAGACTGCTGGCTCACCATGCTATGTCTCTATTTTTGACACTATAGTCTCCACGTGCCTATCTGTGCTTCTTATTTCTGATGGCATTACAAGCTACTTAAAAAAACAAAACTGTTTCATTCTCTTTTTTTCTGAGGAAATATATATCACCCGAAGCAACCATTCCTGCTGTCACCATGCTTTTCCTCCACCACCCCTGTCCTAAAGAGAGGACTTTGTAGGCAGATCGTAGAGTCATCTCTCCACCGTGATTTCGCTTGCTTTCTGCACCCTGCTTCTCTGCCTTTAGCACACAGCAGTCCCATATCCCGTCTCAGTCACATTTAAAAAACAGCAATCACTTATTTGGAGGATTCTGCAATTCCTCGCTCCCTCCCTTCTACGCCCCTTCCCTTCCCTAAACTCCAAGTCTGGGCTCATTGCTGTCTCCATGCCGTGGTGCCCGATTAGTATCCCCTCTCATTCTCCATGCACACGTTCATCCAGCCCCACCACTGCTGTTCTCCAGCATGTTCTAGCACATTCAGGGAAGGAAGTTTCTCATCCCTCTTTGTTTTCCACTTCTTCTGCACTTAAACTCCTCTAGGCTACTTTCAGCCCATGATTTGTGGCCCCTTATCTCCTCCCTCTAACAGCTGCCCGCTCCAGTCACTTGGAATGGCAAACTTGAAGCCACCTGCCAGGCCTGCAAGTAAGAGAGAAGACAGGATTGAGGCCAAGACAGAATGCTCATTAAATATAATCTTATTAATTAATGGATTCATTATTATAATAAATAATGTGAAACTTATTTTATAATCCATTATATAAATTAAATATCATCATATCCTTTCCGATTCTTCTTTCCTGTTCAGTCACCTGGTTGCCAACACACCTAAGGCCATCGTTAATGTTTCCCCACATGTTTTAGCACATTCATGAAAGCAAATTTCTCCACCATTGTCAACGGCCTCCGATGAAAGACCACCAGCAGTTAGACAGGAACTTTGCTGCCCTGTCTCTGGGACTTCCTGTTGCTGCTGGTTAAAATGCTCTCCCAGGAGCAGTTCCACACGGAAGATTCGTGATGACTGAGGTAAGACTCATGCAGTTGTGGAGCTGCCCACTGAGCAGACCTGAACAGCAGGAACTTGAGGACAGCAAGAATTGTGTACATAAAGGGGGGTATATTGCCAGTGCTCTGACTGAGGAAATCCCCTTAGAGTTGCAACTGAAATGCAAATCCACCTCCAACTCTTCTGTCTCCGTGTCCCTTTGGAGGCAGTCCGATGTGCTGTTCTCTGCATATGAGGCAGCTGTGTTCAGCTAGACTGACATGAAAAGGGCTTAGTGCTACATGGAGACTGATGTAACAGTGATAGGCAGAGCAATCTGAGGTAAGAGAGTAATTTTCTCCAACTGAAACGTGTCAAAATCCTCCTGAGCATCATTAGGTAAGACTAACACAAACCCAGGTGAGTGTCAGGAACTGGCATACTCAGCGTATTTATCAGACACACAGCTCCAAGTTAGAAAGCATCCACTATGGTGGAGAGGCTACTGCACACCGCTGAGACTCCTCAGCTACTGACAGAAGGCTTTCATCTGTACAACTATACACTGCAGCAGTTCTTAAGCTTCATCACTTTTAACGACTCTTAACTTATAATGGCAAGAGGAGGCTTCAGAAAAAGTGTAATCATTCTCCTCCATCGCCTTCTCACAAAAAAATTTGCTATTATGAATGGTATTTAATAATGCTTTGAGTCTAATACACGGAGGACAGCTAAGCAAATGGAAGGAAGCAGAGCTAGCTTTAACCTTCCTCCCTAGAACTGGCCACAGGCACAAGGACAAAATGAAACGTAGCATAGCCCTGACAGAGATCTACAGTTCCCTGCATTTCTCAACATCCAGCCCCGTGTCAGAACAACTTGTTCACTAAACACGTTGTCAGATGCAGTTAAACCTATTTCAGCAGATAGCTGTGGTGAGTCAGAACATCTTGGAAAAGACCGATGGCAGGCACAAGGATCTGCGATGCCTGTGGAAAGGAAGCCCAAGCAGGTGATTCCATTGGCCCCCCGAGGCCTGACATTTAAGAACATATGAAAGATTTCTAAGGACTACTGTGGAGTTTCAGGGCCATTAAAGCAGCTGCTACTGCTCTCTTGAGATGCTGACATCCCAGTAAATATGCTGGGAAAGAGAGGAGTAGAATATTATAGTTCCCCAAGCCCTTTAAGCCAGCACTGCTGCTGAAAAGAGCAGCCTCACTCTCTTCCCCAGCTGCTCTTGCTCACATCTGCACCAGCCTCCAGTGTACCAGGACTAACATTTGCGAGGTGATGTAGATGTGATCCAGATTAAGACTAACCTGGCAAAACAAGCCAGCTCATTTCATCCCGTCGGGCCCCATGAAAGCTGGTGCCAGCAGAAGGAAGGAGCAGAGAATACACACCAGGGACAGGTGGGATCGCTCCTGGCAGCGAGGTGCTGGCTCCAGGGCCTGTGGGGACGCTGGCATGAGGGGCTCTACCACGTTCTCCTGCTACTACCACCACGAAGTCCCTGTGCTGGCACCTGTGCGGCACAGATGGCATCTCCTACTTGGGGCAGCCGGAACGGTCAGGTCAACCTCAGCCAGAAGAAACTATCGCTGCTTTCACGCTGCTCTCTCTGTTGCCAGGCAGCGGAGTGAAAGCAGAGCCCCCCCCGCCCTCCTCACGGGCCAGGCCTCCCCAGAGGAGATGCCCGACAACGACGGGCAGGCACGGATTGGCCACCTTTCCCCGTTCCGATCCGAACCNGCGCCCCGCTCCTCCCGCCCCTCGGGGTGGCGCATGCGCAGCCGGCGGGCGGAAGGGGCGGTGCCGGGCTGCCCCCCCCCACCGGAAGCGGCGCCGAGGACCCAT
>VZSZ01000802.1:60881-146895 GCA_013398815.1 Ibidorhyncha struthersii | reverse complement strand
TGGCCTCTCCCCTGAGGAGAAGGCTGTGTGCCTGAGCCGCGGGGCTGTCTGCGGCGCGGTGCGGCGCGGCACCCACCGGCTGTTCCCGCCTCCCCCGGCAGCGGTCTCTGGTGAAGGAACGGGTCGAGCTTTTCCTCCAGAGTTTGTGCTTACATAAGAATTTTGAAGGCTTTAGTCCCCCTGATTGGGGCTGGAGAAGCTTTTTTTTTTTTCAGTCTGGTACTTGTTGCTCTGGGCGCAGTGTGTGTGCCCGTTGGGGTGGGGACTGCCGTTCTTAGACATTCCCATCCCACTTTAGAGGTGTTTGATAGTAAGGATAGTACAAAGATTCCCATTTCTGTGTTAACTGGAAGAGATTGGGTTCCTATGAATGAGTGAGAGTGGATTACTAATCACGCAACTCTTTCTGTCTCATGCATTTGTGTGCTTTTCTTTATGTTAGCCTTTAAAGTCTTTGCAGCAGAGTACCACTTTTTAGCATGTGGTCTAGAAAAGGGAAGTTTGTGCCTGGGTCTGGTGTTCTGTCACAACACAAATACAGGGCTGGCCAGCGCTGCTAGGCAGAGATGGGTTCCTCAAGAAGATGAAAGGCCTTTAGTCAGAGGGCAATACCCACTTACGAAATTAATCCATTAAGTGCTTGGAACTGATGTCTCAGGGTGTGGTTTTTAGAAGCACGGTGAGCCCTGTCCTTTCACCTCTCAAGCTGAAAGCAACTGAGAGCAACTGAAACTCAGTGAGCTGGAGTTCCTGCTTCCTCCTCCCATTCCTAATCTCTCCTTGCTCATGACTTTGCACTGTTCCCTACCATTGCCTCCTCCAGCATTTTTCTTGGCCCCTTATGCTCCAAATGCTGGAGCAGCAGAACCATGGCAACGTAAATATACTTTCCTGCAGTTTTAATGTGTTAAAAAGGCAATCACTGTCTAAAAGGGAGGGGAAAGCCAAGCAGGAGGGGAGCAGGGAGAGTGGTAGAGGAGTGAGTCACCAGATGGGTTCAGCTCTTTGTGGAGCTGTACCCCAGGGTGCGGTTTGCAATGAAAACCTGGTTGCAGAAGGTGAAGGGCTTGTCTCCTGGGCTTACCTGTGCCTGGGCAACTTCTCTCCCAGCTGCTTCTGACATTCACGTTGCAAAGTAAGCTGATTCATTTTTTCAGCCTGTCCTGGAAAATCTCTCTTTGGAAGGAAGGAGATATAGTTGTTTGCCAGTTTTGTGATCTGAAGTGCTTTACTTTGTAATCAGAGAAGCACCTGAGCTGTAGTGGGTGGTGGGAGTACACAATTGGGAAGCAGGGGACTTCTCACAGCAGCAATGTGCTTCAGCTCAAGGTTGGTGATCCTTGGCATTTCCTTGCATCTGCTTTTGCTTTAGAATTTATCAATAGTTGCCTAATCGTATAAAAATATGTCTTCAAACTTTCAGTATCTCTTCTTTGTACTGGAGATAAGAAAGGAAATTATTTTTTTTCTTCTGTCTTCAAGCCTTCTCAGGAGCTCACAGCATATGATACAGTCCTGATTATTGTCCAAATATTTCAGCTGTACTAGTTAATACTGCCATTATGATAAATCTGTTCTTTACGGAAGAAGAGATCTTGATGAATAGTTTGTCTGCTACCTAAGGGTTTCCTAATGGTTGCCAGGAGGATTTAGAAGACCATAGTGGTATTCTTTCATCTGTATCTTGACAAGGCAGCTAGCCGCAGGAGGTGCTTGCACTGTCTGCAGACTATTCCTGAGTAATCTGGTCCAGTTTATACTTGGTAAATTTTCTTTCAGCCAAATGGAGAAGTAAAAGTAGCACTTGAAAGGAGGGTTATGTTCTGCAAACAGTGATGCTGGCTTAGGGAAGATTCCTTAGCTCATTGTGTTCCCTTTCTGTTGCTCTGTTGCTTTCTGCTGTTGTCTTTATTACTTGATTGTTTATCACATCTCACCTTTTAAGTGTGTGTATGCTTATTTTATGTTTTGATATGTCTCTGTCCAGTTTTGTTGCAGTAGTGCTTTTCAACAGCTCTATACCCCAGTATATTCAAGCTCTAAGACATACTGCAAAGCTAGGCATGTTTTCCTTCTTATTACAAAGCAAAAGCCTCAAAAAATTCTGCCTTGGAATCTTGTAGTAATTATTTATAAAAAACGGTGAATTTTCTTTCTCACTTAAGTGTTTGTTAAACTGTTTATGTCAGAACACTTGATTACCTGAACAAGTACTTTGTGGTACTTAGCTGAAATATCTTTTGGGATAGAACTGTATCATTTTTGTAATTTTACTTGCTGGGTAGTGATGTTATGGAGAAAGAGCAGAAACTAAATAGTCTCGCTACAGTAGATGCAGGAAGGTGTAATAGTGAACACTAATCACATATGTTACGGTGGTGCATCTTTCCCCTTGCAGTTTTTAAAAACCCAAATTAGTTCCCTTAATGGATTCAAAGTGCAGCTCTCTGAGGAGTTGACAAGGGACAGCCTGAGGAGACCATACGCTGAACCTGAGGGACAGCAGTGACTGTGCAGGTACAAGGAACAGGAACTTAAAGTGGTTTTGCGTCTGTTCCTCCTAATCTTTGGGCAGATCTACTATTCTCATAGTAGTCTTTTCACTAAGAAGAGTTGGACTGCCCACCCCATCAGGTATTTATACAAATTGATAAGATTTCTCTGGAGTCGTCTTTGTCTCATATGTTGGATGCTTCAATCTCTTAATCTTTATGGCCAATTGAAAATGAAGAATTTTTTATTAGAAAAAAAGCATATCCATTCTAATAATATATACATTATTTCCAGTCTTAATGTAGAACATGTATGAAGGAGGCAAATATTGTACTAACTTGAATGTTGCTGAAGATAAAAAGTGCTAAGAAAAGCCTGCCTCTTTTCCATATTACCAGATATTGTCATTACAGAAAATAATTATCTTCACTGAAATTTATTGGGACAGTATACACTTTTGAAATACTAAAATTCTTAGCTGTGCCCAAGTAAAGTAAAACAAAGATGCATAAAAGGTGAGAGTTGGATGAGGGCTTTTTAGAGATTGCTCAGTTAATTGAAGAATGCTTCTTAAGTATTTGAATTTACTGTATAGATATAAAAACTGTGGTGTAGTTTTATGATGTAGACAGCCCGCTGTTTCCTTTGACTGATCTGTTTCTGCCATCAAACTTGGGTTGCATGCCTGTATTGGAAGGCAAGATTTCTTTAAAATCAAAATTTCTAGTTCTGTCAAGTGCAAGTTGGGAGTTTGATCTGAGGATTGTTGTATAATTGAATAAAATTTGTGGAAGCAGGAGGACAGTTAAACTGTTTCTGAGTATTAGGGTCCCTTTTCTTCATTGCTAGTCTCTCTGTTGCAGAGCTGCCAGACTGGAGTAACTCAATGGATAGCAGCATGCAGTGGGTTATTACAGACGACCACAGTCCAAGGCCAGTGTAGACGGACGCTCTGCAGTATTTTCCAGGTAGGATATCAGCGTATGTTAAAGTGTGTACAAAAAAAAAAAAAACAAAACAAAAAACTCCCCCCAAAAAACGGGAGAAGTTTAAATTAGTAAGAAAAAGTCATTTGTTTTAAATGAAGAGGCTTGCAAAAGTGATGCCTTCACTTCTGTGTATTGCCGAAATACCAAGTCAGCTTAAAAGCTTTCTGCTGCTGAAAGGGTGAGCTCCCCCTCTTTGTTGTCTTCATTCCAGCTATGTAGTCTTTTAAAGGATCCAAATGATCTGATGTGAGTAGATTAAATGCAAAAGTCCAAATGTAGGTATCATTTTTCCAAAGCAGCTATTACAACAAGCTAGTCACGATTGCATGTAATTTCCAGCAGTTTATTTCCTAGAATGACTCCACTGTAGAGTAGCCTTGGAGCTTCTGGTACTAGTGGTATGTTTACCTAGCACAGCACAACATTAAGTAGTGTTGTTTCAGTGGAAAGCGCTGCTTTGCAGTTTTGCTTACAGTTCTGTAATGGTGTGCATAGTGTCAGATTGTGTCTATCCATAGCAAATTAACTAGAACATCATGTAACAGCCGTTAATAAAGAGGTGAAAAATGCATAGAAAACAGGAATAGATACAGGCTATCTGAACAGAGTTAGAGTATACCTCTTGGTGTTTCCTTCTTGCATACAATGAAATGAGAGGAGATTAAGCCTCTTCTTTGTCCTCCTGTATATTACAACTTGTATCGCAGAGCTATGACTTACAGAATTAGCGGCTTCACTGTAAGCTCTTTGGCTTGGATGTCTTTTCTCAGATAAGAGCTTCCAGTCCTGGGGAAATTGCCCGTGCTTTTGTGGCACAACTGTACTGTTAAAGCACCAGTCCATATCAAGTAGCATGTGATGTTGGGAGTAGAGAGGCAAATGAGCAGTTGTGAAGTTGATTGATGAAGTTGGGCTTACTCTGAGCCACAAGTAGCCACAAGACTTCTGGGGATGACTACTCTGAACAAACCAGCATATTTACTTTGTCTAAATTTATTCATAAACAACGTACTGCTAATCTGGGCGTGCTGGGAGGCTCTAATAGGTGTTCTGTTCAGCGTGCAGCTTCTACCTGCAGATCCTGCTCACTCCTACTTGATAGTTTTCTTTTCTTTGTGCAGTAGCTCTATAACACAAATCATGTGCTGTGAAGTTATAGTGGTTTTAGTGATAGCTTTTACCCTGTAATTTGTTTTGCTCAAGTCCTGGTCACAAAGACAATTGAATGGACTATAAAGTTATAGATAAAAATAGCATAAACTCTGTTTCTCTGCAAGGCCAGGAAAAAGAATTATTCTTTATTAAGAGACAAACCCCATAATTAGAAGTAGTGTGTGAGAAAATCAAAGCAGATGGGCTGTGAGTGTTCTGCCAGTCCTTTCCATCAGTACATTTACAGAACACTAGAAAACACATGGTGCGGAGCATTAAGTGTGGACAGCCTTTTTGTTTGTAAGTTATGATAATACATATGTGCTTTTTGTAATATAATTTTTTTCAGGATTATGCTGAACTGTAATTGACTTGGAAGCAAACTAAGAGTAATTGGTGTAAAATTAAGTGTGTACTAGTCAATGGTCTCTTCATTTTTTAATTTTCTTTTATTTTCTTTTATCATTTTTACTAGAGACACAAGGCTGGCCAGTTCCGACTGTCTAAATCCTGTGGTGGATTGATTCCAGCCAATGGAGCCATTACACAGCAAAACAGATCATTTTATAATACAAATAAGGTTAGAAGAGTTTGGTGTTTTTATTGTCGAAGGGCACATTGTGCTAGGGGTTATACAGATACAGGTAACAAAACACTTCTCAAAACATGTAGAAGATGATTCAGCTTCTATATAAAATGTTTTAGTATAGAGTGAACAATGGGTCCAATGATTTGAGAAGTGCTCTCTGATCCTTTCCAGGAAATGAAGTGCTAGCACAGGAAGGTGCGGTTACAGTTGGGTTATCTGGGGTGAAGGTTCCACTAAGCCTCAGGATTTCTTTCCAATGAGGAAAGAAACTAAGTTAAGGAGAGTAGTTATTGGGGTCGGGGGCAGATGTTCCTTTCTTACCTTTAAAAAGGGAAACACAGAAGTTGCCCATACATATTAGAAGTGAGAAAATGTCTCCTGATTCTTTAGCTTGGGAATAATGTGTGACAATAGTTTTGCTATCTGCTACACACTGAAAACTGTCATGCAATCTACTAATAATGACTAATGATTGTGTAATAATTTATTTACTGTTCAGCTGCACTATTTTCCTAATTTGTGATCTCTGCATCTCTTACATTTATTGTCTTTTGTCTTAGAATAGAAATTTTCTGGAGCATGAAATCGTCTACATAAGATTAGTTTAACACTTAATCCAAGGCAGTCAGTGTCTCTCAACTAATAATTATCCTGATCCTGCTCTTGTTAATGCAGTGTGAAGAAAATGGCAAAATGGAGTGTTTGCATGAGAAAGAAGAGGACAGAAGGAAAAAGAAAGTTAGGGATTGATGGGTAAAACTTGCATAAAAGTGGCAATCACAGTTTGCTATGTGCCTAGTTGTGTATTTTGCTGGTGCAGAGTTAGAGGTAAATACTAAGAAGTATTTTATGTTGGTTATTTTGCCATGGATGGACAAAATGAAGGAAAACAAGGAGATGTGTGGAAGGAAAGAACCCCTGGCTGCTCTTTGCATCTAGTTCTTAACTAGAGGTTTTCCTTTTTTAGACAATTTTTCAGTGCTTTTCAGCTGGTGAGGTAAACCAGACATTTTGCAGACAAAGAGACTGAAGCATACAAAATGACTTGCATAATTTACCATGGCCAGACCTAAGACTAGAACCCAGGCGCTCAAACGTGGTGCGTACCCCTAGTCCCTATGCCTGCCTGCGCCGCCCCTCTTATCCCTGCACGAGCATCATTTGCAGAGCAGATCTGGGAGTGAGATGGGTGGCAGGATGGCAGATCTAACAAGCCAGGAGTGGCATGAAGATCTTCAAGGCAGGGGTCAGAGACTTGCTTTTGATGTACTGGAAAGTGTTAGGCAAGGGGTATGAAGGTTGAAAGGTGTATCGGGAAACTTCCTGGTTAAAATAGCCTTGGTGTTAGACATAAGGCAGGATTTATGACCAGAGAGGAAGCAGTTTACAACAGCGTAGGTAAGATTTGGAGTAGGTTTTCGGACTGCAACTTCCTTATCTTGAATAGAGAAATACTTACTCATCTCTGAAATGTGAACTTGACTATGCAGTCCTGGTGGGGAAGTGGTTTAGAATTAATGGTGACCTCCAATTGTTTCATTTTTATATTTGGTGTCAAAATTAAGAGGAGTGTACGCTTTGAGCATTGAATTTCAGGTACTGAGCAAGAAAGTCAGCCTGAGGTGGGCTTATGTCCCTTTCAGTGTCTTGAGGAGCTTGTTTTGAGTGAGTTATAAAGCATATTTTTGAAGTTTTCTCTATATGTTTTCTAGAGCAGGTTTTACATACGCTTGTAGCACTGTTTAGTTGCATTTGGCTGCAGTCCTAACGCCGGCAGGCTGAACTGCATACCTCTATCCATAGGTTGAACCAAACACTGCTTAAATCCCCTCTCTATCTCCTGAGCTAGTCCAGGCAGACTTGCAGAAGAATGAAGCAAGAATCATGGCATTTCCTAGAAAAAGACTGTTTTCCAGGCAATCATTTTTTTGGTGATGAGCTAACAACAGTTGAATCGAGATAATTTTGGTTTTTAACTTACCTTCCTCTGCATAATGAAAAATCCATACGGAGGGAGACTTCATAATGCGTTGTAGATAAGAAGCACGTAGTAAAATTAATCTGCCTAAGATTCACTAGGGGTTTAGTATGATTTTAATTCCTGTGAAGGAGATTAAAGTTGATTAAGTGAGTTTGGTATAGCTGTGGTTATTGGGACACAAGTTGTGCATTGCACATATCCTATTGTTGCCTGGCTGGAGGGGGGCTTATGGAGTTATCTTACGATGTAAGGTTAGGTGTCGTTTTTAGTGTAGAGGAGAAGAGTATTGCATGGGATAATCTTGAAGAGAAAGTACTAAAATTTCCTTTAAATATTCATGTAGATGTTGGTAGACTTACTGGGTCCATCACATGCAGCAGAGGGTGGGAGAGATGCTTTCGTTCTGGATGGTAACAGGGGACTTGGTGAACAGGTTGAATGGCCAACATTCAAAGCAAGGATCTGAGTGTTAGAGGAGGTCCTGGACAGTGTTATGCTGTCTTACTGGGTGACTGATAGATACTGAAATGGCACTGAGCATGTTTCTTCCTGGTTACCTGAGTACAAGGCATGATGGGGTTCAAGACATTAATAGCCATCTATGGATAGTACACAAGTGCAAAGCATTTTATTTCAAATGCTAAAGCTTGTGGGTAGATATACATAGTGATTGATTATGTCTAGAAGCTACAATTTTTGTGACCTTTACAGTTAGTTTTTAATTAAATATAGTGACTTGTGCTGGATGTGCATCTGTATTTTAATATATATTTATTTATTATTCATGCCATTTCAAAAATTAATATATTAGTGCTAGGAAAGTTATAGAGAATACAGTCAGAATAATCAAGAGGCTATTTTAGGACCCTTCTAAACTAAGGAGAAATAACTAATGGGCATATGCATGATACTGGACTATAAAAGTCATAAACAGAAAAAGGGAATAGGAGATGGTTGGTTTTGACTTCTTACAGGAAAATTGGAACCATCCAATGAAATGGGAAGGCTGGATTTTTAAACAGGCACAAGGGAATTTTTTGTACATAACTGTGAAACTCGTGTACCACAACTCTGTGTTACGGAGGTTAAATAGTTTCAAACACGGGTGCTGAAGGTGCATCCAATTGTAGCTGCCAGAAATAACTGTGTGGATACATTTTCTAGTGCAGGAACAGCTGTCAAAAGCCAGGCAGGTCCACCCCAGGAAGCTGTGCTGTATGTTTCTGCTTTTGTGTTTCGCCCCAAGTATCTGCTACTTGTCCTTGTTGGAGATGGTGTCCTGGTCTAAGTGTTCTGGCCATGTATCGCAGTCCATATGTTGATAAATTGATTCCCTACATAGGAGGAAGTGTTTAGAGTAAAATTCCAGTAACTTAAAGCAATTTAACGTTTCTTTGGTCAGGGAACTTTCTGAGATTATAATGGCTCTCAGCTGTATTTCTCAAGTATACGTAGGAGATTCACATACATTAGATTTTGGTTAGATGGGTTAAAAGTTAATTTGTTGATAACAATGTTTATATTGCATACTTGATTCATTAGAGATTATTTGCTTGAGTACAAATGGTAATTGCTGATGTCTGATTGCTACTGTCAGGATGCTTGGAGGCAGAATGCCAGAAAGATTTCTTATCAGTCCAATGGTGTTTAAGGTGTGTGGTTAATCTGGAAGAGACCATTTATCTTCATGTTTGTGAATCATTGCGGACTAAATACTTTTCTGATCTAGATTTTCTGCAAGTACCATTTAGATTAACTGTAAGGGCAATAACAATCTGGGGGAACTTTTCAGTAAGAACGGTGGGTTCGCATAGCTTCATTCGTTTTAAGATGGAGCTGATTGGTTTGTATAATACATAATTACTCTAGAATATGATATGCCTGTGAGAGTAAGAGAGGGGAATGTGAAAGGTCAGCTTTCTTTACTCTGTTTCTGTGGCTTGTTTGCTTGTTTTATCTGCAAAAGGTATAAACCCAGACACACATCTAGAAGGAATATGGGAATCCACAATGGGAACCACATTTTGGAAAGCAGGTTTCTGTACAAACTATTTGAGTCTGAGCTTCCAATGGGATGCTTTTGTCAAAACAGTTATGCAGTGTTTGCATTCATAAACAGAAGAATGTCACACAGGAAAAAAAGTGTAATATTTTTCAGAGAAGACGTAAATATATATTTGTTCTGTTGAACAAAGAAAGCAAACAAAAACCCCTAAAATTCTCTATTAAACTTGTCGCTTTTCTAACGGAAATGGTTTGTCAGATTTAATTGCTAAGGCTGAAATATGCAATATTTCAATTTTACAGCATCTTTCTGCAAAAGATTCCTTGCAGCCATCTGAAGAGAAAGTGGGTGCTTTCACGAGGATAATAGAAGCAATGGGTTTCACAGGACCACTGAAGTATAGCAGATGGGTAAAGTATTCATTTAATCATTCTTTCCATTGCTTGATACTTTCAGAGGTCTAAAAAGCAAATAAAAAACCCCACCCCTTTTTTTCTCATGATAGGAGCAGTACTTAATGGAAAAGTTCTAATTATTACCCATGTAAATTCCAGTTTTGTGATATGAAGAATAATAATCCACAGCTTGAACCTCCCTTGATCTATGCATTGCCATTGTTGACTTAAGTAGGAATATTGTATTTGGTATGTTGAGTCTTAAGCCTTCTCGAATTTCTTCAGATGTCTTCTTTTTCACTTTGTTTGTGCACCAAAGAACACAATAACAGCCATACTGTCTAATTCAAACACCCGCATAGACCATCGTCTTGTCTCTAATAATAACCAATTGCAGTTATCTATAAAGAATGTAGTTACAGGAAAAGCATATCATGATACTTGTCTTATGTGCTCCTCCAACCTACAGCAGTCTGTTTCAGGACTTCCTGCATGAAACCACACATTTTTCTGCAATATCTGTTGATTTTTCTTCTGTAAATTTGTCCAGTTGTACTTTGAACCCTTGTAAGGTTATAGCATCCATAGCATTCAATATCAGGGTGTTCCATAGCTGAAGTAGCCACTGGGGCAAAGAAGTACAGTTGTTTTCAGTTGGTGTCTTTTAATTTTGTACTTCAAAAAAAAATGGTGAGTATTCTTTCCTTAGAGTGTATGTTCACATTCTCCCTTCCACTGATGATTTTATAGACTCCGATATTCCATAATATCTTAGTCTTTCTCTGGACTGAGGAGACTTGGTCTAACTTGTTTCTGTTATTGAGGCTCTTTCCTGTTTTGATTTTTGTTGCCCTTCTCTGAACCTCTTTCAGTGTTTTGTATTTCTGTGACAGGAGGGTCTCCCAAACGGACAATAGTGAGATATGTTATGATTGCTGTTTGAGTCACTGTTCGGTAGTAGCTGACTAGGGCAGGGTCACAAATAGGTCCTCCTCTTTTGCATCTTTTAAATAGTCCTTTCATAAGGCAGTTGTTAACATTGATTAAATGCGAGCAGTTCTGTAAGAGACACCTTCAGTTCCTTATGCAGAAGGAAAAGGACAGAGATGAAATTCATAATTTCTTTGCTCTGAACTAGGACACAGTATAAAGGAGTGAGAGGAAAAGGCAGCTTGAAGGAAGGGCTGAGCCCAACTGTGAAGGAAATAAAACCTGTAAGGTGCTTTGAGTGTCTGCAAGGCAGAGTGCACCTCTTCCCAGACTGATCTGAAACTGTTGCTGATTGAGTCTCACTCCTCAGAAAGAAAATATAAAGAAAAGATAACTGGCACGTAAGGGGGTTGGGTGTTTTGGTTAAAATCAGTTCCTTTTAATCAGCTGATGCTAAACCTCAGGAGAGAGTAGTTTCTCTTCCATGTGCTTGTGTACATATTGTTGTAATAAAGATTCTTGTTAGCTCTAAGTGTTGATTCAGAGTTCTCCTTAATTGCTACTCTTTACTGCCTGCTTTTGGCTGGGGAACTTGGGTTTGGAGAGAGTTATTTTGTGGTTAGGGCCCAAGAGACCCAACTTCATTTTTTGGCCTTGCCAGTGCTCTCCCTGAGATCTTAGGGAAATTTCGTAATATTTCTCTGCTTTTTTCCATTTTCTTCTCATTTCCCCCACGCCTCTTCTACACCCTAAAACTTCCATAATTAAATTTCACCAGTTTCTCCAGTGTTACCTGCCTTATTTAAGGGCTGGATTGCAGGGACTGTTCTTTACAATATGTTTTTAATGTCTAGTAATGCCTGGTCTGGGGCTTTCACTGGGGAGAGCTCTACTCCCAGGCCAGGCAGCGTTTCTTTTAGAAAGGAAACCTTCAGAACTCCAGTAAGCAGTGTGAATTATTTTCCTGCAAGAAATTTAGATGTATACTTGATTTTTGACAGAAGCCTGAGATTACTGAATAAGAGAAATAATGGCTCCTGTGTTTCCACAGCGGGAGGTCAGTTGCAACTTCCTTATTTTTCTTTCAGTTGGAGGAGACACAAATACTACTAATTTGAAATGCCATTTGACAGGCATAGTGCTTAGCTCTAGTATAGTGAGCACTGACATGATCCCTAGTATATGTCAATAAAAAATAAGAAACCCAAAAGATGAAAAAACAAAACAAAACAACCGAAACCCAATGGTGCTTCTTGGCTTAGGTAGGCGAGTGGGCTCTGGAGTTTTCAAATGTTTTAATTTTTCTCCCCTTGTTGTTAGTAAACAGGAATGGCTGACAGCTCTTCTGTTTAAGATATTTGCTATCAGTTATTGTGCTCTATGAAGCTTCAGCACACGTATCTTCGTTATAGGTGTTGCAGTGAAGGTGTTTCTGGTGCAGTGGCAGGCCAAGAACAAAATTAGAAGTGCCAAAGCACCTGAGTATACCTCGTGTCATTCATCATTTGGGATTCCTTTCTCACTTGCGAAGCTTAGTTTGGTTAATTTTCATTTTTGTAGGAAAAAAGATATTTTTAGGACGTCTGGTGTGTCACTTCTTTAATACTTAAATTATACAAAGTACTTTGAGTGGTATACATCAATTAAAGTTATTGGAGGAAACCAGGAATTGTGAATTGGGATCTTTGGAGTCTCTGTAAGGAAAGCCATTTCATTTCTTTTTCTGTAATGACAGTATTATAGGAAACTAGATTTAGAATGGTATTTAAGAAGCGATTTTTTTTGTCTCAAGGCATGATTGATTATATTTGTGTCATTCCCGGGAGATATAATAGTTTAATGTGCTCCTGAAAGTCTCAAGTGATTGTGATTCTCAAAATAAGTCTTTTCAGAAAAGGATAGTGTATGTATTTAGCAAAACCAGTGGTGTTCACTATCTCTCATGATGAATAGTTTTAAGTATTGTCTTTTCTTTTTCTTTAGAAAATTAAGGTAGCAGCTTTGCGCATGTACACATGCTGTGTGGAGAAAACTGACTACGAGGAGTTTTTTAACAGTAAGTACTGGTCTTGATGGTGTTTGGACTACTGCCCTGGTGAGAGAACTTCCAATGAAAATTCAGTAGGTATATCTATACCAATAAATATGACAGCAAAAAGACTTGTCAGACCCTAACAGTGCGTGGTCAACTAGAAGCTGACTGGACTACTACGTTCCCTTAAGCTCTGAAGTGGCAAGGATTCAAGGGCAGACTCTGGAGTCTGGCATTGTTACGTTTTGCAGCGGAGAACAAGAACAAGGGTGGGATAGGTAAAACCCAGAATATCCTGGACTTTGAAGGATATTGCCTTTTTTATTACCAGGGGTGCGATAAACTAAGAATCCAGATATCTCTTCCCTTTTTACTGTGGTCAGATGGTCTGTCCTACCCTGACCCATGACCAGTTGTGAGAAGGTCCACTCTAACTGGGATGCGGGTATGAGAACCATCCTCATCCACTGATGCACAACATTTTTATGATACAGGGTCAGTTAGATCACATACCTGTCTCTCTTCCTCATGGCTGGGGCAGGTTTGGCTAGAACTTAGATACTTTCTGTGTTTTACTGGCTGTGACAGCATTAAACCGGGACACATCTCTTGACTAAGGCACAAGTCCCTCCTTTAAATATATAGGAATAATATTGGCTTGAATTGGGATGGCTTTTCCATGTTGTACGCATTTTTTTAGCTATTAGCTAAAAAATCTGTTGCTGCTTTTATTAGGATCAAATCTGGCTGGTGAATGGAGATGTGTTTTTGAGACTTATGTAAGCTTCAATAATATTTCATTTTTATGTGAATTATTTCCTGTGGCTGTGTGATTTAGCTGATAGTAAACCCATTGCCTGGATCTCGCCTGTCACCTGAATTCCCAAGCTACCAAATGCTTTCTTACGGCTTTACAATACACCAGCACAGGTTGGGGCTGTAGCTTCTACCTCTTGAGAGATCAGCTGAAGGGACATCTTTGTGTGTTCATCTAGTGCAGAGCTTATTGAGGTTGGTTTGGTACATGGTGTTGCTGCTGCAAGATTTTCCAATGGTTTTCAGAAGGTTTTCCAAAACTGTGATGTGGTTTCAGCGGTTGCAGGAGTGAGAGAACACTCTGAGCAGTAGGATTCATCATTAGTGATTAAAAAATTAGAACCTCATTTTTCCTGTGCACACACCTCTCCCCAGCTGTGTGCCCTCTCAGGCTTTCTCAGTTAAGTTCTCTTCTGTTTGTCGTATTTGCCTCTCAAATAGAGGCTTTGCTGTTTTCAACTAATGTTTCGCTATCTCTGCTTAACAGGTTAATTGTACAAAGATACATGAATGTTGCCCTAGATTCAAATTTAAAGGAATTTCAAAACCTGTCTGTGAAAGATACTGGCACAGATTTTCAGGCTTAATGCTGAGTAGAATGATTTCAGTTGTATTCTTGATATTGTCTTACTGTTTTCAAGAGAAAATTCCCCGAGCTCCCCCTGACTTTAAACGTATCACAACCAGCAGACAGCCTTTCCTTCAAGTTTTGCTGTTTTCTCCAGAATGTCCTTGTTTCTCCATTTGTCTTCTTGCTTGCTAGTACAAGTTGCAGCCAGTCCATCTCTGATTTTACACCCAGGGAAACCTCTGTTAGCATTGACCTGAGACCATTGTTACCTAAGGAAGGGGATAGTTTGTTTTGCTGAGATTGACAGAGTGCGTGCTACACCCGTTGGTGTTATAAGAACCCCTATGGTGTTGGGATCTATGGTTGCGGTTCCAAAGAAATTATTGCTTTCGTATAAAAACAGATATAAGAAGTTTCTGTTACTTCTATCTACTTACGGCTACAGCTGTTTGGGGGATCAGCTCTAAAATTTACCAGGCACGTGATCCATGTTTAGAAAGTGGTTCCCTAAAACACAGACTGGGTGGGGTGGACAGAAGCCTTTTAAATTGATTTGCCAATGAAGAAGCTTTATGCTTTGGTTCCTTGGGCAGCTGAGTCGAAGTAGTGGCCAAAGGGAAAAGGCTTACTTCTCCATTTTCCTCTGCCTGTGTTCTGGACTGGACAATTATCCTGTCCTCCAGTGAACTGTTTAGGTCACTGAAAGAAAGCGGCCTGCTTTTTTTTCTAACTTGCTGTTTTGCTGTGTTAGTGAATTAAAGTGGCATGTGGGAAGGGTCTGATGGGCGGCAGCTATGGCATAAAGTAGGTGGTGAGGAGTACATGATTAAGAGAGGGGAATGTGGTTTGAAGCAAGATAGCCAATTTTCAGTTCAATTCACCATGTCTTCATCAAACTAGGTCAGTCAGGAGCTGTTTTTTTCTGTTCCGAATTGCTCTTTTTTTAAATAAAGGTGGGCATCACTTAAACCAGGACTGTAGCTCGCTCCCAAAAGAGCAACCTGGGGGACTAGTAGGAACAGGGAGCAACTAACTCTGAATTCTTTCCTTTGGTGATGCAGCAAGCACAGGTCTGTCTGAGACTATGTTGATGTGGGTGCTGCCCACCCGCATGATGAACTGTACTACTTAGGAGCCCTCAGAGTGGTGCTGGTGCTGTGTGGGGCCCAGCTCAGGTCTGCCTGCGCCAAAGCTGACCGTGTGTAGACCTCGTGTTGTATTCGTGCTTTGCTGCCCCCAGCACTTCTGGCTGTAGCTGCATGGTGTTGAGATACCCAGGTGAACTGCTTGAAGTCAGTTCTGGTCTCTGGAGAGCTTATTAGCTTTTTCCCTGCCGCTTGTGAGAGTTGTTAACGTACTGAGCTGGCCTTGGAAACCGTACGTCCACGCACGTGGAAAACTATTTGTGGGCTCATTAACCCTGTGTGATCAGAATCAGTTCTTCATAGAGCCTTCTTCAGTGTTTCTGGATGTGCTTTTGGGATGTGGTTATGTTGTGGCACGAGTAACAACTCCAACGTGACGTTATGGAACTTGGTATGTGGATTTTGTCAGGTAGCTCTCTGACAGAAGTGACATAGAGTGTAGAGACTGGATAGTATGGTGTTGAGGACTAGGACAATGGTAGCATTTCATGTCTTACAGGCTGTCTGAGGTGATCTCAGTGCATTTCTGCTGATGCCTAGTGAAATTTCTGAGACTTTCTGTTAGGCAGTATGAGCCCTTTGAACTTCCTTTCTCTGTATTATGCTTTAGAACAGCAGTTTCCAAAATGCGGACTATGGATGTGCAAGTCATGAGACCGCTGTAGTATATAAAGGAGGTGTTTTAATTGAGACTCTCTAGTATTACACTGCAGTTAATTTTATTATACTCGCCATTCTGTTGTCTCTTTGTTTTGTGATCATCCATGGAGAAAACTTTGGGAATTCTGCTTTAGGGCCTACATTCCAAATGTCTGTACTGTGCTGCTTGTGTGGAAAGTTTGGGGACTTCAGCCGTTTCTTGTTTAAAGGAGAAGAGAGAAGTATTAAAGGGAATAGCAGGATTACTGGTGCCAGGCTTTCTATGCACAAAGCTTGCAGAGCTTGGGTAGTTCTAACAAAATGAAGGAGGTACCCACCTGTGTGGAGAGTGTTTCATGCCTAACCTTATACTTGAAAGGTGAAAAGAGCTTTCAGGATCAGGCAGGTGATACTGAGGGCTGAGCTGAAGTTTGTCTGATGAACATGGAGTGTAGGGTTACCTTGAATTCATCTTGAACCGTTAATACTGTTAATTGCTCCACTATCATACAGCTGCGGTAGCAAAGAGCCGGCCCTATCAAAAAACAGCCTTTCAGGTGGCTCCTGGTGGGGGCTACCAAGCAGCTTAAAAGGGCTGGAGTTTGCCTACAGGACTGGATTTTTCTGTCTCCCATAGCCCATCAGGTGCCTTTAGGCACTTGCTGCTATCTGTCATGCTCTGGGGAACACTGACACAGTGCACCTGTGTTTTTGCAGGATGTGGGGATATTATCCCATTGCGTCTCTCCTAAAATTGTGATAGTGGCAAAGATGAACGTGGACTTTCTTTCATGAGAGATCAAGTTTTGCATCCCTTACCTGGTGAATTTTTAGTGCAGAATATGATTGGAGGAAGAGGTATGTCCTCATAATCCTGAGCACTCATGTCTCTTATTGTACGCAGACTTGTGAACAGGATGTGTTCTACGGTCAGAATAGATTTATTCCCCAGCAGATAATAATCACAATAATTTCATAGGTTGCTTTACCATCACATTTTTTCTGTACCTAACTGTATTCTGCAGGGAATAATTTTCTGTTTAATTATAGGATGGATCTTTCTCCCCAGTTAGTTTCCCAGAACAAGGTGTTCCAAATGCCCAAATTTTATAATTGCATTCTTTGTAAAAAGCTGATATGTGAGGGCAAGTGTGTTGCTTTAAAGGAGCCATCCCTCTTTTAAATTTACGGTGTAGACGGTCCTAATATAGAAGTTTAAAAATGAATTATAAAAATAGAAGTGCAACACTTGGAAAGTTAGAGAAAAAATTCTTCCCTCCTGGGCACTGAATAGGTCTTTAAAAATTTTCCGTATTTCCAGTAGTAGAGGTGTGAGCTTTGCTTTCCACTGAAGAGTGATTTCTGTGGTGGCAGACTGATACATGGTAGCTTCTACTTCAGAAACCTCTGTCTGTTGAACTAAGTGTTTTACCCTGAATCTCACCTGTGGAAAGATTTAATGAAATGGTTTGATTAATGCAAGCATTGTGTGCTCTTGCCCTGTTTAGAGATGTCTTGGCATGCCTTTAGGTCAAAGTAGTCATTTCTAGGGACATGAACTATTTCTAACAGGAATGAGAGAGCCAAAAGGGGAGAAGGGTGAAGGAAACCTGTGTTTAATCTCCAAACGCAGACTGTTAGCGTCTTTATACTGTCTCAGTGGTGGCATAGGTGATGTATGGGCACTGATGCTGAAGCTTGGCAGCTGCTAGGCACTGATGGAGTCACCTCTCTAAGGAGGGAGGAATAGTGATGATTTGCTTGGTTCTTCTGGTGGTTGCCTGACCGTAGTTGGTGTATAAAAAGAAAGAGTCTGTGAAAAGTACTGCTTCATTATACAGGTGAATCTCCTTGTTAATACTTGAGAGCCAAGAAGTATGGGAGTCAGGAAGGGATATATTCAACACAGAAAAGATAAGGTTGACTTCCTTGGGGCACATTGGACTGGAAAGTCCATTTCTGAATACTCTCTGGCCTTCTTACAGCTAGGTTTGGACAGTCCTGAAGACAAGACCCAGTGCTGGATGGGCCAAGGTGACTGTGCCAGATCCTTCTCACTAGGTACTCCTCTTAAAATCTTCTCCAGGAAACAGATGAAGAGATGACTTCCTAGGAGGAAGGTTTAAGACTGATGGGAACTGAAGGACTTAATGTGCACAAAACCAATAGTTCCACGCCTTTCAAGCATGAGGAAGAGAAATACGGTATCTTTGCCGCATAGCCTAAATCTCCAGCCTCACATCCTAATGGCACATGCAGATCTGTAGCGTGAATGTGGATATGGACGAACCATCTCTGGGAAACCCAGTGGCTATCGGAGTAGTGCTAAATCTGGAAAGATAAATTGTTTCTATGGTTGGTTGGTGGTTTTAATCCTAATGTAGAATGGCTAGAGGCAAGGTACGCTGGGTACTGTGGGTTGTACAGCCGTGTAATAAATCAGAACAGCAAAGTCGGAGCAAAGACCCAGCTAGCACAGTATTCTGCCCCTGGCAGGCGTCAACAACACATGTTAAAGGAAGAGTGTAAGAACAGAGCAAAGCATCCATTAATACTTCCCTTTTATTCTCTACTGCTTTGAGGCTTCTGGAGCTAGAAGCTGCATGTTTGTCTAATTCTTCATTTTGGAATTTTTCCCCCTCTTTGTAAATGTTTTCTAAGTGAGTTCTAAACACATGAAATCTTTTGGAATCTACAACGTCCTGTGGCTGTGTTTTCTAGGGTTTAAGCACAAGTGTGACAGTGAATGATGTTTGCTTCTGATATGTATGTGCTGTTTAGGGCCAGAAATTAAAATTACTAAAATGTATTTAGATTTTAGTGTAGTGAATTTTTGTTAGGCGCAAAATGTGATGAAATTCATATTAATATTTAGTTTTGTTTTTGTGTTTTTTCCTCTTCCCGTCAAGGGTGCCAAATGCCTGACACTTTGAATTCATGGTTTCTTGTAGCCCAGCTTCATGTCTGGTAAGTGAAAAGTAAAATAGTAAAACAGCTATTTTCAGGAAATGGAGTGTTATGTACCTTAATGTGAGCAAAAGCTGGCTCCGTGGTTATTGATAAATGGTTGTTATATTCAATTTACTAATTACCGAATTTTAGCAGTTCTCCACTAAAGAACAAAAAGTCCCACAGAAGCTAACATCTTTTACGTCTCTACATTCCTCAGTAGTGGAATGATCTTTGCCATGAGTTTTCTAAAAGCCTTGCTCAGCCTATGTGGAAAAATCTTACTCGGGTGTTTTAGGAAAAGTTTAAATTTATGTAGAAGTGGTTTAAATTGGGAGAATTTGTGGTGATTGAAGCTGCTGCTCGTCAGAAGCATTTAACAAATTATAGCATTGGCATTTATTCTTGTGCCTCTGAAACGTACATGCAAGTTGGTGAATGCCAGCTTGGCTACATGTAAAAATATTTAACACATTAAGTTTTTTCCTTTTTTCATTTGTGAAAATAGTAGCCAAAAAAATCAGGTTTTCATCTAGCATTACATACTTGTAAAGGTCAGAGGGATGCACAAGGGAGTACAGTAATTTTTGTTAAGTGCCAGATCTTTCAGGAAACTGAAATCCATGGACTTATGTTCAGCTATTCAAAGGCTGAAAGGAAATTTGTACTGAAATAGCTGCACTTAAGCATAGGCCCCTTATTTCCTTGCCTCCTATATTTCCGCTTCCCTCCTTTTAATTTCCTGTCTCCTCGATATATTGAAAGATGGGGCAGCTCATTTCACCAAAGAATCAATAAATTAGAAGAACTGTTTACATTATAATCAATTAATTAAATCAGTGGAATCAAGTAAGGAAGACCCTTGAGATTTGCAGTTTGTTTATTTCTTACTGTTCCCTGTGGAAAAAAGGCTCAAAAAAATTAATTGATATGCTAATCATTCGTATTGATATTTGGAAAACTACTGCAGTAAATACTCAAAACCAAATTGTTTGTAAGTATCTGGGGAAAAACGAAGAGGGGTAACATGAATCTGCAGGGAACACACTTCTTTTCACATCACCTCAATTTTGCATTTACAGGAAAATGTACCCTGTGATACGCAGCGTTGAATTCAAGATACATAATCTTCTTTCATGACAGGCATAAAAATAAATAAGGGGACTATGATAGAGATGAAACTAGTGTGGGATACATACAAAAATTCTAAGATCGAAGCTATGCTGGAGAAGGCCAAGGGTTGCCACACTTTGAGCCAGTGATGTTAAGGAGACATTTAATGAGGGCAATTGAAGTACTCTTACGTTTAACATATGGTGGACAGGTTGAGAGCAATATGCTACAGAAGCAGGAAGGAAACAAATCTCTCTACTTCCTATGACAGCAAAGAAAGTTCGAGTGTGGAGGTTACCACTAGAGGCTAATTTTTTCCAAGTTTTATGTGCCTGGCTCCTCCATGTTCCTGGCAGCTCGACCTAAGGAGTGCTGTCACTCTGGACCACAAATGGGAGATCCAGTTTGATATCCCAGGATACTGAGAAGCCCGTGACAGGCCTGCTCACTACCTGGGTCATCGGGAAATGCTGCAGGCTTTGCTTGTGGTTAGCTCAGTTACCAGGATCCTGCCATGGCATAATGTTGCTTTCACAGACAGGTTTATCGCTATGATCTCTGTGATTCTCTTTCTTTGCTCAGTTTGACCTCAGTAAAGTGGGAGCAGATCGTTATTGATTCTGCTAGCCCTGGCAAGGTCAAGGACACCCTACCCCTGTCTGAAGGTTCCGATACCTGTCTGTCCTGCTGGACCTTTTGCCTCGGAGGCTAGAAACCTTCCAGATCTGGTGGCCAACGACCTGACCATGTAGATTCTGATCACCATCTGTTAAAGCATTCCTGTTCCGCCTCGCAATGCAATCTAGACCACTTTCCAGCGTACTTACTTGTTCTCTCTTCTTCAGAGTTTTAGTTTCAACTGATATAGGGTGTTTTCTGGAGCTGGAGAATATGAGAATTTTTCCTAGTTTGGTAAACTCCGCCTCCTCTCTTGCTGTTGTCATTGCTCAGCATGTTTTAGTCAACTGTGTTTCTGTGCTTTTTGCATCCCACCTTTTATAGACTTCAGCTGCTTGTCAGAGCATACATTCTTGCGTTACAGATTCTGGTGGGTCCTCTGTTTGAATCTCTGGCTCTTATTCCTTCCTGTGAATAGAGTTTTACTACTTGCCTGCAGTCAGAAAGGGGGGAAATTCAGGCTCTCGTATTTAGCCTCTGCTTTTGCTAACTTCTTTCAAGGTAACGTTCCTTTAGATACACTCCAGTGCCTTCCAATGCAGTGCTAAAATTATACTTCAGAAAAACAACCTATTGATATTCTTTCCTGAATGTCATGTTTTTATAGGCTGTTTCTGTTACTTCACACCTTTGATGTCAGGAGGACTCTTTCATTATGTTTAGAAGTCCAGACCTTCTAGAGAACCTCAAGCTGTTCATCTCCACTGCTGGCTTTGCCTTTTCCCATGTGGTGGCAGTCTAAATGGAGTATTGGCAGTGTCCAGAGCTGTTATGAAACTACCAAAGAGATGACTTTGGTGACTGTACTATGAGATGTCTCGGAGCAGGATGTATCACCTAGAGCTCCCTTCGTATTTTCACTACACCAAATACAGTGACATCTCTGAAGTATTTAGGATCAAAATGGAGTGGTGCTACAATTCCTGTTGGGAAAGGCTCAAAGACCTGTTGCAAGAGTTCACCTGAGCATTGTTTTTTGTAAGGAAATCTGCACTTGAGAAGGTGTTGATCAGTCTGAGAGAGTCTAGAGGAGAGCAAGAACCACCGAGTATGTAGAAAACAGTTCCTGCAGGAAAGGATTTCCCAGATTTTTGTAGAGAAGACTGAGGATATCGTACCATTTTGAAATGAGTTGCTTCAGAAGAAAGGAAATAAACTGTCTGTGTTTCATGGCAGAGAGGGCAGGGAGAAAGGGGTTTAAATTGCATCAGAAGAGTCTTGCTTGAGGGTGGTTTTAAGAACAAGTTCATCTGGAACGTTTTAGGTATTTAGTTGATGGTGCCTTAACATGAGGGAATTGGCTACATGGCCAAAGCAAAGGCACCAGGGGAGAGGAAGACTGCACAGCCAGGCTCGGGTCTGTTAGCTTGTGTCCCAGCAAAGTCCTGCATGTGGCTGTAAATCCAGTAGTTGGTGAACTTGCTACGCTGGGGCACAGGATAACATGCAAACCTAACTAGGAAGAGTTCAGAATTCTGCTCGTTACCATTATTCATAGAAGTGTATGTCACAACAAATAGCTGATGACAGAGTCAATGCAGGAGCTTCCTTCTCCTGTCCCCCAAGTTGCTGGCCATTTGTGAATGGGTTAAACAGAATAAAGCCTTCCAAAATTGCTATTGGTACTTGCGGTGTTAAGCCAGAGTAATTTCTCTGAACAGCTCCAGAAATAGTTGCTCTGGAGGACCTGAAGAAGCAGGAGTGAGTGGCCAGGTGCAGGGGACAGCGGGAAGCTCTGAGTGTAGTGAAGCTCTTAGCGGTGTAGTGCATCATCCCACCTTGATTGCATGGCACTGAGCCACCTCACAACAGTCGACAGGGTGCTGTCGACTACCACTTCTGGTGTTTAAGCCACTCTGTTGGCACGACGGGAATACTGACAGAAGCAGTTGTAGCTGAGTCTATTGTGGGAACCTGCTACATCTCATCTAAGATGGGTCGACTGGTAGGTTCTCCTGTTCCTTTTCAGACATCCTTTCATACAATTTTCTTCTAACGTAATCTCTCCGCATAACTTAAATACTGCATAAATTACCTAACCAATGTCAGGTAGACAGCTTTCTAAAGTTAGTTTGGAATAATTTTGCTTTCGTGGTTTGAGGAAGATTAGTCAGTATTTGACTAAACTACAGAACAGATTCTGTAGTGAAACGATAAAATGTTTCACACTGTGTTGATCTAGTTAGAAGGTTTATAGTCTTTAAAGAGTCTGTGTCTTTTAAACCTCAGACGGCAGGTGTAGTAACAAACTACCAAATTTTCAAATAAACTGCAAAATTCCATGATCTCACTTGTGGTGCTGCAGAACAGCTCTGTGACAGCACTATGCATCCAAACACAGAGCTGCCTTTTAGGCTTCGTGGGTAGCAGGTTTTACTCTGAACGCCACTTCAGTCCTGCTCATCAGTGACCAATTGTTGGCTGTTGGGCTGTGCACTGCTCTCTCCTCCTGCTTCACCACCACTGAAGACAGACTGGATAGGAACCAGTATTTATGCTCGGGAGGAGGTTTGCTTGCCAAGCCACTCTTACTTTCTTTTTTTTCCCCCTGAGCTTGCGTATTGAGCAAGAGAAATATAAAAATGCGTTTTTAAGCCCAAAGTTAGTATTTTAAACTGAGTCTTTTTCTCTTTGACTTTTTAGGAGTGGGTAAAAATTTGAGATACAGTAACTCTTACTAATTAAATTTTTCATACAGGAACAAAGGTTTTTCAAACTGATGGAAGTAAGACACAAAAGTTTTAAGCTCTTGCTGCATTTGTTTTGTGGAAGGACAGGTACCTGGACAGCTGTTCTCCGAGTCCTGAACCATTGCTTTAGCAGAAAGCTTTGGCATCTTTCTGTGAGCAAGATGAGGATTCATTTCTTGATACTGTCTGAATTGCATTTGTTTGCTGAGACAGCAATGCTGTTGGACAGATACTGAGTTGTCACTGCCACAATATAAACCTTGAGAATCCTTACACACCTCTGTTTTCTGAGCCAGAAATTGCCACAGTCTTCCCAATGTTCCCTTCGCTGACTGCTGCCCTTCCCCTTCTCTACCCACCCTCTACCCACATTCTCTCAGTCACTCCACTCTTTGATCATTGCTGTTTGTCATGCCTCAGTCCCTCTCTCCAGTCTTCTGACCTCGTTCTACCTGCCTTGTGTTGGAGACTGAGCCGTCTCTTGTATGGCCACTGTCATTTTCAGAAGTTCTCCATCTAGAAATCAGATTCTGGTCTGTGGGCTTTTCTTCTTTCAGTTTTAGTGTCTCAGCTGAAGGGTCCTTGCGTGGGACTTAAATGTATGGTTCTAATCAGAAAAAAAGAATATGGGACTAATGCAGTTTTTGTTACCTTCCGTTTGCTTTGTGTCTGTGACTCATCGCTGGCAATAAGTTTTGCTTCCTTTGCAGGTTAAAAAATACCTTCCCTTTACTAGTCAGTAGGCAAGATAGTATCCATCATAAAGATTGGCGTCTGTCCTTTTACAGGTCAGCGCAACAGACAAGCTTCAAGTGTTTGTGATTCTCCCTGTTGAGCTGGCATTCACAGGTCACCAAATAGCTTTAATGCCTGTAGGGAGGCACAGATCTTATGTCCACTGAAGAAATGAACAGATTAATAATAAAATCATCATTTTTACCTCTTAACTCTTGTGACACATTCACTGTTGTTTGTATGCAACTGTGTCAAAGCGGCCTCCAGCAGCTCGGCTCTGTTGCTTTAACATAAGCTGTGAGCAGAATTTCCTGTGAGTGGTCTCCCACCTGTAGCACGTCTCTGTGCAAAGCAGTGACTTCTTTCAGCTCCGGTGTTGGAGCATGACCTCGTCTACAGCAACTCAGTCAATCCTGGACAGGCACTTCTCACCCGTAACGCAGGAGCAGAGCTGATCGGAAGTTGAGACTGGTGATGGGACTGGCCTCTTAGCTTAGTGAGGGATTTGCCTGTATTTCAGTTCATGCTCTTTACAGATGTTGTACAAGAGGCAAAATAAAATTTTTGTTCTCATGATCTATTTTTTTAGACAGAACAGCAGCAGTGAAGTTCAAGTGGCTTTAATGTTTTAAAAAAAGAAAAAGTAAAACAACTTAACCTGGTATTCTCATTAAGATCCCACAATGCACTTACAAACTTGTGAGTTCTTCTGGCACGTACTGCATGTAGGGGTTTTGCCAAGCAGTTGGACATGTACCCAAAGACTTCTGTAGTTGAAATAATTTAGGACATTGCTAATGTGAATCTGGGTGAAGTCTGTAACTTGCTTAAGCTTTCACAGCTTGGCTAGTTTGGACTCTTACAGCACTTCAGTATACCAAGCTGAATTACAGCTGGCTTGTAGCCTAGGATTAGACAAGACATTTGTTCCTGCTCCAAAGGGTGATATGTTCTTAAGGCTGAGGAATTTAGGTTGCAGTACCGTTTAACAAGATTACAGTGCTGTCAGCCAGAATAGAGTCACCTGTCACTCTTCCATAGCTGGACTGGCCAAAATACGACAGATACAGCTCTTGAGTACAGCATAGAAAAGTTTGTGATTGTTTATTTAAAAAAAAAAAAAATTGTTGTATGTGTTTTTTTTTCCTGATCATAAAAATACATACTGTAAGGAGAATCTTAAATGAGCTGAAACATATTTAATTTACTCTTTACATTTGAAGAAAAGCTAGAAGCTATGAATTTGGTTTTTGTGTTCTTTCAGGATGTGTCTGGTACGAATGAAGCAGGAGGGTCGCACAGGAAAATACATGTGTCGCTATATAGTTCATTGCATGTGGGAGGATGTTGAACAGCGTGGTAAGGTGATGGGGGTAAGTCATCTTTGGTTTTGATAATCTTGATGAGTCACACCTTTCGATGCTTTTGTAACTTTGTGTATCTTAGAAGAATCCCTAAGAATCAACCTGTAGCTGCTTGTTTATTTCTTTATTAGCTTAAGCTGGTATGCTTAGCCCTTACTCCTGACCATTCATTCCCACAGCTGTACTGCCTGTTGTATTGAACCACTGACATTGTTTTTGAAACTGCACTGTGACCTGGGTGAAGATATTGAGGTGTCTGGAAGTAACTAATTTTCCATGTGGTTTGCCATGTGATTGCAGAAACAGATGCTGCTGTAACAGAATGGGCATTCGTGGATAGGAATAAGCAGCTGAGGTAGGGACAAACATGACTGGTGCCAAATGACTAACGGCAACAGAAGTAATTCTGGCAGAGCTTTGAGTTTTCTCTGTATCTAGGATGGTGAGTAAAAGGAAAGTTAAGCGACAAGGTTTTTGTGTTAAGTTCCTGTACATGACTACAACCAGTCATTAGTTTTATTTTTCATTTTGGAGTCTTAGTATACCTAGTCTTTATCACAAAAGAACTGTTGTAAGGAGAGAGTAGCTCCAAGGATAGTTCATTTGCAAGTTTGAAGGAAAAAACAAGGTTGGATCTTTTTAGTCTATTCTGAGGAAGGTTATGCTAGTTAGTCACAATGGTCATTTCTGGTCTTAAAGTCTGCAAGTGCATTTCTCCAGGCTTGTGTTGGTGATAGTCTTCAGAAAAGGTAGTGCAGAAGCAGTAGGAGATGGTTTTCATAACCCCAGTATTGCAGTGGTGATAAGAGACCTGATACAGATGCCTACGTTCAGGATGCTTTTAGTAGAAGAATAAGGCTGGGAAAGATCTCCTGTGTTGTGGAAGTAGAAAACAAAGTTGTTCTATGATTAAATACAGGTTTGTCTGTGATGAAAATAACTTAGACTAAGAGAAGTGACGGTTTTCAGATAGCAATCATGGCATGTTGTCAAGTCTTTGCTGTCAGCCAAATAACCAAGGGAGAGGCTGCTGGGATATTCCTATTGGTGACAAACAAGAGCATTAACCAGGGAGTTAGGATTTGATATGTGATCACATTAGTAATTTGAGAAGTTTCTCTCTGATCTTTTATTTTGTATGTGGTTTTAGAAAGTGTTGATTCTGGTGTAACTTCAGTTGTTCCATCAGCAGTGGCTTTTTTTTTTTCCTAGTTGCTGGGAATTTCATAGCTTTACTATGTTACAGCTTGCTTCTAAAGACAAGTCATCCTCTTAAGCTTCTTTTGGATTAAATCTAAATTCAGGCGTCTTAGAATTTCTTGCTACATTAATGGGCTTATGTAAATTCCAATATGGGAATCTCCACTTTCCTGGTCAGATGCCGTAAGGCAGCATGAGTAAGCCTAGATAAATTAGATAATCGTACCAGAGGAAAAGATTGAATTAAATAGCTAATGCATTTTTGTCCTTCTGCAATGTCTTCCATGTCATGTCAGTGGTTGATTCTGCTTTCTGTATGAACTGGAGGCAGCTCAGATCTTGCTGCTCTTCTTGAAAAGCAAAAAAAAAAACAAACCCAAACCCCAGCTAAGCACCCCACCTCCCAAAGCCCCCCAAAATCTCTTCTGGGATCTTGATATTCCATCTATGCACAGAGAGAATGCTGCTTTGGAACAGAAAATTATTTCTCTGTTCCTTCTGACCCTAATTTTGCTGTATATGAACTAACTTCAAATGCTATCTTGTAGTTTTCCTTGCAGGATTTGAAGCAGCAGCAAACAGCAAAGGGAAGCAAAGCTAGCTGTTTGCTACCGTTACAAGCACACAGAACTCAAAAGTGAAGCATGGTGTAAGTTAGACCTGTATTGAGATTGTTTTCAGTAAATCTTAAGGATAAAAAAAAAAAAAAAAGATAGTGCTTGCAGTCAGTTCTTTGTAAAGGCAAGCACAGGGTTTCCATTTCTGCCAACTAAACTATTCCATTGGTCCCTGCAAATTCCCCAAAGTGTAAAAAAAAAAACCCACCAGTGTCCTTATGTTTTCATCCAGTGTGGAACCTCAAATGTCAATACATGCATATTATAATGGTATGGTGGCTGTATGATGCAACCATAAGGAGATCTTAAGTTGTTTGAATGCCATTCATTCTCTGCCTTGGCAGGCTAGGCATCTTTTCAGTTTATCCTTGAATTTAAATTTTGCAATCTTTGTAATAATGATCATGCAATGTAATAATGAACATGCTTAGTTTGCAATAATATGATTCCTGTAATACACTTTTGACTGTAACCTAGTGTTAGCATAGCTTTTATGTGGCAATAGCTCATGCTTAAACGAAGTAAGTACATGTTTAAAGGCTTGATCTCAAAAACAGTTACATCTGTGTGTATATTTAATATAGTTTAGCTGCACAGAGGCCCATTGATTTTAATGAGACTCCTTGTTAGAGAACGTGAACTCTTGAGGTAACAGCTAACTAGACCAGGCACTAAGGGTGTGTAAGAAAGCATAGTGAACTCTCCTAGATTGTAAACTTGGAAATTAGGACTGTTCTCTTCTCCGTAGTGTTTGTGAAGGTACAAGGCTTTCATAATCTTTTAGTAATTTTTTTTCTTTAATCATTTAATTATTCCTAATCTTTCAGACATTATTTTGTCAAGATGAACGAACTTTTTAGTCTCTACTGGTAGTATTTTTTGTATGCTAAATGAAAGTAATTTATGCATTGATGCTTGAAGAGGTTAGCTGTTCCTGTGCTCCTTGTCATTGCTTTATTTTCCTTCCTCGTTGCTAGCGATCCGAGATTGATATCCCACTTCCCCCATGCCCCTGGATGGGCAGTTCCTGCTTCTTCCATGCAGCTTCACTCTTCTGAACTTTCTTTCCTCCCTTTCACATAGATGTGCCCTGATTGAATTCTTTTCTCACATCTCAGCTTTAGCAATTGCAAGGAGTTTTAAGTGATAAATAAAGGGCAGCTACCCTAGGTGTTAGGTCCAACTTATTAATCCTGATGTATTTATACATAATGGCTCTTTTAAAACAAAGCTGATGTAATGACAAATGATTTGTAAGCTGATGGAGGAATCTGTGTGACAGCTATTTATTGTCAAGTAATTTAGTCCTGCAATCAGTATATGTTGTGTCTCCAAATGAAGATAGTTAAATATATCAAGATAAGAATGGTAGATGAAGACGACATTAATGTTCCTCTGTTGATGTGTTCAAATTTCAGAATCGGAGCCTTTCTCAGAAGTAAGTTAAGTGAAAAGAAACTTTACTGAATACTTTTAGGGCACTAAGTTGTCATCTGCATAGCTCCTAGGAGGTTAAGAAATTCCATTCCCTGCTTTTTCTCTCCTGCAGGGTATCAAAGGTCAGTGTTTAACTCTGATTGGTATGTTCCTGTATTGTGTTATAAGTGACAGAGCACCTGTGTGAAATTGCTAGTTGGATGCAATTATTTTAACTTGTTGACAGACAAAGCTGCAGTTCTTCACCTCGTTTCCCTATCTAGCAACAGTTCCAAAATTTGATGCAGAAAATGGATACTGTATTCCTGAATTGATATTGGTGGTTTATTAAAATATGCCATCTGCTCTTTAATGTACAAGTTCATTGGAGCCGAAAGTGATAGAATGTAAGGCATTTAAACTACTAATTTACATCAGCTCCAACTCCAAATGGAGTTTGTATTATTTCAAAACCTGGTTGTTAAAATTGCTGAGATCTAAATCTCAGCTACAAAGTTTTGGGACCTGTTAGCCTGAGCTCCTTCAGCACTCCTGAATGTCGGCAAGAGTCAGAAACCCAAACTTGACACAGCTGTAAAAACACAGGGAGAGCCTGTGGCCTCAGCAAATTCTACTGGTGCAGGCATATTTCAGGTATAAATTTTACTCTGCTGTCCCTAGTACTAATGAAGTCAGTTTCTTTTGGTGGGTTTGCACCCAGGTGTGTCCAGTTCTGTGGCTAACCAGTGCTCTTTACTTAATTTTTCCACTAGTGACATTTCTATCAAACTTTAAAAACAAACAGAAAAATTGGCTTGATGCAATGGCTCAAAGTGTTAATAGTAACATTAGGCTGGGTAAAAGGCTTCCTTTGGATCCTGCTCTGCCAGAGATCTCCACCTTGTGGCTTGCAGTGAATAGATTTATACTATGCAAACTGGCAGCTGCCTAGTCGGTGTGTAAGGGGAATTCAGTCAGTACTAGAAATTGCTGTTACTTGTCTTCCTAACAGAGTTCTTTAGCGACCTGAATATTAACCTTACTGACCCAAGTATTGTGTTTTAGTAACTGTGTGCGTATAAAAGCGGTTGCTATAAGTTTATTTTAATATCCTTAGATTAAGCTGCAGAGTTTATCTCTTGTAGATGCTGAAGTTCCCTGGAATGGGATTTCAGCTGATAATTGGACAATAGATACAATGTTAAAAAAAAAAAAAAAAGGACCGCTCTCCTCTCCCCAAAAAACCCCAAACCACCAAACGCCCAGAAAACCCAACATCCCTTCCCCACCCCCATCCTCCAAGAACCCCATACTGATACTTCTGGGTGCAAATTGCATGCAGTCTTAGAAAGATCCCTCAGGCTTTAATCAAATACCTGTAAATTGTTGTAGGCTCATTTTAACAGTGTTAGTCTTGTGTGTTTTGGTGGCACTCTGCTTCTGAAATGAATCAGGTTTTTTCAGTGCAAAATAAGAATTCATTTTCTAGCCATACATGTTCTAAAAGCTGCAAAAGAGATAAGAATAGGAGGGGCTGTCAAGCCCAGCGTGCCAAACCTGTTTTAATTTATCTTAATCTCACTTTCCTGTTTTCCCACCAGACCACTTAGACCCCTGCCCCCTTTTTTTCCAGGAACACATCTAGGTGTCTTTTGAGTTCGTTTATTGGCTCTGCTGTGCATAGCACAATGCAGTCTTTGTTACACGTTTAGCTAGAGCTGTTTATATACAGTGACCCATAATTTACTCTCAGTTCCATTGGTGTACATCTGAAGTGACGCAATCAGAATCAATAACACGGTTCACATCAGTGTAACCAAGAGCAGAATTTAGCTTTGTGAACTTGAACACCATTTTCTGTCTTGATGCTCTTTTCACAATTAGAAGACTTCAGATGATTGAAAATGCCATTTTACCTTACAGTAGCTACCAAACTTCCTAAACTTTATACAATTCAGTTTAAATTATTCTTTCTGTGGAGAACAAAAAGTCTGCCACTTCCAAAGACTCAGAAATCATGGTCAGAGTGAGCCAAGTAAGATTCTAGAATGGCTTTAGGAGATGAGAGGGTGTAAAATTAATAGAATTTTAAAATAGAACTTGATCTTTGTATGAATTGAAGTGTTGCAGTTGATTCATGGGCAGTGGGGAAGCTACTGTACTTGAATTCTCAGGGGGGCCTGTCTCTAAAATCTGATGGGAAGTTATGGAGTTGATTTGGGATGCACAGAACAGAAACTACATTATCATGGGAGAAAGAGGGGCAGAGCTGGGGGAGAAGGAAAGTGTGTGCAGTATTCTGGCTGTGCAGTGGAGGGGGGAGTTGAGATGGAGAAAGTCTACTGAAGCAAAATATTATGGTGATTTTTTTTGAGGAAATGGATTGGGATATGAGACAGAGGATAGTGTTTAGTACAGTTGAAAAAGGTTTTAAAAAAAACTGTAAAACTAAAGAGGAAAAGTTTTAGTTTCAAATGGTCTCTGTATATTTTGAAATGTATAACTTTATTAGGACATTTTCAGGAGAAAAATGTTACGAGTTTTTTAATGACTATTTAGAAAACATAAAAAATCTTACCAGTTTCTAGTGTACCCTTTTTTTTAAAAAAAAAAAAAAAAACAAACAAAACCCACCAAAACTTGCCAAAGTAGTGAGATACAAAATTGCTGTGTGTGGTTTTTGGTGCTCTTTTTGTTTAATAGGATACCAGGCATTGTATGATATGTTTTAACTGAAGTTAGTGTTTTAAGAACATCACAAAAGAAATAGTTCATCAACCCTTGATCCTTTCTCAAAGAGCTCAAAAGTTCACAGTAAGTTTCCGGTACGTTGTAATTTCATAAATGAATAGTAGTGTCAGGTACTGTCCCAGAGCAAATTCAGGAAATTTGATTCTGGAAATCTTAAATATGCAGGAAAATGCACGTGTACAGAATGTTACCTTGAAAATATCTCGACCATGATGAGGTCTGGAACAAACAGTATGCATAGTGATGCAAATTTAGCTTTATCAGGTCATGGAGTTTTGAAATAGGAGTCTCTTTTGCATGTTGTTTTTGATGTAATTGTTCTAGAACCAGCACCCATGGAACTAACACACCTGGCTGTCTGAAATACAGCCATGTTTGGGGCACACCAAGGATACCTGGTGTTGAAATCAAGGTATAATATACGCTTGGGTTCTTTTCAACTGGCCTGCCCCAGTTTTCTGTAGAGTCTGGCATAAAAAAATCAATTTAAATTTCCTAGATGTGCTGGATCCTGTTACTGTAAGGTAGTGTCCTTGGTCTGTTTTGTGCTTCCCTCTGATGCTTGGAAGGAGGATGCTGGAAGCTGCCTTACAGCACCTTTTCTAGAAATACCTTTCTCATTATTCCCCATGTTCAGCCCCAGTGGGACTCACATGCCAAAATCGACTTTACCATGCAGTGCTTGGAGGTGTTAAGTGCTGCCCCGCATTCCTCAAACTCTCCAGAACATAGTGTAGTTGCCAAAATTCAAACGTCGAGCAATGAAATTACTGCTCACCACAACTGCATAATTTTTATTTTGACAGTGTAGAGATGATGGTGGAAAGAGGAAAACGGTCCTTACAGAACCTGCTGCAATCTCCAGGCTCAGCAGGATGGGTAGCAGAGATGTCACTGTTGCCTGGCTCCTGCCCCTGTTTTGTGTATCACTCATGATCCAGTTTGTGATTTGCCTGTGGTCAGTGCAGGGTTAAGTAACATGTTGTTATGCTACGTATTTTGGACATTTACATTATCGGTTTCCTATCCTTTTGGAGTTTCCCCCGGAATTCCTCAACTGAGATCAGCTGGTCTGCTTAGCTAAGCCTTTTGAGACTCCTGGGAGCAAGGTATCTCATGTTGTGGTTATAATTCTTTTTTTTTTAACACCTCTAAGCTGCTGCAGTGAAAACATGAATGCACTTTCAAGCTCCTTTGTAAATACAGAAAAATACCAAGAAAAATGTCTCTGCTAAATCAGTGTAATCAAACAAACCATTGAGAGGTTCTGTGTTGTTCCAAATACATTTTAATCATGTTGTCGCTTGTGCTTCTTGCTGCTGGTAGAATGTCACTGATGTCGGCTTCCTCTTCAGGAATGAATAACTTAACTTTTCCTGATGTTTTTGGTGCCTGCCTTTCTTGAAAAACAGTAAGATACGCATCAGTTAAGGTTCTCATACGGTGCAGGGGTGCTGCAGGGGTTTGAGAGGCTGCTCATTCCTTTCCCCTCGCACAATTCTTTTCGTGTCTCTGATAGACTGAACAGCACCCATGTCTTGTGGCTTTGATTAAGACAGTATGCAGCTGCTGTTGGCTCTCCCAGCTCACCAGTTGCCTCTGCCACTTTCTGTAGTGTCTCTGGCTGTTCCCTTCCTCCTGTTTCAGGAGGCTCCAGTTGCAGGTCCTGGATGGTGTTTGGTAACTGCTGCTGACAAGGAGAGGTTGGTTGGTTTTCTGGAAGCACATGCAGCTTCCAAATGCTAATGCTGGGTAAACTAAGGAGTGGTTGGAGTGCTGGGTTTTGCACCAATTCTGGACTTGTCTTCACAGGGCACAGCTGGCACATGTGAGGCCTGTTCAGTACTTGGGATCTCCTCTCTAACTTTTATTTTGGGAAAGAATTAGTAACTTTGTTGTATTGCTTTGTTTCCGAGAGCAAAATGTGAGTGCAGCTTTACGGACTACAGGGATTGTTTCCAGGAGAGAGAGAGGCACGGTGTGCAAGAGAGATTCTTTTCTCTGTTTTCTCTGTGACAGCCAATGTATTCAGGCTAATAGGATCTTCATCAAGCTTGTATCTGTACAGCTGTGAGAATTGGTCTTGCTCTCTCTCAGTCCAGCTATCCTGGTAGAAGAGCATGGTCCTGTTCTCTGGCTGCCTTCCTTGCTTGACACTCGTTTTGTCAGGTGCAGTGGAAGTTTACTTCCTTGTTGGTTGCTTTGCTCTATGGTACACTGACTGTATTACTGTTCTCAGGTATGCCTAATTTTGGCATTTACTTGCAGTACATAAGCAATTACTTAAGGTCTTCATTCATCGCACCCATTCTGAATGTTGGTTTTTTTTTTTTTCCCTTCCCTGTCCTTGGTCATTTTTGTGTTACCCTAATGCCGGAATTCACTGGATCTTGTATCTGATTCCCTTTTCAGGATATGCACCTAGTTCCGCATTTGCCCTCTGTCAGTATGTCACACACTTCTCCCTTCCTACTTCTCTTGTAGAGGTACTAATTTATCTCTCTACCTTTTCTTACTTCTCTTGTTAATTCTCTTTGTTTCCTTGCAGGACCCCTTTCTGTATGTCAGACTGGCACCACTACCTCTCTCCCTTCCCTCGTGATCCTTCATGTTCAACTAATCCTTTTATAACCATCAGTGCCAGTTGTGCCTGCTCTCCGTCCCTGGCTTGCTGCTTCACTGGTTCAATGGCCACGGCATGCCTTCATTCAACATGCTCATCCAGCAACCTCCTCTTGCAAAGGTCCACCATGGATCTGTCCTCTTCTCTACTTGCTTCAAACCCACCCTTGAATGTTGAAGCGTCTTCATGACTTTGACTTCTTTCAACTCTAGATCTTCCTTTTTTTCTTCAATTCCTTTATTTCTTTATCTGAACACTTGCTTTCCCATCCTAAATCCCAGTTGCATGTTTGCCATTGTCAGTGCTCTCCTGTGCTGGTGTCCTCGTGCCTCATCTTTTTCTCTCTCTGACCTAGACATTACTCATATGATGCAAGGATCATCTCTCTGGCTTGTTGCTCGCTATGACATTCCATCTCCTGTCTGTCTCCACTAGTGGGTTGTTGGGATTTTTTTCTGCTTCAATAGCCTGTAGTGTGTGCTGGGGGAGCAGGCTGGCGACCTGCCAGCGCCGGCAGGCTGGATCAGCTTCTCCGGCAAGCAGCTCCGTGCCACTTAATTGTCGGACTCCTTCAAGGGCCAGTCTTAAATTCTCCTGCAGACACAATGTCTTCATGTTTACAATGCGTGAACTGCAGTGCCCTGTAGCCTGGCTGGGGGAGTGGATAGCAAATGTTTGTATTTTCCTGTTAGAACTCAAGTTTATTTTGTTACTTCATTTTCTGACTTCTCTGGCCCGTTTTATCCATTTACAAAACTGGCAGCTCTACGAAGCCCTTCTTTTTGACTGCTTTGGCTAAAAATGCCAGCAGTAGAATAGATGATAATGATCAGGAAGCGCAAATGCAATACATTTAATAATTCCAATGCGTGCTTTCATGCTTGCTTGCTTGCTTCTTTGATTTCTTTTACTACTTAGTATAAGGAACGGCATAGGATACTTTTGTACAGGTCCAGGTACACTGATGTGTTTTTCTATTTCCCATGCTGATTTGGAAATCTCAATAGAGTCTTTCTATCCCCTTGTCTGTCCTCAGTTGTGTTTTTCTCTTCTGTTTCTGGTCATACGCAGCACTTGCTGTATCTATATTGAGGTTAGTTAATTATCGTTACTCTTCTGCAAGAACTTGAATGTTGTTGCTTCCATATTCAAAGGCCAGGAAATAATGCAAAAGGTTAAAAGATTTGACCAAAATACCGGCGTATCTGATCTTAGAGAGATCTAGTTGTTGTTAGCAAATCATACATCATGTTGATTTTCAAGTTAGTCAGATCGCCCCATGCCCACAGGAATGGCTGCCCACAAATAAGGAGACTGAGCTAGTGGTACGGGTATCATGGATGGAAGATGAGGTCGATGCAATCTTGGTCTGTGTGAAAGGAGCAACACTGATCTGAATTGGTTTTCAGATGGCTTGGGCATGGATTCCATAACTCCAAATATATTTGGTCAGTAACAGAAGGCTGGCAGACCAGTGGTTTTACAGGGTGTCACATGAACTATGTAGTCATTTGTCTCACTCATGCCAAAAGTGCTAGCAGTTCCTCCTGTTTGTAGATGCTATTTGAAGATTTCATTTTTTTTTTAAAAAGTGAAGAAACAGCAGAGATCCTGTAGTTGATGGAAATCCATGGCTAAAGCCCCAGAGGACAGAGCTATGTATTGAGCAGCTTGAAAATCATGTGTGTTATTGAGAGCATCCTAAATTTGCCCTTTTGTATTTCCTATTTTATTATGTACTTGCAAGAGGGAAGATGGCCCATATGTAGGTTTATGGCCCATATGTAAGTTTAATCTGTGTTATTCAGGAAACAGCGTGTAAGGAGATTTTTGGCTTCTTAAAATCCTTGCTCATGCTTTTAGGATCTTCTGGAAGCTTATTTATTCACAGCAGCATCAAGTCTGAATGAAATACAGAAGTAAGATGGAAAACTCACAGTATCTTACCATGCAGCTTTTTTGTGGTTCGCTTTCCTCCTTTGCCTTTTACTTGAGGGCAGAACTAGGGTAGAGAAATAATTTTTGTTCGCTTCTGAAAGGTTACAGTAATAAAGAAACTCTTGTTAACATCAGAGTATATGGCAGGCAGGAGTTTTCACAGTCTGGCATTGTTTATTTTACCAGCAATTTGGAACCTTCTGCACTCTTAAAATATTGGCAAGAAAATATTTAACTGTTAACTATTCTGTGGCGTGCGTGTGTTTGAAGCCCTGGGGAGGAGGAGTGCTTGGGGAAATCGGGTTTTTCTCAGCTTATGATTGAAACCAGAAGGTGCAGAATATTGGTAGAAGGTGAAAGCAATGTGACTTCAAATTAGAATTTTACCCAAATGTGGAACTGATGGGAGAATGTCAAACAGGTCACATATGAACAGGGCTGTGCTCGGAAATAGTGGGAAGTCTGACGGAGCAAACACAAATAAGCCAGTCTGCTAGGCACTACAAAATGAATTTGAAAGAGAGATAGCAAGAGTGACTTTTTTTATTTGTCCTGGCCTCAATCACTGGGTGAAGGTTGTAGCAGTACTAGGTGTTAGCATCAAGGATTTGGCTTGTTGATTGTATGTACTCTAGCATCGTCATTCCATTTTGACATGAAAGAAACTTTGTTTGTGCAGAGTTTTTTAGGAGAGGTGATGTGCCTTGCTCTTTTGGAGAGCAGATGGGTGACTTGCCATTCCTATCCAATAGAAACTTGTTCTGATCCCAAATTCTTGGAGAAAGAATGTCGGGTTCATTATTTTTCCCCCTAGGGGAGGATGATCTGTTTGGTATTTCTACATAAAATGTAGCCTCTTCCCATGAGGTTACTAAAAGCTCTATGGTAAAGGTAGCTTTTTTTTTTTTTTTAATTGCCCCAGCATATTTCAGGTGAAATTCCCACCAAGTCAGCAAGTGACCTGATGACTGGTATCCAGGATCATCTAATGAGCTGTGGCTGTCTTGCTGCTGGTCAGGGCAGGAAGAGGTACACAGACAGAAGAGACACCGGTCGGTATCTGCACAGATCATCAAAAAATGAACAAAACTAGCATACTCGGAAGTCATTCTTCTAAGGGCAGATGAAGATCCAGCGTACTATTTGTAGCAATGACCAGAGATGCTTGGAAAAAAGTATAAGAAACAACTGTGTATCAGTATTTCTTCTGGTACGTTCTCTCAGCATTCACTAACGAGCAATAGAGAATTGCATGGGGACCGTCATATTGAGTATCTGCTAACAGAAATCCTCTATGAATGTGCAGTCCCCTTTTTACCCCTTTTGTAGTTTTTGCTCTTTAATGTCCTGTGGCAATGACTTCTGCCACTTAATTGTGCTGCATGAGAATGTACTTTTATATTTAAAGTATTACTTGGTCATTTCGTCAGCTTCTTTTCTACATCTTTTTTTATGAGGAAAAGTGAATGGTAATTCCTTGTTTACCTGCCTGATAGCACTGGTGATTTTGCCTCTCCATCGTCTTCCTCCTCATTTCTTCCTGAATATTGGCTTCTTGTTTCCTCATATGTCTAATCACCTTGGTCTTTTCTGTGTGTTTTCTATTTCTTTTAGATCTGTTTTGAGATGAAAAGGTAATAAATCTGTGCAGCATTTTATATGTAGGCACACTATGGATTTATGGCAGAATAGGGTTCCTCTTTTGTTCTATATTCCTTTCAAAATAATTTCTAAAATTTATCTCTCTATACTACTGAATTGTCGAACTGAAATTTTTTTGAGATTTCTCCACAAACCCTCTTTAAGATCAGTTTCCAGAATTGTAGCTGCTAAACATGCACACATAGTTATATAAATTTTATTATTTTTTTTAACAACTGCTACTAGTACCATTATCAGCATTGAATATTACTGGTCATAATTATCTGTGATTGTTATTTTCATTTATTATTGTGTTTTCTACTACTTTATACTTACCTGCTTCTGCTGAAATACTTTTGCAAATGGATGTCACCTTTCATGGCACTGCAGCCCTATTAAATGTTATTTAATTTTATGTTAACCCTTCATTTAGTTTAGTACTTCATGGTCCCAGGGATTTTGTTGCTCTTGGCTTTTATTAAGTTAGCTTAAGTCTTTTTCTATGGGCAGATCATATCACCTGGAATATGATGGAGACTCAGAATCCTGAGCGCCATGAGAAGGCGATGGAGCAATGTGTATTCGCTGTCGCATCCAGTGAAAAAAATGGGCCACCAGATGAAACTAGGGGGAAACAAACAGGAGGTGGTGGATTCTCATCATGGGTGGTAGACCAGGGTACTTGCTGAAGCATGTTGCAGATGCAGAAAGTTTACTTGACAACTTGCTTGATGTAGAGACCTTTTGAAGGTTACTATATCAGCAGATATCAAGGGTTGAGAATTGTTCTGAGCTGAAGTTGGTTGGGAGAAGACTTGGCAGAAGCAGGTACCAGCTCGTAGGCTTTTCAGTTTTCTCAGTGTATCTGGCTACTGTTGACGGCAAGATACCATGTTAGGTGGACCCTTGGTCTGATCCAGCTTGATGTTTCTTGTGTGTGACTCTTTCTGACAGTTACTGAGGTTTGTCTCAGTAAAGAGATTGAGTTTTACAGGATCTCTGTAAGTGCTCACGGTGAACATCTACCTTAATAATTTATTTACCTTTACTACTGTCTTACTCAAGTGCCTCTTTTAAGCTTGGTCATGTAATTTCCTTTCAGTTTATCAGACTGAATTCTTGATTCTGGTGCGTTCAGAAATATGTTCATGATCAGTTTGAGGCTCTTAGCAAGTAGGTTTTTCAGAGGAATTACAGGAAAAACTCTCTATGACTGCTCGCCCTTCCAGAGAACCAGCACGAGCAGACCGAGAGCACAGCGATGGGACCTCTTTTGTCTTGAGAGGTTGTCAGTGAGCTCTGCCAGCCCCATACTACAGAGACAAAGAAATTCGGAATAAGCCCCCATATATTTAATACAGTTAAGATTGTACTATGATCTTTAACTGTTACCATAGCAGAGTTTCCAAATCAATAGACTGCACGAAAGAAACATGCCTCATTTTCCTGACACTAGACAGCTAAGGGTGTCCATCTGTTTTTGCTGAAATATGTAGATAATGTTGTATAACTTGCTTTTCCATGTCTGCTTGAAATAAACAAGCTGTAAGGAGTGGTATTGATGATTATGCAATTGTTAGGAAGGTTAGCACAGCATGCAAAAGTCTTTTTCCATTAACGTATTGTTTTTATGGATTGAAGAGTTTGGCAGGAACTGGTTCTGATACAATCTGACATTAAACTTTTGTCTAGGTTAGTACAATATTGAAGTAGGTTGTCACTGAACATTGAAGAAGGCTTTAAAGACTATTCTCTGAAGTTAATTATCTACTGAGGTACATTACAAAATTATGTTTAATTAGAAAATTAGAGAATTTGTATCAGAAAAGTTAATATTTTAAAGTATATGGGGACTCACAGCTGTAGCTAATTACAAGCCAGTAAGCTTGCTTACAAAGTAACAGAGTGGTTAATAAAAGACGCAAAAAATGAAGATTGGAAAATCAATTTCTGCACTATCTTTGTCATTTCACAACTATGTGAAATTGCCTGAAGGAACTGGCCTTTTTGGCCCCTTGCTACAGAGATATTTTTAATCTGTTTTATTAATTTAATCTTTTTGATCCTAGCTACATTCTCAGTCATTTTCAAAATTACTGTCATAGAAGTAATAGTTACGTTATTGGAGGAAATAAAAGGGCTGTATGCAGGTTTTCCAATTTAATGGCATGCGTGTTTATTAAAAGGGCAGCAAACACTTAAAAAGCCCATCTATAACTATATGTGATTATATATTATTTATAACTAATGTAAACTATACATTGTAAGTCATTCTTTCCAAATGCAACTTGAGAGGAGGCACATAAAAAAGCATTAATGTTTGAGGAGTGACCTTTTTTTTTATTAGGAAAGATTTATCCTTTATCTCCTTCAGGAACTTCTGCCAATATTGGACGCTCCAGTAATCAAAAGCGTTGATGGGAATCGACTGATGTTTACGGCGGCGTGGCTAACAGAAGTCCCCAGAGTAGACTCGGTCGTAACAGCAGAAGTGTACTCATACCTGCGTAACTTGTTTTGCAGAAGAGATGGATTGATTTTTACTGTATCAGCATAAAACACTACTTTGCTATTACAACTTTGACCACTCCAGAAGCGCTCTGATGATGTAGTATATCAGCACACTTAGCGTAAACATTACCTTAAGGAGCCTAATCTTAGTTTGAAAAGATGACTATGCTGACACATCTATGGCGTACAGGTACAGGAGTAAATACATTCTACAGAAGAGGCTTTTTATTCTAGCAGGAATGGTATAATGAGAATGAGGGGGTAGAACTTAAGCCAGAAAATTCAAATATGAAATGAGATACACATGTTCAACTGTGAGGGTGATACGCTTTAGCCAAACACAACTTAGTGAGCTTAGTACAGAGGGAACTCAGTGAAATGTAATGGTCTGTGATATGCAGAGGGTCAGGTTCTATGATCTAATCATTTCTTCTGGCTGAAATATCTTCATAAAAAAATCTAGTTCAACCATAACTTATGGCCTAAAGAGAGGAATTGCTGCATGAAATTCAATGACTAGCGCTTGTACAAGGTGCAGTTGGAAGTGTCCCTTCTGGCTTTATAGTCTATGGATGGATTAATGTGTTAAAGTAGCTTAAGGGTGCAACACGTGCTGGCAAAAGCCATAACAGAAAAACTCCTGTTAAAGTGCTTTCAAATAGTGTAGCCGGTGGACATCACGGCTATGTCTGCACGAGCATTTAGTGTGGTCTGAGGGGAACACATTTGTCAAGGGAAAGAGTCAGTGATCCAGCGTCCCTGCTCCAGGGGGATGATCTTTGCCTGCCACTGGTTCTGGGCTGATCCCATGGGCTGGGTGCCTCTTGGCAGGTAGAGCACATTAGAGCACCTTTCCCAGTTTGAGCACACCGAGACTTGTCTGCAGTGCAAACCAAGGCGTGGTACGTGGGGATGAGGAGGAGATTCATTATGAAAGAATGCTCTTGATCCAACAAAAGGCATTCATATGGACTAATCCTATAGCAGCTTTCACTTAAAAAGCTGTGCCCATACATGAGATATTTTCATACATGACTGGCATATACAATAAAGCAGTGTGCTCTTACTTTCCTGGAAATTTTGTTAGAATACAACACCTTAAGTGAGACTTGATATTGTAAAATGTCTGCTATAGCAGTACGCCTCACCAGTGGGCTCTTCAATGATGCATATTGACCTCGTTGAGGGTGAAGACAAGGTTTCTTACCGCATTATGATAATGAAAATGCGGTAGTCCTATGCTGTAGTCATCTTGCAGGCAGAATGTGGGATCACGGAGTCTTTAAATGAAAAGTTGTGACATGTAGTAGGAAGATATGTTAGCTGTACATTTCCTTTTTTTTTAAAAGGTCTTGTAAATGTGAGAGATGTACCAAAAATGTATTCCGTGTTTTGAACTAAGATAGTTCTGTGTGTCAATTTAGGCAGTGGTATATAAATTTATTCTGGTGACAGCTTTGCAGTGGGTTGTTCCAAAGAAGGCAAAGGGGCTGAGTCCCTAGAAGAGCTCCAGATGTTACTGATTTTTCTCCTGTTATTAGCAATTACTCACTTGGAATTGTCTAGCAGTTTTTCTTCTTAGCAACAAACTGTGGAAAAGTCAGCAGAATCATGACCAACCAGATCATGAAACTTGCCAGTGCTAAGAACATGTACAAGCTTAAAAAGAGGAAGCATTTCCAACAAATGCTGGTTTGGATTTACTCATTTTTCTTGTTTTATAAAGAAGGATTTTTTTCCTACAATGTTTGTACTTAACCAGTGCCATTTGTATTCTTCAGAAAATGCAGTATTCCTTTAAATGTAATTTTATTGCCTAAGATACTGCTCCATCCCCAAAGTCATATTTTATATTTTAAACTGTTTGTTTTTTAAGATGTATTTATTGCCATGTTTGTTTAACTTGGTTATCTCCTTCATCAATCTATTTCTTGCTAACTTAAGGCTGCTGCTCTTTGTTTTTAGTAGAGAAAGCTGCTTCCCTAGGGATGTATAGTCCAGGACTTGTCTCTGTAATGGGACTATTTGTTTTCTTTGCCCCTTGCAGTTGCCTGCTGTAACATTTGTAGTATGTGTTAAGTAATCCTTGAGGTAACATTTTTATTATGTCATAAAAAGTGCGTGGCAAATATATAATAACTCATGGAATTTGTTTGTTTAAAATGGAAGGATAATTTATTGAGTGTGTTACATGAGACCTGCTCCCCCTTATTAGAGCTGTAGAAGTGCAGCTTATTTAGAAGTATGTTCTATTGAGAAAAACCACGATCTCTGACATGCACAGAAAGTTTGAGCATGGTTGGGTAGAAATGACATCATAGTTTATGTACTCAATAAAAATTTAATTAAGTCATTACAGAAGTTGCAGTCATCACTTAACCCTCTGATTTCTTATGTTTAGTTCTTTTTTTAAACATTCAGTAATAACCAGTCTCCAAATCTTGATAGCCTATAAAATATCTCCATGAATTTTAATAGTTTATATTAATGGAAAACTATGAGTAACTGACATAAAAGGCATTTTCCTTGTGTTTGCACTATATGCACTTCTATAAAAATCAACAGATGAAAAAAGATAGTGGTTTAGTGGAAGAATATTTGAACTGGAGATTTGCTAGCGTGGCAAAAACTAATTCATATTCTTATAGAAAAGCTGTTGTATAATTACCAAGGTGAGTACTCTTAAGGATACTAGGAAAGTATTTAGGACATGTGGTTTGTACTGCCGTAAGTATTAAGATTTTACATACGTGAGTTTTCACAGCTTTTCTTTAGCCTCGTGATAAGCTGTACATCAAAGACAGCAGTGCTCATTCCATAGCAGACCTGATGTCCTACCCTGTATTCCTGGTTGCAGCTTCTTTTTTGTAAAACCTCTCTCCAAGATGCAGCCTCATACGTAAGTGTTCTGCTGGTATGTAGGGATGAAGGTAATTATCCTTGGCATTTGCACTGATGTTGTATGCCAGATCTGTGGAAGAGAAATGCCTGGTATCTCTTCGATGTCTCCTGAGAGTCAGTACAAAGAAGCAGCTTTACCAATTGAAGTGTAGCTTAGCCCTCGGGAGAGGAACTGTTCATTAAATCGTTTTGTTGATAGAAGTAAAAAGTACAGGCAAAAGGAAGAGGCAGTTTGTATGAGGGAGATGCATGCGAGGTATTTCAGCCATTGCTCCGGACCGAGCAGGTGATCTCTTTTCATTCCGTCTTAAGCTGACATGGGGTCAGTTCTGCAAGCCAAACTGGCTTCGGCCAAACCAGCAAATGTTTAAGCAACTGCTAAATTTACTGAAAAGTCAGTGCAGAACTGGGACTGAGTCACACTTATGGCTTAGGGGGAAGTAGCTGGACCATCACAAACTCTGACAGAAATGTAGTCATAGTCAAAAACTAGTGAGTCTGAGCTTCTAGTGAGATGCTGTAGAAACAGAATTCATGTGATTCCTGAATGAGAAAGTCAATATTGACAAGTAAGGAAGGAGTAGTGTCAGGGACGGTGCCTCTGTCGTTAGTGTTACAGTGCTTTCGCTGTAATAGCACATCCAGCTCGGGAGTCTGCTTTAGAAAAAATGTTGAAAAACCTCCGAGTTTCTGAAAGACCTGGGTGAATGAATCAAGGTCTGGAAAACCTGCTGAACAGTTAAAATATAGAGGAGTCTTCATTATCTTAGCCTGTGCTGCCACTGAAAGGACAGCCTTGCCTTCACTCTTTCCTCAGATGCATTTTTTCTCCACTCATGTAACTATATGTCAGTTCTGTTGGCTGAGAATTTTTCTGCCATTCATATGTTCTGAGTAACACTGACTTTCATTTGTGTACAGAATTAACAGAGCTGTATTGCATGTTCTAAAATGTTTGACTGCACTGACGTCGTTATTACAGCCAAATCCTAACCCGTGTAGGCCAAGGCACTCTTTCCTCTTTGCCTACTCGGAGTGAAATGGGTAATATTTTCTTATCACCTCCTCTTTAGAGCCTATACAGATGGTTTTCTGCTTTATTTTTCAGATCAATTCTGTTGTTCTAAAACAAGATTTGAGAAGCATGGTAGAAAATTTCTATGCAGCTCTATTTGGATATGATGAGGTAAGAAGGGTGTTTTCAGAGAATGTGCAAGAACAAATAGACCATCTAATTAATGAACACAGAATACTCCAGACGGGTAAAACATCTGCGGTACATATCTTTGGAGAAATGTTACGTTATGGAAGCAGACTTCTTAGTTATTGTGATCATCTCATGCCTTGAATTAAAGTGCTTTTAAGAAAAAAGAAAGCCGACAGCATATTTATTTAAACCATGGGACATGGAAGGAGGGGTGTTCTTTGTACTGCCTCACCATCGCTGCTTGACCATCAAGAAATCATTTCTTCCCTCTGAACCCCATTGTACTCAGGTATACTTTGAAATCGAAGAGATTATTTATAGGGAGTCTGTGTGAGAGGCTATTTATAGGAAATATCTAATAATATTGGGAGGCAAAAGCACCACTGTGCACAAGTGTCTGCAGACTTTCAAGAAGAAAATACAATTACGTCATTTCTTTTTAGTAGTTATTTTTTTCCTCTAGTGGATGTTGCTCTTCAGATGCTCTTCTTATTCACATGGTGATATTGTTTTTTGCATGGTGATTGCGTCATTAATATCTTGTAAATGTAAACTTCATAGAGTTGTGGGCAGTGTTAAGCGTGCAAGTCTTTAATCTAGTTTTAAGTATAGCCAGGCTGGGTCTGCCTGCATCTGTCTTTTTTTTTTTCTTTTCTCTTTTTGTTGACACTAATTTAAGGAGACATTTTGTTTCCAAAAAGAAAGACAAATGTTGACCTTTTTTATTTTGAATTGAATATTTTAAAGTCCTCTCTTGCCTTTGGCAAACGTGTCAGCAGAAGACAGGAGTTATGTGGTGATAACACCACATAATCTAAAAAGACAATAAAAGTGGGAGAGAACTTAGACAAAAAGCGCTCATGGATGTGATTCTTGTATAAGCCAAATTTAATATTAGATTTAACTGGAAAAATCTAGATAGTTCTCTCTCTCTCATTTAGAATGAAAAATAGAAAAGCAAAGCAAAATAGCAAAGTCCTGACTACATTTGTGCAACTTTGTATTAAAGATCCTTTAGTTTTTCTTTTCCAAGTGTCATGGGCTTCACACACAATTCTGTGCTGTCTTCTCTGTAAGGCCAAAAATTTTATGGTAAAGGTTTCATAATGTCGAAATGTAATTATCAGCTTCTACATTGGGAATACCCTGACCCATTTTTTTTCCAAATTAACTTGCCAGAATATTTGTTAGAGGCTGCTCTGTAAACTAATTTAAGGCCAGGGTTGTTTTTCCATTCTGGGAAAGAGTGATGTTGATGCCTTTTCATGTGTACAGTCCATAGCAGCTGTGGGCTTCGAGACAGCTAATATTGTCAGTTGCTAAGCAGAGTGATGTGCTTGTCTTGTCTTCAGACCCTCTTCATGGGCAGTTTTTAATCCCCCTCTGTACTTCCCACAGGGAATCTTGTCTGATGACCATGTTCTGGCAGCAGCTCTTTGGAGAAACCTTTTTAACAGGAACTGTGAGGACCCTCGGGATCTGGAGTTACTCGTAGAGTACGTGCGCAAACAGGTACAATAGAGCTCACAGGGCAACTTCTCTTCATTCTCTTGTTCAGAATATGAAATATTTATTTCTATTGTTTGCATACTATGTAGCTCAGTTCCCTCAGTTCTCCTCATAAATATAACTGATTTTTATATTCAGTGATTATTTTTAAGGCAAAAAAGGTAAAAATATAAAACCTGGCTGTTATTTATTGCAGTTTGATGAAAAATGACTGTAGAAAAATTAACAGAATATTGAAAGCAATTCTGTTCATCTTTTTCTGGACCTATGCTACAGAGGGGCTTTTCAAGATGTGTCAGAAATGGGTTGCAACTTGTAGAATTATAATTGATGTTGCGGAGTTGGGATCCTCTTCGTAATGAAATAGCCCACAGAGCTTGAAAGTCTCCTGATGATCTTTGTGGGAAAGAAGTAAAAGGTTTTGTTTTCCAGAACTATTTCTTTTTCTTTCAGTTATTACCTGGAGGAAACAATATTAAGTAGTGTTTGTCCTCTCAACCCTTAGGAGGTTTGTGAACCAGGTTTCTAGGAAATGTTGGTAGGATATAGTCCAGGTGTGTACCAAAGACAGAAAAGGGGTGAGAGAGGTTCTGGAGGAAGAGTGTAAGCTGTTGGGCAGGGAATTGAAGAGCAGAACCTCCACAGCAGCACTCTGTAATGTTTCCAATACTATATTTGGGACCAGATAGAGATTTTGAGCTATCAGGACCAGATAGAGATTTGGAGCAACACCGTTTCAGTGTGTTACTGAGAAAGTGGTGTGGGAAGTAAAGGGCTGAACTTTGTAAGGGACTGAGGACGCTTTTGGAATGCTAGAGGGCTTCTCAGGAGGGACAGACTTAATTTAATGGTTAAGGTTGCTGATGCTTAACATCAGTGAGGCTCTAGGACAGTTTAAAACTGAAGATTGGCAGGGAGCAAACACATATAAAAAGTGTGTAATTTGGGACAATTTGCTGCCAAGTGAGGAATTTGTTGCACTTGCAATGGATAGGACAGAGGCTATCAGCAGTTGAATAGGAAACAGTGATCACACAGGTAAATGTGGCACACTGGGGAATCAGCACAGCTTCTGTGAAGGCAGCTCATTCCTGTAAACAGCTCTGAAGTGGTGTACTTGAGAAAAACAGTCCCAGCTTTACATTTATATTGATGAGCTCTAAGCTGTCTCTGACCACACAGGAATGAGTCCTTGAGATTATGATTGTATTATCAAAATGTCAGCTCAGTACGGTGTAGTGTTTAAAAAAAAAAAGTAAAACAAATGCTCGGAACTACTAAGGAAGGAATAGAGAATAACATAGTGTTGTCATGCCACTTTTTAAATCCATGGTACCCTTGTGATCTTGAATAATGTGTATGGTTTGGGTTGTGACCATCAAGAAAGATAAAAACCAAACTGAAGAAGACTCAGAGAAGAGCTGTAAGGATGACATGAAACAGCTCCTTTGTTTGCAATGAGTAGCATCCCCTGCCTGAAAAACAGCTGACAAAGAAGATGAGACAGCTCCAGGAAATCTTGAAGGCATATGAAAGTTGAGCAAGGAAAGGCTGTTCACTGATACAAGAATGTGGGGACATAACGTTGCCATGGGTTGTTTGGGATGCTACGATTGCACGTGGGTCCCAAAGCCACTGGCAAGGTTCATGGAAGAGAAGTCAGTCCAGGGCTATTAAATCCACAACTACCGCTTCAAGCTCAAAATCCCTGAACTAACAAATTTTGAGAAGGAGGGAAACTAAACAAGGAAAATAACATTGTATGCATGCATTGCAGTTAACTCCTCCTGGGGAATCTGCTGGTGATGACCGTCAGAAACAGGACATTGTGCTTAGGTGGCTCTTTGGTCTGACCCTCTGTGGATCATTGGTGTATTCTTTCCTCTGTTGAGAAACTCCTTGTCAAATTACCTTTTGTTTCCAGTAAGCATTGTGTACAAGGTCTTTCCCACAATTTCTTGCTGATCCTGTCTTTAACAGGGGCTATTAGTGGATGCCAGAGGAGAATATAGTAACAGGGCAAGCATGCGTACTATTTCCTGGGTCAACTCTCCTAGCAATCTTTGTTCACAGACTTCCTGAGCCAGAGGTAGTGGTTTTGTCTTTTACTGACCCTTGATGGACTTTTTCCCCCTCCCCACCCTCACCCCCTTGACAGTGTCCTGCAGCAGCAAGTTAACCCTACATTGTGTGACAAGAGTTTATTTTGCTTACCTTGCACCTTAAAATTTCATTTGATCCCAAGTATTTCCTGTACTGTGAGAATGAGTGTTTATTCCATCTTTATCTCCTCCAGCTCATGTGCTTTTATATTAGAACTCTTATGTGTTCCCTGCTGGTCAGGCACTTTTTCTGTAGTGAAAAGCCTTGGTCTATGTGAAACCACTTTTATGAGAGCACTCTGTGTAGATGATGGTACTAGCAGTGTGTCATCTGAATTAACTGCCAGGAAGATAAAACGATTCGTGTTAGCTTGGCGTGGCTCTTCTTTGTCCTGGTGCCAGACTTTCAGAGGAAGCATTAGCTAAAGTGTTAGTAGAAGACCTTACGCAGTTAACTGCAGTGGATCTGCAGATACTTATCTCCCAGCCTTTCCATGATGCTTAAGGAGTCTTCAATTATTGTTTTAGGTCTACCTCACACAAATGGCAAAGTATGCTAAAATCTCCCTGTTTTGCTTTCTTTCTGGTTCGTGTAGATCTTGAGGAACTCGAATGGGTGATGGGACGCCTTGCACTAACCCCCTGTCCTTGCAGGTACAGCACCTGGACGCGCTGAGCGGGGAGGACCTACTGCTGACGGGCGAGGTGAGCTGGCGGCCGCTGGTGGAGAGCAACGCCCGCAGCATCCTCAAGCCTCACTCCCCTGTTTACAATGACGAAGGACTCTGAGAGTGCCAGCGCCTGACGTTTCTATCAGTTTGTCAGATCAGCTTGGGAAGCGTGCCTGAAAATGAACTGGGCTGAGGCTGTGGGGTCAGGAAGGAAAATCTGCTGTTGAAAAGAAAATATTTAATTAGGTGCCCTATCCGTGGTGACTCAGTAGCAAACTGGACAGCCATACTCTTCTGAATATTCACCCGCAAATAAATACTAGTTGGTTTGAGAACCTCTGTCGTTTTTATGGCACTGAGTGGTCCTTGCTGACAAATTGAAAGACCTGCCTTCTGTCTTTAGGAAACCAGGTATTTTACCATGACTTAGAGTTATCTCAAGAATACGTTTCTGTCCTTTGCCTCATTTGGAGAACTGCTGCCTAGAGACACAGCGATATTCCTCTGCTCGCTGAATGGTTGTGAATGCAAATCTGAGCTTTGCATTTTAGATGTTAATGTATTTTAAAAGCCTGATATCAAGATGGAATGGTCTGGTTTTGCTTTACTGGTGTTAAGAATTGCTTTAACAGATTTTGAAGGCATTTTAATTTTTGCTAAAGGAATTTTCTGTGAAAATCCTTTTTAGGAACTCTCTGTTCTGTTGCACAAGGATAGGAGGATGCAAAGAATAATGCACAGTCCCCAGTAATCCTCTGTGACTCTTGCCATTTTAATGAGAATAAAGTCCAAAACGTGGCTGGGCTGTCACTAAAAGCTGCCTCAGAGTACTTGGTATTTCAGTCTGCCTTGCTGATATTTCCATATTCTTTTTAGAGTTGTGGTCTAAGAATTTCTTTATGAAAAGAACATCCCCATTTCTGCCCATGGCTCTTGATGGACAGGACTGTGCTGTCCTCCGTCCCCCAAAGCGGTGGTCCAGGGCTTTTTAACAAGACCTGTCAAACCCACTGAAAACTTTATATGGCTGTGCAGGCAGATGACGCCAACATAGTAATTACAGGAGCAAGAGCTCCACTGATGAAGTCAGCAGAGGCTGAGGTGTACTGCGTAGGTGGATGGTTCACCAGGCTATTTCCAGGTCAGTGACAAAAACAGTTTTCATTTCTCTCCTGTCTAAAATCCTAGTCAATAATAAATGTCAGTCTGGGTAAAATTGATGTGTGTGTTTTCTGTGCCATGTGCCCTTTTGATAAGAGTAAGCCCTATAATAGCAGGACTTATTCCTAATAAAACTATTAAACGAAAGGCAAAGGTGATAATCCTTAATTTGTGAATCCTTAAGCCGGTGAAAGTGTGACTGTGCCTGGCTGTGACTGTTCTTCCTTCTGAAGTTGCTTTCTTCATATTGTGTGTTTTGGGGAATATTTGACATCCCTTCGCTGTGTAAAGAGCAGTGGGATGCAGAATATAGTCTCCCAAACACTGGCTTGCGTTTGTTTTTTTTTTTTAATCTTCTCTTAGGGAGCCTTCTGTGTATAAAAAAGGCATTTTGTTATTTTTTTTCCAAGGCGAACTTCCTCAGTTTAACTTGTTATAAAATGAGTCATGTAAAGAAACCCTCTATGTGTGAGGTGTATCCCTTCTCTGTGAAAACATTACAGACCAAACAACTTGCTTGCAGTTTATTTAAGATGCTTTTGTTGAAAGCTGAGCTAAGCAGAGAAACCTCTTATGTGTGAAGTATTATACAGTGTGTGTGAGATAATAACACCTTGTAATTCATTACAGCTGGGTTGTATTTACATAAAAGAAGACTGAGCTGCGTAGGAATTTGCTGATTAATTTATTTTTAATGAGAGTGAAGTATACCAAGTACCAAAATAAACTTTACTTTGTGTATCTTACTGCTCCTGAAATAGGTGGAAAAATTAATGGTAGATATTTTGGCTCAAAGCTACATACATTAATTCATATACAAAACAGTCATTTAAACTTTAACCCCTTTCCTGCTATGTAATTTAAACTTGGGCTCATGTTATCCATGCCATGGGAACACAGGACCGGGAGTACACCACCGTCCAACCCGGTGCTGCGCACAAGTCAGCGATGGTGCAGTGTCTGTGGTGCTGGTGCTGTGACGCCAAGCGAGCTACCAGGATTCCTGGGACCGCTCCTCCGGAGGTGCCAATGCCTTTTGTACTCTGCATATGGGACAGCCACGTGGTCACAACTCAGTCCTTCCCTATATTTATGGGCAGGAGGCTCCAGAAATCATGGTGCCAGGTTGTGGTCATTGGCATCTGCTTTTGCACTTTTTTATTAATATGAGAATAAAGACCTACAATCATGGCGCTCTGCTTGTTCCATAAAATGCCTTCAGCCACCCCGCTGTTACAGAGCTGAGCCAGCAGCCAGGGTGTGTTTTGGCCAGAAGTGTGTGGGGCCTGTTAAGAGAATAAGGCAGAAACTGTCTATGAATTAAAAGGGTAATCTGTTAGAGAGGAAAAATACACCCGAGGCTGCATAGGACAAGAGAAGACTTTGCTTCCCAGCCATTAGTTACCTGGAGACGGGGTTTGAATGTAGAATAGGTCCCCTCTTCCTCTTGAGCGTTGCATGCCAACAGGCTAGAAATGTGCCTTTGCCAATATCTTATTTATAAGACATCTTTACAACCAGAATTTAGAGTCCTTGAGAGAGAATACATTTCCAGTAGCAAAATCTGCACCTTGCAAGCATTACAGCAGCAGTGGTTGGCAGTTAAGTGATCCCTATGCACAGTGCTGCCTCAAGTGCAGCAGAATGGGGGGTTTTGACCAAACCTCGTAAAGCCCATCTTTTCCCATTTTGGGGGTTTTGCAGAGGGAATGATTGAAGGTATTTTGGTTATGGACAGTTCTTTGTTTGTGCCACTGGGTTTTTTAAAAGTGCATTGACTTGAGGACACTTGCTGTATTTTAAGTGAGTATACGCACGTGCGTTTTTTCTGGAAGGAGCTGTGTTGAGCACTGCGACATCCAACCCCATCTCCTCATATATGGAATTTGGACATTGCTTCTTATTCCAAAGGACTTGTTCCCCCAACTTTCCCAGGTGTCTTAAAATCAAGAGACAGGAGCCTGTAGGAAGCACTCATTATTTCAGCTAGATCTTGCCTCTCTTGTTTCTGTGAGCAGAAAAGAGGGGCCAACGCTCAATGTCTTCCCTTCCTTCTCTGCTGTTTGGCACCAGTGGGAGAGTCAGTGCGGGTTTTGCCCACAGGGTGAAACTTGGAAAGTCTCTTGTGTCAGACTAATATTCTGAGATGTTTTGGAGCGTGTGTGAGGGATTCATCTGATGCCCTTCGATGCCTACTCTGTATTTTAGGTGGTCAGACGTTTTTCTGTGTCATCTCAGCTTCTGTGTCTGCACCGCCTTTTGGTATCATATCTAACGGTTTTCTCATGCTTCTTTGAAAAGCTAAAGTGCTAAGAGCACAGCCGTCCTTCGTGATCTCCACATTTCCTGTACTGTCCTGTTACCGGCCCTGTTAAAGTGCAGTTACCACTTCCTAAATTGCCGACTCCTCTCCTCGCCTTCCACAAAGTGAAGTTTTTAGTCGTGCTTCTGCCACACCAAGCCCTTGGGTCAGAACTGCTGCTCCTGACCCAGCAGTTGGGCTTACCCGCTGACCTGTCTCGCTTACTCTGCCTTTGGCTTGGCGAATAAGGTAAGTAGAGACTGGAATAAGAGCAAATTTTTCCACCAGAGCTTTAAATTAACTGAATGTAGAGCAGATGAAGAATAGCAAAGCTGTGGGAGGGTAAGCATCAGCTGGGAGGGGATGGTGACCGGTTCTGCAGGCATGGTCCCTGTGATGTGTGCCACTGCGTGGCATCACTTTGAGGAGCAGTGGGAGCCATGCCCTGCCCTGTGACCCACTCAGATTTTTCCACACTCTGCTACTTCCAAAACCCTGCAGAGGTCTTCCTTCAGAAGTTCGAATCAACATAGACCTGGTGCAGTCTACTTGTAGCATTTCTGTGGGACCAGTTTAATCCTGAGCACGTAGCAAAGGTTGTCCGCATCCCAGAGAGGTACCAAAGTACCGCTTGAGCATTTAGAGAAGTTTGCTGATCCCCTCTGCAGGTGTGCTGAACAATTCATTGCCTGCCTTGAGCTCCAAAACTGGACTCTGTGTGCTTACTTCCAAGCAGATGAAAATACCAGTGTTGGGAGTCACAAATGTTTACCTTAATACCGTGAAATTACTGAATGTCTTTTTAACTCTTCTGCTATTGGAGCCGTGCCACGAATACAGCGGTCATCTGTTGTGATGTTCTCCAGCTTCTCAGGCCCCAGTGCGGATGTTTGGTTGTGGTCTTGACCTAGTACATGGGGCTTTTGGGGATGATGCTGGTGGCAGCTAATTTCTCAGTAGACGCCACCCTATATAGGCTCCTGCCCTCCCCATCTGCTTCTTCACATCGGCCCCGCTTTGATCTCTGTTGTCTTCTTGTGTAATAAACTCTAATCAAGACTTTTTTGCTCTTTCCTCTACGAGTAGCTGCGATAAACCTGTGCCCCATTCTTGCTGCTGAACAGGCTCGACTGGGCCTTCGGTGTCCTACGGCTAGATTAACACCTCCTCCAGCAGCCTGGGTGGTGGTACTGCCGCCCCTCTGCGGCGTGCCTTCGGGAGCAATATCTCCATCTTTTGGGCGTATTGTGGCTGCACAGCCTGGCCCTCAGCGCTGTCAGTCCTTTCCTGAAGGTCTGAGAAGTCAAGGAGAGGGCAGAAGCTTACACGGGAGCCTGGGAAGGTTGGCGAGGAGGTAGGAAAGACCCCGCAGCTCAACATAAGTGAGCGGTAGGCTCTGCTGCTTCCACAGTTGTGCTGTGCATGTGAAGTACTCTCTCCTCTGCCTGCAAAGGGAGTATCACCCACTGGTGCTGTGGGCTGCCTGGCCTCGGGCACTGGGATGGGGCAGTGGCATATTAATAGTCTCGTGATCCTTCCCAGACTCCTCTCGTGAGCTTTTTTTTTTTACCACTGCCCCTTCTTCAGGTGTTTAGGGCTGTCCTGTGCATCGTACTTGTGTTCTTCCTGAAGTTGCTGAACATGTTGAGGGAGTACTCGTTCTGCTTACAGTCATTCAACCTGCTTAACAGCTTGCTCTGCTCGTTTGTGGGACGGAAGAGATGTTTGGGCCTCATCCTTCCGCTGGGAGTGCAGAGCAGGAGCTCGCACGAGCATGATTCCTTCTGCTGTTGCGTTTCAGTGGCTGCTCCAGATGCGATGTGCTGGGAGCAGCGAGGGAGCGGAGGTCAAGCAGCAGTAGCTGTCCTCGAGGGGCCTGGGGCAGGCTGGCATAAACCAGAAATATCTACTGTATGTGTGTTTCTGTAGGAGGACCCTGCAAAATGTTGCTGAGACTGGATCCTGTTGGTGTTGGTGTGCTACTGCAGCTCTCCCAGGAGGTAAGAGCTCCTTCATGCTTATTTAGGAAGCAAGGAGTCTTGCACATGCAGAGCCTTCATTAATGATTATGTCAGTGACTAAAAGAGCGAGCTGGGCTCCTTCATTCCTCGTCCCACCTGCCGGTCTCCTGGGCTGCTCCACATCCTGTCAAAGTCAGGCATCTTAGGAGGATTTGCTCATTGTCCCACATCCTTCCCTTCATACCCTCTTCCTGCTGGTAACTAGACCCATTGGCATGACGATGCCTGGTTGTATTTCTGGGTATTTCCTTTGGAAGGAGCGAAGGAAGAGGTGCCTGAAAGTGGGTTTTCACCAGTTCAGTACAGGGCAGCAGCCTGGGGAAGAGGCACACCCTGGTCCTTTGCACAACAGCTGTGAATCGGCACCCTGAGCAGCTCAGAGCTGGACCTCGAAGGGCCACCAGAGCCACTCCACGCTGGCTTCCCTACGTGGCGTGTGGGTGGTAGGCACCTCAGCGCGGCAACTGGAAAGAACCTACATGCAGGGCACAGCCCTGAGCAGGGAGCCGGCAGAGGAGGTAGGGCTGTCTACCTTCCCTGCCTTCACCAGCGGTTCGATCATTTGGCCCACAGGTGGCAACTGGTGTCCAGTGCCCTCCTTCAGCTGAGTGGGTGCAAAGCTGTCTCTCCCCTGATTTGGAAGAGTCTTAACATATGAGTGGTAAAAAATGAAAGAAGGAATTTGTGTGCTGCCGCTGGGTTTGGAAGAATGGTTCTGTAATGCCATGGTCAGGAACCTCGGACGAAAGACTGGGAGGCTCATCACTGCACCGCTCTGTCTGCGAGTTCAGCGCTGACACATCTCACTGCAGTAACGAAAATTTGGACTTTCCTCATCTAACTGTGCTTGCTGTTTACATCTAGCCAGTGAATTCTGCACATTGCTGTGCAGATGCCTCCCAGAAATGCCTACAGATAAGCATGTTTGAGCAGTGTGATGCTTTGTGGCGGAAGATGGGGATTTCAGTGTGAAATAAAGAGAGGGGTAAAAGGCAAATCTGGCTTCTTGTGCTCCCGGGTGAGTGCTCTCTAAGAACTGTGCTACCGTGAAACAAGTTGGCAGGCTCCCTTCCATTTGCGCTTGAAGAGAAAGCGGCAGGTACATTTTGTGGAAAGCCCAGGCAAGGTGGTTGTGTTTGGTGAGCTCCAAGAACGTCTGTAGTGGGAAACAGGAATGAAGTATTGCCTAATGCCTGGATCCGGACTCAGCTGGGGTATCAGCCTGGGTGTAACTGCCTGGGGACACTGACTCGGAAGTGGGACTTGGGGCGTGTGTTTAGCCAGAAGGAATTTTCCCCTTGTCTTTCTCTGTCGATTGCTGAAGGTGTGCAGACAGCACTTCCAGATAAGATCCTTGCTTTTAGCTGGCAAAAACTGGCTGATGCGATTCCCACATCCTGTGTTGGCAATCAGTCTGTGGAGTCCCAATTACAGACACTTATCTCTTTGCCAGACAGCAGGGACGGGGTACCTCTCATCTAATTTTAGATGTCTGGTAAACCTCTGTCACTGACTTGGGCAGCCTGAGCTCTCCTTCCGCTCAGGGGAGAGAGATAAGCGCTTTCATGGCCCATTTCTTCTGGCCTCTTTCAGACGTCTGCTGTGGGGTGAGGTAACTGACTCCCTAGAAATCTCTGCCTCTCCCCACCAACGGGGAAGGAGCCTGACAAGCTTGGCTGGAGATGTTTGCATCGTCTGTGCTTTCATGTGCTGAGGTCCATGAGAAATTACTGGAGGGAGCGTAATCATTACCAAACACCAGCTGGAGACAGTGGGAATCCCTTTGCTTTACGGAATCGGCAGCGGTTGTTTTTCTGGCAGAAAATACGCATTTGATGAGTTTCTAAAAAAAACCCACACTTTTCAGCTCTTCAGAAAGGCAGAAAGTAGGGTGATGTTACCCTTTATGTTATCACCCAGGTGACACTGTCACCCTGGCAAAGCAGCTCCAGAAAAAGGCCCATCGTGTTATAGCCCCTTCATTTTGCTTTTTCCCCAAATTTCCTTACATCGTGTTTAGCTGTTCACCTCACATTTTAAGTTAATGCTATTCTTTAAGCTGCTCTAACACTGATTTACACCTGTGACACTCCTATGCCAGCAGCTTTATTATAATTTTGTCCCATATCTACTGCGCACGGGTGCCTACTCGGCACTGGCTTGCTGCATTTGCAGCACAGCTCTGGCAGGAAACTTCAATTTTCTGATTAAATGTACCTTTGCTTCTGTTCTTGCCATTTGCACAGCCCCAGTCAGAGTTCGTTTACTTCAGGGATCTAAAGACTAGACAGCTAATCTAAACGAATCACCCCACTCCAGCTGTTGTCCGTGGAGAGGGATTGTCCCTTGGGGACGTGATTCATCCCAGCTGACTTAACTTCGTGTCTGAATGTGCTGGTTCACACTTGGGCACGGCTGGCTCTCTGCACTGACTACAGCCCGCTGATTATTAGAGAGCAGACATTGAGCTTTTAGACAACTTAATTTAGCCTGGATGAGTTTAATCTACAGGGGTTTTTGTAACTTGTAGACAAAAGGCTAGCTGATTAGATCAACTCTCTGGCCAGCGCTTCATTCCCTGGTTAGCCTCTGTGGAGTTCGGCAGCTCCAGGGTGAGTGAGCTGAAGGGGGTGGGGGAGGTCCGCGTGGCATTCTGGGGACTCCTGTGTGCAATTTTTCATGTACTGCATTTTGTTCTGGGTGGTGTGTTCCAAACACAGCACTTTAAATCACATATTAATGTCTGACTGTATTGTTTCTCCAAAAATCACTCCACGATGCTATTGGGAAGCTGGAGTTAACTCATCCCCAAATGCTCAGTACGTGGGCAGTATCGTCACTCACACAGCACCAGACTCCTAAGTTTGAATGTCCCTTCCGTGATGGATTTCTGGGGAGATGATAAAAGACCACAGGAGCTATTGCTCTTGTAGCCTGTGTAGATGCCATGAGCTGTGCTAAGATTCCTGCTGTGCTTCACACAAACCCTGTGACCGTGTGATATCAAAAAAGATGGTGTTTTGGCTTCTCTGCCGGATGCCGGTCTAGCAGAGCCCGGGCTCCCAAGAAATGCTACGGAGGAGCATTAGCTATGGTTCAGGGAGGAATCAGTTTCTTGGCCGGGTCTGATTATCCACTTGGGATATTTGTATTTCATTATAACTGATACTGAGGAGCATGTTTGATTTGGAACAAATTTCAAGCAGGAACAAGTTTCAGCATCTGCATTTCCACTGTGAGCACAATGAGGGACAAAACAGGTTAGAGCCTGCTTGGCCGAGGGTGGGGACCTCTCGGGAGGGAAAGGGAGGGCAGGACGTGAATCAGTTACAAGGAAAGGGAAGGAGCAGCAGCCTGAAGACCTGATCGTCCTCCCCTTGCAAAAGGGATACTCTGAGCACCAAGGATCAGGTGTGTGTCTGAGGAAGCCAAGTGAGGGAAAGCTGGCTCCTCCCCCAGAGTGGGAGGCAGTACCTGGTGATTAACTCCCAAGCGGAGGAGTGGAGCTCATGCTGAGTCCTGAAGGAACCTGCTGGGAGGAGCTCAGGAGTGTGAGAGGGCCAGAAAAGACCTGGAGTCGGACAGAGGACTAATCCACCTGGAGAGGTGCTTCTTAGCATCAACAGCTCCAGTCATGTTCAACTACCTAGCAGTAGAGGTGAGACCCCAGTTCCACCGCAGCTATGGGGGCCAGCAAGGGGTGTCTGGGCCACTGAAGAGCCGCCTTGAGCAGCTGAAGAAGCCGTGGTGGAGGGAGGCCACCCCACTGGTGCTCCAGCACAGTGAAACAGCCCGGCTTGCCATAGACGCCTTTCTGGAGCAGGGGGAACGCGGCTACCTGAGTGCCATTGCTGAGGAACGGGAGCTGCCTTTTCTTTCCACCCTGGACATGGAATATATGAACCATCAGAGACACCAAAGCGTTCCAGATCCCAGTGCAATGAAAGACAAAGAGGCTGACCCTGGCGATGTGGACACTGGAGACAGGTCCTCCCTCAACTCTGAGCTGACGTCTGGCACCTACTTTCCACTGATGTCTGATGTGCACCCTCCAGAGCTGGAGCTGGGGTGGCCAGGGACGCCGCTCCTCACGGTGTCAGGCCAGACTCAAGCCACTGTGATTTTCCAAAGAAACAAAGCAAACAGCATTAAGGATTTGCTCCGGTCTCTGATCAGCCGGGCACGGACGGTATGTATAGAGCTGCATCCCTGGAGCGGGGTCTTGTGCTAGAGCACCCGCGTCCTGGTGGCTGGTCCCACAACTGCACACCACGCACTCCCAGCTGTTGCTGCTCTCTAGATGTCTGGGCATGATGTGATTGCTTTTTCTCTAGCAAATCTCTAACTGTTTCCGCTTCTTTCCTTTCTGTAATTTCTTTCCACCTGGGAAAATGTCACACAGGCGGTGCCCTTTAAGGCACTCTGCCTCTGTATTTGCGGGCACCAGAGCGTGGTACCAAAGCCTGGAGCAGTGAGTGGCAGGGCGTGCAGTGTTAACGCTTGGCTGTCCTCCGCCAGCAAGTGTGCACCAGCCCGCCTGCCTGCCCTCTGCCAGGGAGTTTGCATGGCCAGGGCTTTTCTCAAGCCCTGGACATCATGTTAAGCAGGACAAGAGGATGCCACTGGTGAGCTGCTGTGGGAGAACTTAAGACCTGAGTAAACCTGTGGGACTGAAAATCCCTGCCCGTGGTTTGGAGTAGGTTAGAGTACATCATCGTATCTTCTAGATTTGATGTCTGTGTCTCTCTGAGGATGAGTAAGATCAGTACATTTTGCACCATCGCACAGTTTCTGCTGGGTGGAGATTGCCAGCCCTCGGATGTAATAACAACTGGGCGACTACAGTACTTGCCTACCAAGCACAATCCTGGCATGAATTTACTCGCTAAATTATGCTCCTGCTTCTTTCTTTTTACTTTGCCCCTATAGTGTGTACTAAAGCAGCAGCTCGGACAACTGTATCTCAGACATTTTCAGCTTTTATTGTCTTTGTCCTCTTTATGGTTCTTTTCATCTGTTCCATGTTATTTTTCTTTTGTAGTACTTCATTTCAGTAGCATGGAGGTATTGAGTAAACTTTTAGTGCAAAGTTCACTTTTAACCAGTCAGCTTCTAGGCAATTTCTTTTATCGCTCCAGTAGTTTCTTATTTAACTTTACCGTCACTCCTTAAATGCATTACTGCCTAGCACAGAAGGCAGGAGGTGAGAATTGTTAAGCCTGGACTTGAGCTGGGTCAAGAACACAAGCTGTTTCCAGGTGAACTGAGCTAAAGTGTTATCTTCTATCACCATCTGCAGAGTTGAGCAAACAAGATTATGTTGTCCCCGGCAGATGAGACCGGGGCCATGCAGCAGCTCAGATTGCTGTGCAGCATAACAGCATCATCACAGAACCACATATCCTTGAAATTTGGGCCTGATATGAAGTAAACTGGGATCTTTTTTTTTTTTTTTCTTTTGTCCAAAAGAAGACTGTTTTGCCACATAAGCTACTGCTCGGTTGGAAACAGCCATTGCTTCATGCCTGAACTTCTCTTGCACCTTTGTAGGCAAATACAGGAAGTTTTATCCAGGAAGTCAGTGCCAAAAACCTTTGTTTGTCCTTGCAGGCAGCTGATTTATGATATCTTAAATGATCTGAAAAGTCCTGTGACACTCATTGTGTCCTTTTCAGCAATGGGGATTAAGACGTAGTCACGGCAGAATGCACAAAGTCAATGACTACCAAGAAATGTCCCCTTGTCACTTAGCACGTGTCCCGGATCTCTGATGATATTATGATCCTTTAAACCATGTGAAAAACATCTTGCTGCTTTCTCAGTTCACAGGGACTTGTCTCTTGCTGCAGGGAGGTTGCCCAGGCAGTAGGTGCTTTATTGGACTTTAAGTACATTTTGAGCTTTTTACTTTTTTTGGTTGGCTTGAAAAAGCACTGACAATCTTCAGCCCTCTATGTTCAAGCTGGGGGTTTTCATGCAGTGTTTTTGACTGTTGTGTGAAATGTGAGAATGAGTTTTCAACCACCTTATTGGTTTATTACTGGTGGTTTACTGGCTTCTAGGTTAGCAGCTCTGGCCCGTGCTTCCCGTGATTAACTCAGTCATTGACAGCAGTTGGAGCTCATTCACAACCCCAGTTGCACATATTTAAGTACTTACTGAGTCACTTTGCTCATGAAACTGTCCAAAATGTCTTTTAATGACAAGAAAACAACCAGAGATAAAACCATCTGTTGCTTGAAGTAGCAGTAGCATCTGTGCAGAGAACCACTTGCTTTTTTGCTTTTCAACCACTGTTTCTGCATTTCAGATATCTTCCCCAGTAGACTTTAAGCTCTCATCATACATCCCTCCTTTACACACAGAATCACAGAATAGTCAGGGTTGGAAGGGACCTCTGGAGATCATCTAGTCCAACCCCGCCGCCAGAGCAGGGTCACCTACAACAGGTTGCACAGGACAGCGTCCAGGCGGGTTTGGAATGTCTCCAGAGTGGGAGACTCCACAGCCTCTCTGGGCAGCCTGTTCCAGTGCTCCACCACCCTCAAAGTAAAGAAGTTCCTCCTCATGTTAAGATGGAACTTCCTATGTTCAAGTTTGTGCCCATTACCCCTCGTCCTATCAATGGGCACCACTGAAAAAAGACTGCTCCCATCCCCCTGGCATCCTCCCTTCAAGTATTTGAAAGCATTAACAAGATTCCCCCTCAATCTTCTTTTCTCCAGACTAAAGAGACCCAAATCCCTCAGCCTCTCCTCATATGAAAGATGTTCCAATCCCCTAATCATCTTTGTAGCCCTTTGCTGGACCCTCTCCAGCAGATCCCTGTCCTTCTTGAACTGGGGAGCCCAGATGTTTCGCCTCCTGTGTGCTTACAGCTAACCTAGAAGGGGGTTGTAGTGCTGGTGGGATGTGGGAAAGGTGTTGAGATCCCTGACTGCTTTGCCTGGGTCCTGCAGACAGGAAGGCATGCGTCTTGAAATGTCATTTGCTGTTTTCTCCTGTACAGTCATACAGAACAACATCAGCTGATGTATTTTGCAACAGCGTATTTGTACTGACAAATCAGCAAAAAGGGCATTTGTTTTATTGGTACCTTTTGCTGGTGCGGTTTGTCTTCCTACTTCGCTGTAGTTAACCAGCTGTCTTTGAAGACGTATTTTCAGATTTGAGCTTTTCTCCTTGCAGACATAAGGAGATGCAGTGCAGCCACACCTTAGCCTTCATTTGATAATACTATTACAGTTTTACTTTTGTTGGATGAGCTCCAATCGATTTTGAACTGTCCATGCTGCTTCTTTCGCCCCTCTTGTACAACTCTGACACTGGCTGTGCGTCCGCATTTATGTGCACTGGCAGAAGGGTCGCTGATGGTCCCCCGGAGAAGCAATGTGTCACTTCAAATGGCAACATTACGGTAATGACCAAAACCACACTGCTATTGGCAAATACCAGTAAAACCAGCTGTGCTGGTTAGAAACCAGACAGATGGCAACCCCAGTGGGGTGCTGGTAAGTGCTGTAATTCCCAAAGTGATGACTGCAGTAATTGCTGAATTGTTAGTTTCCAGGAGTGGATTTAGAAATGTCGCGATTTAACCCTACAATGGCAAGGTGTGAATTTTCTCGAGCCTGTGGGGCAGCTACGTCTTTGCAACACCCTGACCCGCCAAGGCTATGCCGTGGCCTTGGAGGCCGTGATCAGCATGGTGAGGAACAGGGATGCTCTGAGCCTTGTAGCTCCCACCACTGAAGCCGAAGGGCTGGAAGCACTGGACATATGTTGCTTAGGTTTGTGAGGCCATATTGACTTAAATGCCCAAAGCTTTAAAATGGGAGCCACAAGTTGTCAGGAGCCTGCATTGGAGTGGTACTTAGGTACTTAACTTCCACTGCTTTATAGAGCTGTTGGAAATTCTCTCTGAGGCTTTAGACCTCACTTTTGTGACAATAGGTTCTTAGGAGGCTTCAAGGGGAACACTTCCAGGGTCATCTCCCTCCAAAACTTCTTGGCTTTGGGGTGCAGCTGGTGTTATTATAAAAGCTCCCTGCTTTGTTTATCAAGAGGATATGGTGACCCAAGTGGCACTTATGGCTGTCCCGTGGCACCGATGCTTGGAACGAGCAGCCCCACCACGGGTGCCCGCACCTCCACCATGCGAGGCTGCGGCAGGGCACAGCCTCCCCTTGCTCCTTGCTGCACACTGCAGTGCACATGGGGCCGCCAGCCTTCTTGCCTGACATGGGCTGTGGGTGCTTGCCCACCAGGAGCAACTCTACCCAAATCCCTGCTGTGAAGGGATTGCATGTGAGGAGGCCCTGAGTAGAGCTATAGCCTGTTCCACCTCCTGATGCCAAGCGACAACCCGCTTTGGAAAACATGAGTCTGACTATCACGCAAGGCTCCACCCAGCTTGCACAAGCTGGCGTCCCACTGCCTGGGGCACTTGCTCCTGTGCTGACGCCGGAGCCCTGCCACAAGGCCGCCAGGGGATGCAGGTCTGCCTGGCATCCAGCTGTGTCCACCCCAGGGCACTGGGTGCCACGGGTGACTCTGTGCCATGTTCTGCCATGTGCAGCTCCCTCTCACAGTGGGCACTGCAGACTGGCAGTGCCGTTTTGGGGCAAGCAACACCCCCCAAACTCTGCCAAAGCCTTTGAGCACTGGTAGAGAAAAGCAAGATGGTATGGGACCTTCTGTGCACGCTAGGTGCAAGCAGTGCCTCTAAGCATGTGGGGTCTGGGAACAAAGGAGCATCGGTCTGTCTTGACTCCATCATATTGACTTCCCAAACCAAGTTTAGCTTGTCTCCAGGGCCAAGCCTGCCTCAGACCTAAGCTTGGGATGAGCTGGAATATCATGAGGCAAGTGTGGCTGAGAGGGACTTGCCTGAGGCCTTACACAAGGTTTAGGCTATAGTTTTTTCTTGGTGCTTCATCTTTAGAGAATGGGTGACCCATCAAAGTCATTTGGCTAAATTGCCTTTGGTTTTTGGCTGAAGGCCAATGTAGAAAGACGTGGTGAAGTCCTGCTTTTTTGTGTGAGTCTCAGTGTTACCTAATGCTGATAGCCCAGCAGCAACATGAATTTGGGAAGTTAAAGATGCTTCTCACTGCTTTCAGAGCTCTTCTAGGGCTGACTTTGCTGTCTGTGCCAGAAGAGTGCATTTTGGGAGGGGAGAAGAGTTTGCCAGAGCCTTGCAAGGCTTCTGGGAAGACAACACTGACAAGGGCTACAAAAGAGATGCCCTTTGGAGTCAGGATCTGAAGCCTGTATCTCCCAGGGCCAGGGTGAGAGGGTGAAGATGTGGTTTTGGCATGGACAGTAGGAATAACTTTTAGGTCTTGATGACAGCTGCCTGGTGTCCACGTGGATGTCTGGGGTCACACCAGCCTGCAGGAAGGTTCCTCACCAAACTCTGCTGTGGTGAGCTGGGCCAGGGTTCTTCTACAAGATGTTGGGGACCAGTGACAGTGTGTAAGGCATCATCACAGAGACGGTCTTTGGGGACAAATCAGACAGAGGCAAGGAATCTTGTCCATCTGCAAAAGGGATAAATCCCCAAGGGAGCAGGAAGCAACCTTTTGATATTGCTGCCCTCCTGTGCCATGGCTGTGGTGCAGGGGGTCTCTCCATGGTGTGTGCAGGCAGAGAGGGGCTGAGAGGAGCCAACTTGCCAAGCAAACGACTGGGCAGGAGAGTACAGGAAAGCCAAGGGGGCCCCGCTCTGCCCATGGCAGCTGCCTCCACTCAGCACCTAGGCCATAAGCCTGGAAAGAGGCAGTTTATTAATGAAAATGGAGCAGAAGACCTACTGGGCAACGAACGATCTGGGGACTGCACGCCAGTCTGGAGCAGAGACGTGAGCCTGTCCCCACATCCAAGGACAGTGATACTTGGATCTCCTCTGCTCTTTTCTGAAACTATTCCAGGTCAGACACATGGAGGTGATTCAACCTGCTCCTATTTAAAGCTTGAACCATTGCAGGTAAAAGTCAACCTCACTGCTGTCCTCTGCGTTTGACTCTCTGTTTGAAGAGGAGCAGCTGAGCAGAAGTGGCAGAGGAAAGCTCACCCTACCCGGCCGGCTCCATAGGGTGATTTGGACTGTGGAGAACTGCATTCATGGCCATGCTCTCACACAGGCAGAGGAGGTGTTTGAAAAGAAGATTCCTACCTCCTCACGGGGTGCATCATGAGTAGCAGAACAAACTCTCATGCATTTTGTGTGCAAGGTGTACTGCAGGGCATGAACACTGAGTAGTGGGGTAAAGTAGGCCATTGGAGCTTCACTCCAAAACTCAGTACTTTCTGGGCCATCTTTATTTGGGCATCCTCTAGTAGGTGCAGAAACTAAAAATCAGAGTTATGCACACAACTCACAAGTACCGAACAGTTACCTGAACTACTGCTAAGATATGATAAAGACTGGGACTTAAGTACTTGGCCAGTAGTTCCATTATTTTATCAGCTTTTGAAATGAAGCTGGCCTGTCGGTAAATCCTTCACTACTTTACCTTTTTCAGTCCCCTAGTGTGTTGCCATCTTCCATGAGTTTTCAGTGTTAACTGTTAATGGTTCAAGGTCTAAGTCACTGGATTGCTCTGCAAGCACTCTCAGGTGAAGTGCATCAGGCCTGACAAATCATCCAGCTCAGCAAGTGCTCTCCTGCCTGTTCTTCCCTTGTCCAAGATGTGCCCCTGATGCCTGTCACTAATGGTGACAGCCAAGAGATGATCCCAGCAGTCCCTTCCTGATCCAAATAATGGCTGCTTTGATGTCGTCTGCTGGCAGGCTCACTCTGTGAGGAACAGTGGAACAGCTTCTCCAGTCACGTCTTAATCTATTTATGGTTGATTTCCCTTGATCTGTTGTTCTGGTTGCAGGTCATACTGTACTTTGAATTTTCTAGTTCTGGGTCAACTCACTTGTAGTAGGTACTTGTCATGACCTACCTTCCAGTTTTTGGAGAATTCATTTAGCCAAGATGGTCTGCTGCCTCCCATCCCATCTCCCCAGCGGGATGGGTTGCCATGGCTTTCTTCAATCTCATTCTTTCAAGAACTGGCAGTTCTCTTTAAAATTAAATTTTAAATTTTAAAACCCCTCCCTTGGAGACCTTATCTTGCAAGTCTGTGGTTTACTAAGATAGATTTTCTTGAATTCTTTTTTTTTTTTTAATAACGTTAGTGTTATTCCTTCTCCCTGCTGTTAGGTTTCATAACTATAACTTGCATCCTGGGCTGTGTTAGCAGGAGTGCTGCCAGCAGGGAAAGGGAAGGGATCCTTCCCACACACGTTATTCTATGATTTTGTCTAGTCGCCCCTAGGATGTAATCTTGGAACAAGGACATGTACATACTTGATCACGATACCTTCTCCCTTACCTGGCAGTGTGTCCTTACTGAAAAATATGATGCTTCTCTATATTAATATACTAGTCATCTATGGAGTCACTCATACCAATTGAGTAAAGATTTTGGTCAGTCTTGGCTCATCTGTTTATATGCTGTATTTCTGGCATATTTGCTTAAGGCAATACATATTTGTTGCATTGGTGATATTCACAGTTTGTGTACATGTATGAGCCTTTCGGCTATTTCTTTCTGTGAATGACAGATGAGACAGGAGGTAGCTGTATGGAGTTATTAAAAGTGATATTATCTGCCATGGTGGGGTAAGGGCTGTCAAACACAAAGGTCCAGAAGCAATGTCCACTTGTGTGGCCACAGACACTCAGTAACTCAAGAGGTTTGAATATTCAATTCATGGGTTAATGCACAATTCACTTGGGCATGAGATTTCAACAGTCTTGTTTTTCTTCCCCCCACCCTCTTTTTTCCTGGCTAGGTGATAGCAATTGTGATGGATCTGTTTACAGACATGGAAATACTTTGTGACCTGCTGGAGGCCTCAAGCAGACGGCATGTCCCCGTTTACCTGATCCTGGATGAAGAGTACTTGAAGCATTTTGTGGAAATGTGCAATAAAATGGCTCTTACACAGGACAACTTCCCAGTAAGTTTTCAGTCACGCACTGGACATGATAAACAGGTCTTTGAATTGACAAAAAAACATGTACCCTTTGTTCTGTTCCCTCCACCTGGTCCCTAGGACCTACCCCTTCTCCCACTGTCCCAGGCTAAGAGACCATGGCTGCTTGGTCTAGGAAATCGAGATCTGTTGGGACGGAGTGGAGAAGCCTCCTAGTCCCATACCTTGATGTTTTGTGGTCCCCATTTCAGTTTTACACACAAGACGTGTGCAGTCAAGGCCAGTAAGATGCAGTGCGTTACAACACTTTGCTGGGCTGGTGCCGACAGAGGTTGACCCAAAAACTTACATTCGTGTGGACTTGTACCATCTCCTTTCCTTGTCTCCTCTCAGCCTCTGCTCTAGGACAGAGAATTGCAAGACTTAAATTGCTCATAGTTCAGATCCCTGGGCTCGGTTTAGAGTCTGGGCAGAGCTGCTGTAGTGCAAGAGCTGGGTGGGGAACGGAAGGAGTAAGTCCCTTCAGATGTCCTGATACAAACCCTACCATTTCCCCCTAGCCCTGCTGCACTGCCTCAATGTAAAACCACACTAAAAAGGTTGTGTTGAGATCTGCTTTTTGGCTTTTGCGATTCAGTTGTAGGTTCGTGAGGCGTTTGTGAAGAGCCTGATTCCCCAGTCAGTGGGGTGCCCATCAGCAGTGGTGTGCAGTGCCCAGGGCAGGCAAACAATAACAATTAATGTGTCAGTGTGACAAGCTCTCTTGGGAACTTGCAGACTCAGAAATACACCCCAGTATCTTGCTGCTCCCTGTATAGCCTTTTTGGCTACCACCTATCAATGGAAGTTGGGTTTTTGTTGCCTTTTGTTAGTCCTGCAAGGCCAGCAATCCTGGCTGTGCCCCTTCACTGGGTGCACAGGATTTCCTGGAGGAGTCATTCTCTTCCAGCCACCAATTTCATAGGTTTTCCCTTCATCTTGGTGGGGAATGCTTGGAAGTTATCCAGTTACCTCAAACCCATTCTTAACTAAAAACAGGCTAGAGGAAATGCAGAAATAATGTTTTACAGCATTCAAAATAGATGCGGTTACAAACGTCTTAATTTCCCCTCATTTTTAACCTGTCTACACAAAGAGAGGCTTACTTCTTCTCCCATGTTGGTGATGCTCTGTCCTTTCTTGCTTCTCACAGGCCAGACCCATTCCATTCTGCCTCTTGAGATGGCAACTGTTAGGGAAAACTGCTTCATGCTGCAGCATATTTGATTTCATAAACAACTGCATCACTAAGGTCACACGATGGGCCCAGATAAATTCCATCTCTCCAAAATGTATTTTATTTGCTTTTATCCAAGAGCCAGGTCATTGTTTTTAATTAAAATTAGAATGATTTTACATCCATGGAGATGTCTACGTCTCTTTGTAAGACCTGATGTCATGTCTTGTGCTTTAATGGCTAATTAACACTTGCCTCCCCCATTCAGTGACTCATCAGCAGGTCTCAATGTGAAGTGCCTCTTAAGCGGATGCATCTCAAGCAGTACATTAACATACATGCTTGATATTCACATCTAAGCGGAATGAGTGTACATATTTTATTCCTGGCTCTGAGTTGCGACAGGATGTGATGGTAAATCTCCATTTGGAACAATTGGTTACAATTTGGGGTTTAATGGGGAATTTGGAGCAGTTGCCCCTCCAGCATCTTACTTCTAAGAATATTATGTGAGCCCGCTGGTGTCAAATCCTGGTGCTGAATATCAGCAAATCCCGCAGTGGTGCATCCAACATTGGCAGCAGTCACAGCAGAAGACTTAGCTGTTGGATTTTTTTTCAAATGGCTATCTGCTGAACCTAAGACTACTGTCTAAATTGAGTGAGACTGGTACCTGGCAGTCTGGCTTTCCTGCAAAACTGCAGGATTCTCATCTTCCTTGCACAATTCAGGGCCTGATTGCCAAGAGGAAGAAGAGGATGGAAAAACTGAGCCAGATATCAGAAACTCACCCAGCCTTGGAAAGGATAGAGGGAGTGAAGAAATACTGTGATGACAAATCTATGGGATATCCATTACTTGAAGGGATCCCTTAACTTCCCTGGGGGGAGAGGAAGCTCCTCCCAGTGAGAACTAGTGTTACTAAAACCTCAGCACTGGAAGAAAAAAAATCCCTGTGTTGACTGGCAAAAGGATTATGTGAACACCTCCCCAAGCATCCAGCGTACCTTGCTCTATATCAGCAACTTGCGGTGGGATCACAGATTAATGCAAGTTGCCAGGCACCTCCGGAAGTCATCAAGACCAACCTCCTGCTCAAAGCAGCATCACCTGTGAGGTCAGACATAGTTGCTCAGGGCCTTACCTGGTCTAGTCTTGAAAATCTCTGAGTGTGGAGACTGCACAACCTCTCTGGGCAACTTGTTCCAATGAAAAAGTTTCTCCCTTCTCATAGGTGGCAGATGAGGACATGTCCTGGGACACAAGAAGGCAGCAAGTGAGAGCAGCAGTGCAAAGATTGTGAAGCTTCAGCTCTGTCCCTGCTAAAAGTTTCCATGAACCCAAGAGAACACTGGACAAGTACTTGGAGAAGAGGTCCAAGGAGGGGTTCCCACTAAGACAAACCACAAGAGGCTCAGGAAATTCCCTGAGTCAGCAGCAATATTAGGGGGCAGCATCATAAATGATTGCCTTCTTCCTGCCCTTCCCCAGCTGCCATTGCCCACTGTGAGAGATAAACTGTCGGGTCAGATGGACCCTGGTCTGGAGGAGATTTGCTGCTGTCATGAAGCCCTGAAAGCAGTGGTGCTCCTTGGGTGGGTGGGGAGACTTCCTCAACACGATGTGAGAATCAAGCCTTTCCCACCCTGCTGCCATGAGCTCCCCAGCAGACGTTTCCGGGAAGCCCACCTCCTGCCCGCAGGGACGCTGACGGGAGGGGAGAGCTGTCAGGAACAGAGTCACCTGCCGCAGGGTGACTCCCTCCTGCTCCTCACCCGCGAGGCACGACTTCCGTGCCGTGAACCCCACGTGAGGCCAGAGACTGGGCGAGCCAGTTCCTGACTGTGTACAGGCAGCCTGGGGAGCCCATGCATGCTCAACCTGCCCAGCAGGAGGAGGAGGGGGAGAAGGGGATGCAGTGATGCCCAGGAGCATCTCCTGGAGGGGCAGCAGGGATGTGGGTCTGCGCCCTGCAGAGGACATCTGTAGGCAAATCACAACTATTCATGCTTGTCTATTGTCTGCAGCACTGGCTGTTACAAACCGCTGTGGCTGGCCAGGCTGAAGTCTGCTGCGTGGCAGAGGGGACACTGCTGCCTCCACCAGCAGCGCCCACCACCGTGGGCAGCACCACCTCCACCAATAAGCAAAATGGCCCTGGCGGCATGTGCAGCCCATACCAACTGCTGTGGGCCTTTGTCTTTTGCAGGGCTGATGCTAGGCAGGGATGAGCTGCCCACAAAGGGATCTGCCGGGTGAAACGTAGGTGGTGACAGTTTGTGACAGCTCCTGGTGTGCCAAAGCCACCACCAGTGGCAGGGGAGCTGGCCTGGAGGGGCAGTGGGGGATGACCTGGCAGGCCAGCATAGGTGCAGCCTTAGGGATGGTTATTTAGATACGAGATGTTTTGTTTGGCACTATATCATACAGACCAGGCCAGTAACTGTTTCCAGTGACTGTTCTCTTCTGCCTTCCCCAGCCGAGGTGCAAATAACTGTTATTATGGGCAAAAACCTCACACTGCGAAAAAGGCTCCTGATGGATACTGAGAGCTGTATTTCCCATTTTGCACTGGGCCGTCGGTTTTACAGGCTGAAGTTGTATCAGAGAAGTTCCTTGCAGCCTTTAAAACAGATGAGGATCAGATCTGTTTCACTTGAGTGCAGCAGCTGAAAATTTTAATATCATATTTAAATATACTGATAAAAGGCAGTTCTTAAAATGCAGACATGCCTTTCCGTAAATCTTTTTTATTGAGCGATATTTTGGTTTTAAGAAGACTGTCACTGTATTAAATGAGAAGAGCACATTCAACTGATTAGAGACTGGCTAGTTATTACGGGTCAAAATTTAGTTTAAATTCAGAGCCATCATCTTGTGTGGTTAGTTGAATATTATCAATAATCTGGAGGAAATTGCATAGTCATACATACTTCAGAAATTATCTGTAGGCTCATAGGATTCTCCAAATTTTTTTCAAATCGGCATTTGTACCTAAGTGCAACTTGTTAATGTTTGCTGGTGTTTCTATCTTACAGAAGCAGACAGCCCAACAAAATATTTGGTATGTAGAAGCCAAGAAATACTTAATGCCTTGCTGCATTCTACCTCTGGGAGCAGAACTCCTGCTTGAGGGAGTCCATCAGTGACACAGAAGGGAACATTCTGATTTAGTTCAATATGTGTCCCCCTACCAACTCTGCTTTCCTTGGTTTCAGAACATGCGCATAAGGTGTCTGAGCGGAGATACATACTACAGCAAAGCAGGCAAGAAATTTGCAGGCCAGGTTCTGGAGAAGTTTATCCTGATTGATTGTGACCAAGTTCTTGCTGGCACATACAGGTAAGAAAATGTAGCAACTGCTGTGACAAAGACTGGTGACGTTGAGACAATATTCATTACCAAAATAGTGAATAACGTAGCTCTTTTTTATTTTTTTCTCCATGATAATGATACACTGCTTTTCCTCTTCATTTCCCCTTATAACTGTCAGGTTTCATTTTGTTGATTTACCTTCTTCTACTCCATCCTCTTGCTCTTACCATGCTGTTTAGCTTTCAGATAGCATTAACTGCTTGTCTGCCAACATTGATGCTTCCTGGACATATCTGTCTATGAGTATTGCTTTCATTGCTTAAAAATGCAAAAAATGTTCTGCCAAGTCAGACAACGTTCTGACGTTTAGTGCTGACGGTGCTGTTTAGGAGCAGCAGCCCAAACTGCCATTTGAGGTCCATCCCCTTTGTCCTCCCACAGCATGCGCCATTGTAGCATACATCCCTGCTTATTCCCTCCAGTACCTGTTCTGTACCTATTGTCTGTGAATTTGCCAGTTGGTTCTAAACCAATCTCGTACTAATTTCATGAAGTGCTCCTAATTCTAGTGCTGCAGGTTGGTGAAATAGCTTTTTTTAGCAAAGTCATTGCTTTCACAGTTTTCCAAGGTTCCACCTTATCCACCCACCCCACTCTTCCCTTATCTAAAGTGAAGACCTCGGTCTTTTTGGTCTCTCCTCATACGGCAGCTGCTGCATCCCTCAGTCATTTTAATTATCTTTCTCTGCACCCTCTCTAAGTTCACTATGTCCTTCCTGAGATGCAGAGACCAGAACTGCATGCAGCCCCCAAGATATGGCTGCGCCAAGGTGTTACAGTGGGTCAAAATGATGCCCTCTGCTTTGTTATTATGTTGGCAGTGGCCAACATTCATTGAATTTTTTAGCTGCCATTGCACACTCAGCTGATGATTTCAGACTGATGATGATATGAGCTTCTTCCTGAGCTGTTTCAGGTTCAGCTTCATACAGGCCTGATACAGATCATTTTTCCCTATGGGTACACCACATTTTCCTACACTGAAGTTCATCTGCCACATATTTGTCCACTTGCTCAGTTCTGTGAGGTCCTTCTGGATTTCCTCACCTTCAGTGAGGTATTAACCACCTGAAGGAATTGAGGATCCTCTGTAAACCTGGGGTTTCACTGCACGCCTCTGTGCCTGAGGTCACCAATAGGATGAAAACCAGCCCCAGCACCAGTCTTTGGGGCCTCACTGCTGACTCTTACTCATGCTGAAAAATGACCATTAAGCCCTGCCCTTTGCATCCTATGTTTTCACCAGCTCTCGGTCCATAACAAGACCTTTCCTCCGTGCCCATGGCAACTTAGTTTCTTAAAAGGCTTTGGTGTAGAACCTTGTCAAAGGCTGTTTGAAAACCCAAAAATATGTAGTTGACTGTTTCTTTATCCATATGCTCACTGTCTCCCTCACCAAACTCCAGCAGGTCTGTGAGGCAGGGCTTGCCTTCACAGTAGCCCTGTTGACCTTCCAAGAGGCTGTGCTTCTCCATGCCACCAGTAATCCTGTTCTTCACAGCACACTCTGCCGTGTCCCAGGACGGAGGTCAGCTCCAGTGGTATGTAGGCCTCAAGATTATGTCCAGGACCCTCTCTGTAGACGAAATCATACTGGAAACCTCTCAGTCTTCAGCAAAGCAGTCTTCAGAGTGGCCCTGGTACACAGGAGTGAAACCACGTCTCAGTGTCACCAGCATTAGCAATGGATACAAAAAATTTATTGAGGTTCTCTGCTATGGTCTTGCCATCGCTGAATTCCCCTTTTGACCCATAGGTCTCAAATGGGCCTACCAATTTCTTAACTTGCCAGTACAGCATTTTTGAACAACCTACAAGCCGTAGTCATCTTGGGTTTTTTGGGCGGCTCCTTTTCAGGTCTTTTTAACTAATTGCTGCATTTTTACGCAATTACCTTCCTTGAAATTGAATATCCAGGTGCTGCATTTATTTAGATTGCTCTCTCCCACTACAGAGTTAAAATTGTGTTGTGAGCATTACTACAAATGAGCTCTTCCACTTCTACCTCTAGAACTGAGTCTTATGCATCATTCCAGACCACATCCTGAATAGCATCTTTTCTTGTGGGTCAAACAATTTAGGCTAGTTAATTCTGGCAAGTAATCATTTATTGCTTCCAAAAAGTTTTTCTCCACAGCTCATCCCAGTGAAACATTAACCTAGTATGTATATGAGTGGACAGAATCTCCCACTATTACTACCTGCCCTAATTTTGCAGCCTCTGTAATCTCAGTTAACATTGTCTGATCACCATCACTGTTCTGATCAGAGGGGCAGGGGTACTGTTCATGTACTATATTTTTATTACCAGACTCCTGAATTTTCTACCTACTGATCTTTCCCACAGTATTTTCCCGCTGTTGCACATCATATTATCCTTCACAAACAGTGCAACTCCCCAGGACAGACTGTTCTGAATTTGGTGCCCTGGCAATACTTCCGTCAGGTCTCCTTGAACGCTGCTCTCCCTCTCCCTTTCTCTCTCTTTTCCGTCTCCCAGCCTGCACGCACTGGACCCTCAGTCTACCAGTGTACTCATCAGCGCTGTAGCTCCAATTTGCATCTTCTCCTCTGCTTCTGATTTCATCATCTCCAAGGGTGGAAGTCTCACCTTATCAAACTCTGGCAGTGAAAAATGGAAGTACCTGGTTGAAACCGGCTGTGTAGGGTCTCTATATATGAACAACATGGACAGCAGTGTCTGGTGGCACTTTGACCATCGTAAGACATGTATCTAAGAACAATGGAGTGAATCCCTGCCAGGAAGCATCTGTCCATCTCCACTGACTCCAGGGGGTGGGGATTAGATAAATGAGACCACTCATATTTGAATGGCTAAAACTGAGCATGTGTCAGCTGGATTGAACTCCTCAGCTGGAGGAACGTCTTATTTCCCTGTGGCCCAGAGTCAGGGTATTGCTCAAAATGCAGATTCAGTTCTCTGGGTCAGTTCCTCCCTCTGCTGATCTGGGGCAGGGATTTGGGTCTGCAATGTGCTCTCTTTCTAGAGATCTCTGTATAGCTGAAACTTCTTGAGTTCTGGAAGGTGGTTCAGTTGAATAGGGTCTTATATCTGATTCTCTGCTGTCCCAGTAAGCACAAGATGTTCTGGACTAAAAGAAACATCTCTCTTTGTGGAATTTGTTCAACAGTGGTCAGAAACACTTCCACAGGAGAAAATCAGGAAGTCTGCTACTGGTTATACTGCAGCCTGGTACGGTACCCAGGAGAGTAGGTACTTAGATTACTCTCCCTGCAGATGGGAAAGATTCAAAGGATGAGAGTAGTTACTGATAAAGCCAAAGATCCAGGGGTGTCTGGGGATGATACAGGAAAGAGGGTAAGCATGTTCTTACCCAGTGGTAGGTTTTACAGTTCAACAGCAAGTGCAAGGATCAGAGGTTTCAGAACCTCTGGGGTTATATGTTGTATATGCTTCTTTATGTTCATTTTGCCATAGGAGAATTTTTCCCACCATGGTTGGCCCCTACAATACCTTCTGGCAATGGGTTATGCAGTTTAATTTATGTTTTGTGTGAAGAAGAGATCCATTGTATTTACATTAGACCTACTGCTAGATAATCATATTTGATGTCCCCAGATTCCCATAGCCTGGGCACAGTAAACCACTGTTTCTTATTTACTTTCTTCAGTGCATCTATGATTTTGCCCTCCACCATTATAATCCCTCATGAGAATCATCTTTTCTCCAGCTGAAGCATCCTCGGCTGTTCAGTCATTTCTCATGCAGGAGAACTTCCAGACCTTTAATCATAATGTCTATCTTTTGTGAGACTTATTGACCAGAACTGCATGAAGCTGTCAAGATATCCCCACCCACTACAGTATAGCACTGCAGTATAATGGTGACTTCTGTCTTTTCCTCTGTCCCCATTCTGGTGGTTTCTAGTCTGCTCTTTGCCTTTTTGACTAGTGCTAAACATTGAAGTGATCATTTTTTTTACTGTCCATGGGAACCCTGACCTCTTTCCTAAGCGTTAATATCTGAGAACTCATCAATATACAGAGACCATCAGGGTTTATGCAATAGTTTGAATTTATTTACGTTGAATTCTGTCAATCTTTGTCACTTATTTACCCCGTACCATTAGATCCTCTTGCAGCTTCTGATTATCCAGTTTCCTTTTGACCACCCACTATAATTTTGTCATGAGCTCTGTCACGGACTGTTTCTACCATTTTTCAGGACTTTTCTGAATATGTTGAACAGCAGCAATCCCAGCACAGAACTTATGGGATTCCAGTGGGTAAATTAAAACTATCGCCAGCATTTGTATCCCATCTTTAATCACCTGTTACTTCTTGCGAAGACCTTTCTTTGTACTCCATGATCACTTAATTTTTCTAAGAGTCCTTGCTGAATGACCGTGTCAAAATCCCTTTGAAAACTCAAGTAGCCAAGCAGATCATATGCATCTGTGTGCTTCCTGCCTCCTTCAAAGAACTGCAAGAGGCTTTTGAGGCATGGCTTCCTTCCACGAAAATATGCTGAGTCTTCAGCATTATGATTATAGTTATTTATGCATCTAATCATTTTACTCTCTATTTGCTCCTACCAGTTTGTTCAGTATGGAAATAAGACTGGCTGGTTTGTAGTTTTCCAGGAGCTCTTTGAAAGGTTCACATTTACTACTTTCCATTCCTCTGCTACTATGTTCAATTTTAAATGATAGGTTATTCACTGGTTAATAATTGGAAAATTGCTGACTTCCAGTTATTGAAGCCTGTTTACTTTAATATTTTCCTTTAATGTGCCTTTTAACTATGGTGACTTTTTGGATGTTTTAAAATATCTTTATTTTGATAGTTACATTTTCTCTGAGACTCTAATATAGCATCTTTAAACAATCTTCGTGCTGCCTCAAGCATTTAACCTTTTTGGTTACTCTTTTAAATTTCTTTTTAATAGCATTCCTCACTTTCTCTTTTAAGTTAAGTATTACTGTTGTGGATTATTTCGGTCCTGAAAGAATATTTGATATGGGTACGTCACGGTTATGTTTTTGCCGAGTGGCCTTTCCAAAGAAACTTTCTGAACTGGTAATGTTATTTCTCCTTTTGTTGGTTTTCTGGTTAGTTTCTCCAAAAAGCAGTCATTTATACTGTCTAAAATGCAGTTTCTGTAACTCTCCCAGTAACGGCCCCCATTCAACATGGCTATAACTGAATGTCCCTTAATTCCTCTGCTTTCTGCCACCTTAGCCTCTCAGCACTTCTTTAGCACGGCGTATTTACCATCAACACTCTGCTCAGAAAGTTCATATTATAGCCCTAATATCATGTTTTTCCTATTTGGGAGTGGAATTTTAATACGATAGGAATATATTTGTTGAGATATAATTTACCTTATTTGTTTTTTTTTTTCTAATGTATTGTGCCACTGCCCCAACAACATATCCTCTCTTTGTCCTTTCTGTATGATTTCTACCCTTGCAGTTTTACTGTTTCTTGATTTTTCTTCCACCCAGTAAGTTTCCAAGATGCCTGCTGTGTCACAGTCATCCTTTCACCTCAGGTATTTCACAACATCTGTCTGTTTCTTTAGCTCACAAAATTTATGTACACATGTAAACATTTGTATCTGATCTGGTTGTTCAGCACTGTGCACTTTTCTAACCACATTTTTTTTTTTTGTTCAGATGTTCATCTATTCTAATTTCTTACCTAAGTGTCATTGATTTCCATCCTGTCCTTATACCAGAATACAGTTTTCTTGCTTTTATTCCTAAGGTAAAATGGGCAATCTCAAACTGTGTGGCCTTCTGCACATCACAGCTTTGGTCCAGATTCTAACTAAAGACCTCCCTAGATCTTCTGCATTATGTTGTGCAGCAGCCAGGTTTCATATAGGTTAAGATGGAATCCAACTTGCTTTACAGAGCCACTATGTTTCTGCAGTTTGCCATTTCCTTGTGATTCTACCATCTTTTCCCTGACATAATTTCCATAACCGTGTCCTTAAATGCTCTTTTAATTCTCTGTCCCTTTCTAAGCATGGAAGAGGGAGCATTTTATAAGGCTACTGATAAAATCCTGATGTTTTTTATCTTCCTACTTAGGTGCTTTTATTTAACCCCTGCGACTCACCCTATCTCTTTTTATGTTAATGGCACCTATGCAGACATTGACCAGTGGCTTCTCTGTGGTGCTCCATAACTTAGATCCAGATGTCTCTACTATCCTTCATCCCAGCGAGCAACTCACTCTTCATTCTTTGCTGTCATCCTGTCTGAGCACTGAATCATGGAGGACTACATCTGTATGTTCTCTGTCTCCTACGGACACCAGCACAATTTGGTACCTTCCATATAGCTTGGTTTGTACAACCTGAGGACAGTTACCACGCTGACCCTCAGTTGTCTGTTTTCCAGACTCAACATCTCCTGTTCCTCAGAGGATTCAAGTCGTGTGAAAGGATTACACAGGTCTTGTAGGCCACAATGTAGTCCATACACCCCCAGGATGTTTGCTTTTTTTCCCAACGCTGTGACGCTACAGGCATGTGTTTTCCTTAAGACATACTCTAACCCCCAGAGCAGCTGCCGACTCATTCTCCAGCCTATATTTGTGCACCTGATCGTGACTGCCTGGAACGTATTTTCTTTTAATATTTTCATGTTGAACTGCATCCATTTTTTTCAGAACCTTTTTCCAACTCATATCTGTACAGTCCCTCTCCATTTGGATATGATTTGTGAATTTAATGAGTGTACACTCTTCTGTTATTTAGGCTGCTCATGAAGCTATTGGCTAGCACCAGAGCCAAGATGCTAGATCCCTCTAGAGTTTCAGTACATCCTTCTTCCTTGACAGTAAATCCAGATGTCCAGTCTCTCTGCATCCTCTCTTGCAGAGGGGTATTTTCCTACTCTGTCCTTGACTATTCTGATGCTTTCCTCGATAGTTCCTCGATAAGCCCTTCTTATTTTCCAAAATACTCTTGGCAAGCTGAACTCATTCTGATATATTGCTGCCTATTGGTACAAATCAGGTGTATTTTTGGAGAGTTTTCTAAGTATGGGAACCAAGCTCACGGCTCTTGTCTTAAACAACTGTAGACAAATTAGTTTAGACCCCCTCAACTCTAATGTATTTATTGATTAAATATTTCCCTGTGTTTTCCATCTTTAACATTACATTTCCTCTAAATGAAGACAAGGAGAAAAGAGGGTTCATTGAGATAGCTAGGAAAAGCAATAATCTAAAATCCTAAATATAGTTGTATAGCTAGTTATTTACTATTATTCTGGGCACCGTAAGAACTAGTATGTTTCTTTGAGCATTTATCTAACATAGATAGAGTGAAGAATATGAAGACATTTACTAATGCAGCAGATGAGAGGAGCTGAAGGACAAATGGGGCTAGAGCTAAACAGGACAGGAAAACTAAAATAAACATTTGCCAGGTTAGGCAAGAAACATTTGCCAGGTTAGAGAGAAGAGGTGGTATTGTCAGCTTGAAAGGGAGTTCCGTGGCTATTTGTCTCACCTTAGAGGAGGTTAAATTTCTCAGCTTACACTGGAAGATGGTCAAAGTATCAGTATTCGTCCTGCCTCTGGCACAGAGAGGAAGGAGCCCATTGCTATATCGTAGTCAAAGAAACTCAAGATTTGGGGTTGAAGGCGACACGACACCTGACACTGAAAAATGAGAGGAGAAAGTTGAGAGGATCACAAAAGCTCTCTGCCTGGCTTCAGCACATAAGTGTTTGCAATGGACAGGTAAAGCCACATGTGTCTGAAGCTGGAGGAGGCTTGGAATTTCTTTAAAAGAAAGGTGCTCACGCTCACAGGTATCCATGTCCCAAGCAAGAGGAAAGAGCCTTTAAAGGCGAGTTACAGATCTGACTCGATGAACAGTCACCTCAAGAAAGAAAGCACAATTAAGCAGAAGGTGAGTGCATAAGGAATGGAAAGCATAGTGTAGGAAACCCCAGGCTGATACGTATAGCAATAAAGTGAGCTTTGTCAGAAGGTAAGTTTTATATAACCTTGAGGAGCACACCAAAGCAAAGAGGAGGAAGTCTTCAGGTGTATAAATAAAAAGTGAATCCAGAAGAAAGAGAGGAGGCATGCTCCTGTAAGGATGAATAAGAAATAAGAGATAACTGAGATGGGAGGCCTAAATTAACCGACTACTTTGCACAGTTTTTAATCAAAATGAAGATGAAAAATGAGGAGTAGAAATGATTTCAAGTGCACAGGAAGCAAGCTTAAAGAGCTTACTACAATAAAGTCAGATTATTGTCATCATATCAAAGAAAATGCCACTGGAAATTACAGGTCTAGTAATGAGTGTTATGTAGTATCTACATTTAGCAATGAGCAAAAATTATACACACAGTTCGTATTGGTATACAGAAAGAAAAGAATGTCTCTGACAGCCAAGGTTACAGAAAAGCAATAAAAATAAGTAAGAGAAACTACTGAAAGAAGCACAAAAGCTTGTGCTGCAAATTGCTATCTCATCATTTGGAAACAGCTGAAGCTGAGAAGCTGAGCGTGAAGAACTGTGAGCCACCTGTAACAGGCTACTGCCACCCGAGACCGTACCACGCGTTTTACGCAGGGGCACCCAGAAGAACTAATCCTGTTTTCGAAAATGCTGCTGAGGCTGAGACTTCAGCTGAAATACCGCAGGGAGCTCTTGCCACTCGTGTTCCACCCAAGCCAGAGCAGCAGGGCAGGGGATGCTGCAGCAGGAGAGAGGTGTCCCCCACCTCATGGGAGGTGATGCTGCAACTCCATCTCCTGGCCGAAGGCTGAGCTGCACGGGATCCTGGAGGGTTCCTGCTCCAGGAGGGTCTGAAAGCAAGGCAGGGAAGGGATCCTGTCCTGCAGCGATCCTTTCCCCGACTCCTGTAATTTGTGCCCCAGGGCGCATCAGAACTGGATGCGGGCTCTCTGTGTGCAGCAGTCTGTTATGGGAAAAATGCTGGCAGGAATATTCTACCACTTTTAGAAACTCACATGAACTTCTAGCATCCACAGTGGCCTGCAGTGAGGAGCTCCACAACTTGTGGTGTGTTGTGTTGTGCAAGGAAGTACCTCTTCTTGGCTGTATCAAATTTGTAACCTGTTAACTTCATTCAATGCCTCATTTTTTATACCAGAAGAGGCCAAGAATAATCATGCCCCGGCTATCTCCACCATGCTATGCATGGAGGAAAAGAACTTTATCAGTTTGTAGTGATGGGAATAGCCATGGCTGGCAGGGCCACATTGTCCTATCTTGGAAACCTGTACTACGGCAAGGAGGAGTTCTGTGCCGCTGAGGGGACTTGGATGATTCCTTCCAGGTCCTGTCATGACACAGAGTGGTCGGGCCCCCATTGGATGGGTATTGGCTGGGACACAGTAATGCCTGCACTGGGGAAAGAGCTGTAAGGGGCATCAGTGGCAGGGACAGTCATAAGGCCAAGGGTGTGTATAGCTGGAACTGAGGCTGCTCCCCCTACAGGAGAAAGGATGGTTCCTGTGGATGAGAGGAGATGGCTGGGTGTATCTATCCACTGCATTCCTGTAGGGAGGCTGTACTTGGGTCAGAGGGTGCTGGGAGAAGACAGAAGGTGGAAGTCACTTTGTCTGGGGAGGGAAGGAAAAGCAAAGCAAGACCTGTTGTTTATCTCCTGCTAAGGTGACACCAGAGGCCTTGGTGGGTAGCTGTTGTTATGTTCCTGCTGGGACCATTTGAGTCTGAGATGTGAGACCTTGTAGCCAGAATGAGGAGGGCAAACATGACCACTTGCACAGCTCTATTTCCAGGTCTGCTGCCAACAGTGGTGCCAGGCTGGGCGAGCAGGGGTGGCAGGCATTATCCTCCACCTGGCTGACCAGGGTCCTCTCGGAGTTCATGGGACAATTTTTGCAGTGCGAGGGATGCAATCCTGCCCCTCCAGAGGAAAGGGTGCTCAGCCCTCTGAGCGCATTTGTGGCTTTGAGGAGTTCAGGTGAACACAAGTGTGTGTGTGAGTGGAGTAGGTCCTGAGCTGGGCTACGTCTAAGCACTGCGCAGCGTGGATGCAGCACTCTTGTGTAGAATAGCTGTAAGCAACATGGACGGGAACCCCAGCCCTCCTGGGAGCCAGGCAGCGCCCCTGGGACAGACGCCTTTGACCATACAGGCTACAAAAAATCTCCTCTGTCTGGACTCTTGGATTTCTTCAAAGAACTCTCACAGCTTTGTGAGAGATAACTTTCCTTTACAAAAGCCGCCTTTCCTATTATACCATATTTACCTATATGGCCATTAATTGTGTTCTTTAGAAGAGTGTCTACTAATTTGTGCTGTGCAGTTATGAGACTTAATGGACTGGAACATTACAAAAATTATATCACGTTAGCAACATTCCACTACTCTGATAACCAAGGCACTTTCAAGTGAGAGATAACACATCCTGGTTAGTAGTTGACCTATTTAATCCTTTCATTCCTTTGGAGCTCTTGGGTTAATGTTACCTGGTCCTGCCAATTTGTTACTATCTGCTTTGTTGATAGGTTTTCTAATCTCTTCTACAGAGTTTTCAACAGGAGACTGATCCTCCCTTATGTTCTGTATAAAGGTGTGTTCAGGGCAGCAGTCACCCCAAGCTCCTGTACAGTAAACATCGATGCAGAGGAATTATCTGAGCACTCCTATTGCACATGGACCATGCGCTAGCCCCAAACAGACGTGAATATTATTTCTTATGCCTTTTGCAATGTGCGACCCAACCTTTTTGAAAGGAGGGCTTCCTGGTCTTAATCACAGAATCATAGAATGGTTTAGGTCGGAAGGGACCTTAAAGATTATCTCATTCCACCCCCCCTGCCATAGGCAGGGACACCTCCCACCAGCCCAGGTTGCTCCAAGCCCCGTCCAACCTGGCCTTGAACACCTCCAGGGATGGGGCAGCCACAGCTTCTCGGGACAACCTGCGCCAGGGGCTCACCACCCTCACAGGAAAGAATTTCTTCCTAATATGTATTCTAAATCTACCCTCTTCCAGTTTGAAGCTATTACCCCTTGTCCTAATGGCTTCAAATAGCTTCTCTTCTGTCATTTAGCCATCCCAGCTATTTTCTGTTGGTTTTGTTTGGGTTTTTTTTTTCTCATGTCTCTCTGGGAAGTTGTATGCATTTGCTTTGAGCCTCTAGTGTGGTATTTCTGAATACTCTTCATGCCACCAGCAAAGGTTTTTCACTCTTTAACTGCTTCATCATTCTTACTCAATTTACCTGGTTTGATATTAAGCAGAAGAGTATTGATCTTTTCTTTTTATGTTGCTTTTTGGGGTGTGTATGTGCTGAGTGTAAGTATACTAGTTTCTTTGAAACAACATTATGAACCGTAACAATTGCACACTGCTCAGGAACAAGCTAAAAGCAGGTTTTCCTACTGAAAGTTCCCAAATAGCTGTCTTGTGAAGTAAACATTTATGAGGTCCCAAAACATAGTCCCAGTATCTTGTCCTGAAATGACATTTACTTGGAATCTCCTATTACAATTGCTCTGCTGTAGTTTCTGTGATTTGATCCTGCTCTTGTCAAAGTCAGTATCTTGCTTTTGCAGCTGATAATGCAGCCCTAAGCCGGTACTTCCATCTGTGAAGGTTCTGTTTTATTTAAGGCAATTAGTCTGCTGATCTGGTTTGCCTATAGAAAGAATAAAAGAAGCAGCTGATGACTGGGATGACCAGGAGCCTGGGAAGCCTAGTCTGTAAGAAGAGCTTCCCTGTTTAACCCAGGGAAATGAAGACTGGGAGGAGAAATCTGGTTGCTATCTGTAGATATAGGGGGCGACAGCTAATTAAGTTACAGTTTTGGCACAAACAACAGGTAGGGTTAAACAGATAAGGAAAATACTCAGTGGCAATTAGTGGAAGTTTTTCCCCAGCTGGGGCAAAATCTAATTGGTTTTAAGGTGAAACATAACAAGCTCCCAGAAAACATCCCAAGACATTGCACTGTGAGAGCAGGGACTGGACTTACTGAGCAAAGGAGTCATGAGCTTCTGACACCATGCATCTCACAACTGGATGGCAAGGAAAAAGACGGAAAGAGTCTGGGGAATCTCCCAGCAATATTTATGGAAAACATCAGCAGCTTTCCTGTTCTGAGGTATTCCTGTGGGGCTCTGGAGACCTCTGCTCCTCAGGGCAGTGCCCAAGATCTCCATTCCTCACCCCCCTGCCTGCCTAAGAGGCTCTTTCAAGTTCATCACATGTTGCAGACGTTAAGGACATGAGAACATAGCTCCTGACAAGGCAAGGGAAGAGCGCAGGAGATCAGGCATGCTGATATATCCCCCCAAACCATCTCCTTGCCCTCTGGGGAAGGTATGGTTGCAGTGGGCTGTGCTAGCCAAACACTGAGCTAGAAAATCTGCAATACAAATTGGGCAGAAAGAGCCCTTCAGCGCACTGCGCTTCCTATCTCATTGTCCTGCAGCCACACCATCTCCTGACAGTGGAAGCTTTCCTTGCCCCTGCCTGCTGGATACAAACCACGCACACTGCAGGACCCCTCTGTGTGGACAAACGGTTAACTGATGCTCCTCCGACATGCGGCCAGGATGGGGAATGGGAAACGATGGTTCTGTGCTTACGGGCAGAGAGTGCTGGCAAGAGGAAGCTGGCGAAGAAAAGGCCTGACACATGCTGCTGTGCTTTTTAGGCAGGGACCGGTTGCTGCTCTACGTCCTTCATAAAGCTAAGGAAACCTGGTTGTTATTTCTTGTTCATTGTTTATACTTTCATACAGTTCATTACATTACTGAGCTGAAATTAAATGATCATTTTAGGGTTATTCTTTTGTAATTATGTAATGAGGACATTCAAGTAACCTCAGACTTGCATACTTCAGAGAAAGTTTTAATGACATAAATTGGGTAGCAATGCATCACTCGAATGTTAAAATCAATGCCAGGTATCCTGGCACTCTGTGAACTAAAGTCAAACGTGTGGGCTTTTTTCTTTTTTTGCAGTTTCACCTGGCTTTGCAGCCAAGTCCACACCAGCCTGGTGACCCACTTCCGCGGTCAAATTGTTGCCGAGTTTGACAAGGAATTCCGGTACTTGTATGCAGAGTCCAAAGCAGTGACCAGCTTCTGTGTGCCAGATCCTGGAACGTGCCCCTCTTCTCAGGACACCTCAAAAGTTGTCAACTCTCTTTTAAAACCCACACAGGTGAATGATGCTGAAACCTCGAGCCCCTCCAGCAGCCTTTCCAATGTAAGCATCAGAAGCATAAAAATGTCTCCCTTTCTGAAAAACTCTAGCTGCAATATACACCCGGAAAAGCAAGATTCAGGCTCTGATTCTGGTAATAAGAAGGCGAAAGAAGACACATCTCTGAAGCCCACTTGCCCTAAACAGCAAGGAGAACCACCAGACTCAATGAACAGTCCTCCAAATAAATCCACCCCAGCCTTGTATCACAAATCAAATCTCGTGACAGCAAGGACATTCTTGCAGCCAGAGCCTTCCCCTGCCCTGACCTCCAATAAACCTAGTTATCAAGGGGACAGTAAGACTAACAGCAGCCACTGCTCCCCACTAAGACAGGAGCAGACATTGCAGTCCCTTTCTGAGGGTGCCAGTAGCAACGGGACAAGCATGAAGCAAAAAGGGCCTGCTGCTACCTCCCGGGAACCAACAGCAGAAAATGACAATGCTTTCTATGGGATGGAAAAAAGACAGAGTCCTGGACAAGGAAAATTGGACCTGCTATCCCCATACAACCAGCTAAAACGAGATAAAAAGCCTGTAGTTCCTTGCTATGATAAACTCACTGAGGACATGCTGATGGAAAAGAACAGCGCGTACGGGGCTGAGAAAAGAATGACTCTGGGGCACAGTAAGCTGGATCTGATCACCAAGTACAACAAGTTAAAATCTAAACATATACACAGTCGGTTTGAACTCTGACCTGGGCCTTGAGGTGTCCTTTGGTCTTATTTTCAAGTGGTTGCTTTTCCCCTACCAATCGTCATATCTGGGGCTTGAAATCAAAACATGGATGGCAAAATAGTCTTGTTCCTACTAAAAGGTGTCTGTACTGTTTCTAATGTATGCAGATGACTGATTCAATGAGATTAGCAAGTACGGTTCAAATTTTCAATTACAGATCATGGCAAGAGAGAGACAATGACATAAACATAATCCACGCTTCTACGTTCTTTTTTACCCATTTGGGAAAGAACTTTCTTTCCCAAAGAACATTTGTCCCCAAACCTACAGCAAAACCATTGCTACAGCTGGAAACTGGCCACGGAGGTCTTCAGGGTGAACCCAGGTTCTCTTTGCACTGGGCCATTCCTCTCCCTGTGTCTACGTGCTGAAAATGAAATGGTCAAAGGCAGGGCAACATTAAAAATAAAGGAGCTGTTCTGCTGGAAAGAGCTGTGTTGGGTCCCTCGTGGGGAGGTGAGCACCACCAGCTTGGCCAGGGCCCTCTGTGCTGAGCTGTGCCATGCCAGCAGGATACGGGTGTCACGTCTGGGCACATGGCTGGCATCTACACACAGTTGATGTTGGCATGTAAGTGGTGTCTGCACCTGGGTGGGATCACCACATGGGTGGGATCACCACATGGATGGTGTCTCCAAGGGGTGGGGTCACCACATGGGTCTGTCAGCACATGGATGGTGTCTGCACATGGGTGGGATCATCACATGGGTGGGATCACCACGTCGATGGTGTTTCCAAGGGGTGAGGTCACTGCATGGGTGGTGTCTGCACGTGGATGGTGTCTGCACAAAGGTGGGATCACCACGTGGATGGTGTCTGCACACGGATGGGTCTTATCTGAGCACAGGTGGCAGCTGACACAGGTCATGCCTGGACATGGGTGGCCCCTATACACAAGTGACATGCTGAGGCACTCAGGTGGCATCTGGACCGTGGGTGGCATATCTGCAGACAGGTGACATGTCTGCAGGTGGATGCTGCTGTATGCAGGTGGTGTAGACGTGACGTCCACGCCTGGACAGGGATGGTGCATCTGCACATGGGGACACCTGGACAGGGACTGTCCCGCACATAAGTGCCGGTGTCCCACAGTGGGCACACAGTGATGGCACACCAGGGCCCACGGTGGCATCTTCAGGGACAGGCCGCCTGTGAGGACACACGGGCGGCCTCAGCCTGCGGTGGTGCACCCAGGCACAGGCTGCCATGGCGGAGGCCAGGGTGCCCTGCGGTGCCCGGGACGTGCCGCCGCCGCCGGCGGAGCAGGGCCCTCCCGGGCGGGTCCCCATCATGGCGCCGCCGACCGAGGCCGCCGCGCCTCCAGTCCGCGGGCGGCACTGTTCCCGGGCCGCTCTGTTCCGTCACTTCCGCCCGCCGCCGGCGGAAGCGGAAGTTCTGGCATCGCGTGCGTCCGGCAGGGGCTGCGGCGCTCGTTGCACGTCCCCGCCCCCGCTATGGCTGTCCGCGCCAGCTTCGAGAACAACAACGAGTTGGGCTGTTTCGCCAAGCTCACCAACGCCTACTGCCTCGTGGCCATCGGCGGCTCCGAGAACTTCTACAGGTGAGGGAGCCCCGAGGGCCCGGCCCGGCCCGGCCGTGCCCTACCGCCGCCAGCCCCGCG